>CM046729.1:20168150-20557957 GCA_025584915.1 Monochamus saltuarius
CTCCCCAGATTCGCCACTGGCTCGTACCCAAAGTAGTAGAGTGTGAAGAGGGCGGGGAGCCAACTAAGGGTATCCCTAACTGCTATTGGTATCCCAAGTCGGCCTTTAATTTGGATACTGCCATCTTAAAAGCATGACAACGTTCATGATCCCAGGCTGCATGTTCTAAATCAATAGCAAGATCAGGTGATTTTTCCTTCATAGAGGAACAATTAACACATCTAAATTTATCAGAAGAACAAGTATTCAGATCATGACTAAGACTACATTTAGGACAGGAAAGAGCATTTACAATTGAATTTAGAATGGTTGAAACCGTTACATTTATAACAACGCATAATTTCAATTGCATCATACACTCTACAAATATCAAGTCCCACAAGTAAATAACCATTTTCTATTACTCTGTTATAATCCACAATGTTGAGTTGCAAAGTAGCTTGAAATACGTCTGCTTTTTCTTCGTTGAACCAATTCTAACAACCTTACACTCCAGGGGGGATGAAATAATCTCATTGTTTTGCTTAACAACTAGCTTGCAGATAGACTCAGGATCAAGCTTTTCTGAGAGTCCAACAATTCTAATTCTGGGGTGCAGTCCCTTAACTTCCCTGATTTCATAGTTTTCTGACAATTTTTCTTGCGCCAATTTTTAAGTCTGGAATTTTCCTCCGAAGACTGACAACTCAAAAGAAGACCGCCATCACGAATATGTTTAATTTTATTAATATTTATACCAGTGTCAGCTGGGATAACATTGTTCATAATATCAGATTTAGTTTGTTTGTTGTCTTGATTTGATTTAGGTTTAACTACAACTGCAGACTTAGAGCTATTGCACAATACCGATGAATAGGATGGTTTAACCTTGGGAGGGCTAACAGCAGGAAATTTTAATTCCTCCAGTTTTTATTCAGCTTTACTCAAAACATCATGTTTAACAGATATAAACAAATCATTAAGTTCGGAAAAAAATCCGTTATTTTTTCCTGAAACATGTCAAGTATTTTGCCCCTATCAATGACATCATGAAGCTCACTGCAGGTAGAACAACGCCAGGATAAACCTGAAACCTCCTTAATAAGAGACGGTAAATCACTAGAAACGCCGATACAGGCAATATGGAATTGCTTTTTACATATACCCTCGCAAGAAATGGCTGGCTTTTTTGTCGAAACAGCACTCGTACAGATAGCGCAATAACGAGACATTTTACTCACGTCATTTAAAAGTCATTAAAGGTGCAATGTAAACATCCAACAAACACAAATATGTGCCAAAGTTAATAGTACACAATTCTACAGAAGTCAGTAAACGAAATTCACTTTTAAACTCAGATAAATCCAGTTAAAAACACCTCCACAGAGAAACACAACTACGCGGTCAGCTCGATGAATGTAATCTTACCATTTACCAGATAACACTGAAAATTCCGAATTTGAATTATGTGTTTCTTGGAGACGAAGCATTTAGTCTACATGAACATTTTCTAAAACCGTTTTCACAACGGGATCTACATTATCAAAAACGAATCTTTAATTACAGATTTTCTAGAGGTAGGAATGTTTCAGAAAATGCATTTGGTCAAATAACATCTAAATTCCGTATTTTACACACACCAATAAACATGGCCCCCAAAAAAATAATATATGTAGTGTTAGCTATTTGCACATTACATAATTTTTTGCTAAAACTTAAAACACCATACGCAACCGATTCAATGTTCGATAAATATAATACACATTCACATGGGGGACTGGAGACGCGAAAGTGTAGACCTGACCAGTCTTCAATCTAGTAGCAAGACAAAAAATATTTCTACAATAGCAAAAAAAGTCCGCGAAGCTTATATGAACTATTTTAATGGAGAGGGACGGATAGAGTTTCAAGACAAAATGAATCAGAAAGGAAAAGCGTAAAATAAAAAATATGTTAGGATGGCAAATAAATTGCATCAATTATGTTAAAATAGTATATGTATAGACTTACTTGTGTGCTTTCAATAGTTTTCCTTCCTTCTTCCCTTTCCTCTAGTCGCTGAAGCTCTTGAGGCAGTGATTCATGCATAAAAATTACCTGTTCAATATTGCTTTCTACATCCTTCCCATTTTCATCCTATTGCAAAATGTCATTTTCTTGTGTTTCTTCTGTCACAGAGTTTTCACTTTCTTCTTCCAGAATATTAGAGATACTAGGTGTTGGCCATTATTGGTCGATAGTGAACAGTAGTAGGTCAAAATACCACAATGTCGGAGTATGAATTTCATCGGCACCGGCACGACTTCGTTTCGAATCTTCCATCTTTTTTAGTTCTTTTCGAAAAGAACCACGCAAACTTTAATTTGTTTTACTACATCATTCGGGATTTATAGTTTTACAAAACTCAACTAGTTTGTGGCGGCATTATTTAAATTTCGATTAGTATAATCTTTAGATTTAATTTTCCATAAACATGGATAGGATATAGCTCAATAACATTTGTAATTGTTTCTTTTGACCAATATTGTGCATCTGCCATAGTCTATAAAAAAATACAAAAACGCTTACAAATATGCGAATCCTAGGTAGCTACAGCAGGGGCGCTTGGTAATCCGGCACCCATATTTTTTCGCCGATGCCGGATTATCAGAACTGCCGGATTATCGGATTTGTATGGGAAGGAAAAGCTTTATACATAAAATGTAAAATAAATTCTACATATCATAGATCCACAGTAAAAGACTATTTTAATATGGTTAGGTGAATTTATTATAAAAATAAAATTATGTATGTACATACATACGTACTTAACATAAATACAAATATGTACATATGTACATAATTACATATGTTCATCATTTGTGATGTTTTCAGTTGCGGAAGAGGAAGATGACGCTTTGACCAAATATTTGTCAATTTTCGTTTGCTTCTTGCCATAGTAAATTTTTTTAATTATCATTTCTCTTAACTTTCTCAAATTCAGTAAAATGTCGTTAATAGCGTTATTTTCCTCTGCCCAGCGGATACTGACATCTATTGATTTCAGGGCATCTTCAGTCTTCACTGAGGTGTTCGTGGGACTAAGCAAGGTCATTTCCAAATCATCTTGTTCAGAGCTAGAAACAGCATCATTTATTATTTCTTCATCGGTCATTACAGGGTGAGAATCCGAATCCGAGTTTTCCGCAAACCATTCCTCAATATCTTGTTCAGTGAACTCTGTCTGATTTGGAACAACATCTGCTTTAGTTCTGCAAGAGGTAATTCATCTTCTGAATCCCACTCTTCTTCTTCAGGATTTTGGTTTAGTGAAGGCCATAATTTTTTCCACGACGAGAGAATCGCTTTTTGAGGCACCATATTCCACGCTTCAGTTACGTTAAATACCGCATCTTTAAGGTTCATGTCCTTCAGTGTTTTAGTGACATCATCATCCCGGATAATAGCATTCAACAAGAGTTTCTTCTTGTAGTTACATTTTATCATCTGAATTACATTCTGGTCCATAGGTTGAAGTAACGGTATGCAATTAGGTGGCATAAAGTGTTTGAATCTTACCATCCCTAGATGATAACTCATCATTTGGTCCATGGGCAGGTGCATTATCCAACAACAGAACAGCTTTAGGTGGAAGATTCTTGCTTTTCAAAAATTTACGTACCGCAGACACAAAATCATTGTGAAACCAGTCAATGAATAATTCTTTAGTTACCCATGCCTTGTTTTGATTTTTATACACAAGTGGATATTAACATTTTTGAATGCTCTAGGATTCTTCGCTTTTCCAATAAACAGCAGCTTAGGCTTATGAGTGCCACTAGCATTTGCACAGGGCATAATAGCGACCCTGTCTTTTGACACTTTCCTGCCTGGAGCTTCTGACTCCTTTCTGTAAACATAAGTTTTGTTAGGTAAAACTCTCCAAAACAGGCCGCTTTCGTCAGCGTTATAAACTTGATCCGGTGTTAAACTAAGGTCGTCAACTTTTTCTTAAAATTCTCGACAAATGGGGCGATGTGTCACTGGATAATTTTTCGCCGGTTACAGTCAACAAACGTATTCCATATCTTGATTTGAAATTCTGGAACCATCCATCACTAGCTTTAAAGTTGGCATTCTTATATATTTTTTCATAAAAAGTTAAAGCTTTTTGACGAATAATATCTCCAGTAAGAGGCGTATTACGGGCTCGTTCTTGAAGAAACCACGTATACAACGCGTCCTCCATACTCTCCAACCTTAAAAGTCTGTCATGAACTCGTCCCAGCGTCAGCAGTGTTGGCGAAGTTTTCAATCTTCTCACGATTCTTTTTTATATCGTAAATTGTTGCACGGCCTACACCATATTCACCAGCCAACTTCATCTGATTTTCACCACTATCCAACTTTCACTAAATTTTCATCTTTTAATTAAACTTAATGTTTCGTGTTTAGGTTTTTGTCCGCCATTTTGTCAACCGCTCAGTAGTCCGGCGTTCATGCCGAATTATAGAGCGGGCTACCTGAGTCTCAAAGTGCCGGACTACTGAGCGTGCCGGATTGGCGAGCGCCGGATTACCTAGCGCCTACTGTATGTTTATATTAAAAAAATAAAAAAGTACTTACCGTCTTTTAAGAGTAAACTCCACAAGACTGCGTGAAAATCGAAGTAAACTTTACCCTACGTGAAATTTCCGCATGAAAACAACTGGAAAAGTAATGCAGGATTTGACACGTCTAAGAACCGCGCGATTATATACATTTACATAACAATCTTTTGCGTAAGTGTAAAGGTGCGATTTCGAGCAACGCGGCAGACGGCAGCGGCAGACGGCCGACAACAAATGCCGTTGGGCTTCAGTTGCCGCCGTATAGATTTCGAAGCCGCAGCAACTGCAGTTACGTCGCAGCATTACTAACTAGCGGTTGTGTCTTCGATATACATACAGTCATGAATAATCAAATGCTGCAAGTTTTATTGCAAGAAGTAGAAGACGACGATGATTTATTATTATTATTGTACTTCTTACCCAGAAGACCTATACTGCCATTATACTTAAATAGACGGGAAGAAGGTTCCTATGAAACTCTGATAAAAAGACACTTGAATGGTAGTGAAGACGTGTTCAGAAGTTATTGCCGTATAAATAAAAACCAGTTTAATTTTGTAATTTCTTTAATATATAATGATCTTGCTCCAAGAACATCGCGGGACACAATATCGCCAGAAGAGAAATTATTCTTAACATTAAGGTAAGCTAATTAAAACTATTTATTTCTTAATAATAATAGCAGACAAGGTCAGTAAACGAATCGAAATTATTCTTATCATTAAAGTAAGCTAATTAAAATTATTATGTTAAAATTCTTAGATTGAAGGATGTAACCCTCCTTTTAGATGTTAAAGAGAAATTAGGTTAGGTTACGGTCCCGGCTGCTCTTTAAGTCGTGGCTGGGGGTGGATTCTAATTTCTTCTTCGTCTTCTGCTTCTTGCCTCAGGTATAGATTACTGTTTAGAGCTACTTGGGCGCCAGCCGCATAAGCGACAGAAGGGGGAAAAAGACTAGACAGACTTAGACGCTTTCAAAATCCAAATAATTATATTTAGTTAATAAAAATGGCTTACAATAATTAAGCAAATGTTGAATTTATGACTAAGAAAACATGTTAGCAAGTTGAGAATAAATATTAACGTTCTAATAATAATTGGGGTAAAATTGGCAATATGACATTATTAATACATTATCAGCACTCCATGAGCGCTAGCAGCACAAACAAATGACATAAACACTTGGTGTAAAAAAATGTAACAGATTTAAGATCGTATTTCAGAAAAAAACAAAAAAATTAGCTCCGCTCCACGATAGGCTTGTATGGTCTTAAAATTTAAGTGCATATAATTTTGAGTGAGATTGACTTGACCAACAAAAAAACATTACTAATATCATAAAAAATATATATCATCAAATTAATGTTCGAAATAAGATATGCAGTATTTAGATAACCCCTTAATTAAATAGGCCTGTGGTTCTCAATTATGTCATGACAAAATAGAATAGGATACTCTTAAAACAGCTGTTTGAGGAATTTACAAAAATATAATTTGGTATACCAAGAACTAAACTTATCGCAAAGCGATTAAATACTCAAGCCTTACACTTGTTCAATAATATGTAAAAATAAATGGGGGGACTGTGATACTGCTTAAATATAAAAATTCATAATGCTTAACAAAATAGAAAAACCTGTGTTAGCGTGACCCATCACGCTAAGATGACGTCTTCGTGGAGGGGCTTGTTAATACACATCGGGGATGCAATTATGGACGTGACATAGCCTGGCTGTGGAGAGCAGACTCTGGAGGCAAAAGGAAGGAGCAGAAATCCCACACCTTGGCGGGTTGTAGTCGCAGCGTAGCGGCACCACTAAGAATCCAGGAGCTGGGTGAAAGTGGCTTTACCACCTAGTCAAGCATACGTCGGCACGATCCTCGCCAGAGGAAACCAACCTCTAGGTTGTGCTTCGAATTTCGAAGGTGAGAGTACGGGCAGAGTGGAGACTTAACTGGGCCCCCGTATGGAGGTTAAATAATCGCAATACTTTGGCAGGCACGGGCAGACAGCTCGAGAGTCTTGGGCAAGCCAGCATCGGTGGCTTGAGGCGTTTTACAAGTAATTTGACGACCACGTGGGTCTCACGCGAATATAGGGAAACACATCCCTAGCAGATAATAAAATCTCTGGATAACATAACCTCTGGATAATACCTGGAATATCGATTCCAGTTAAATATATGACTAAATGTAAAAATTATTCAAAGCTTACCTCAGATGTAATAAGGTATTACCACTCAATATGAACCAAACCGGGCACCTTTCAACAGGTCCATCTCTCAAGACAAAATCGCGATTTTCGCCCTTTGGCGGAAATCCCCACTTCTCGTCTTTACAAGAAGTTACAAAAATGCGCTAAATTTTAAAAAAAGTTACTAGTTCTGGTAAAAATCTGATAAAATGAATGCCACTAAATCGACTCTAAATTCATCTGTCAACGCTTGCCAAAATAAAAATAAAAGCTAACAATGCCGAAATCTCATCTTTTAAGTAAGTTAAATAGGATGCCAGAAATTATCACAGCTCGTAGATCAAGTAATGCAACCACGCTACACGGTAAGTTCTACTACATCATCTTAACATTTACGTAAATAAATAAGAAACTTCTAACCTAGGAATATCTTAAGTTTCGCTTATCTTTTAGCTAGACACACTACTACCTAAGGATTCTAAACCAGGGAGGTCTCTTGCCAATAAAAGTATCGGCGTCAAGGAGAATGATAACAGTGGCAGCTATACCAATGCCAGGCATGTTATCGCTGCCACGGAGAATAAAACTTACACTAGGGTACAACGCTATTAGTAGTACTAAGACTATGACAGACACAACCATGGGGCCCCGGGGTTAGTAAAATGCTTACACAATTATGGTTAAAAGGACATGTCACAACACAGAAGGTAACCTAAGATACGAGTCGCTTCGAAGCAAGGGTGCGTGGACTTAACGTGATGAAGGATTGATCGACAAGCTTAAATGGCAAGACGTGTCATATGAAATATTCAGCGTAAGAAGTATGGAAAATTATAATAAAAACTAGTGCCTCTAAGTTGTTATTCTATTTGTCTCTGTTAATTCAAAAATAATTTCAAGATCTTGTTTTGACAAAACAACCATAGGCAACCAAACATACACTGAGCTGCGTTTTATATCTCCTAAATTGTGAACCGTTACAAGGAAACTCTTCATTTGCTGTTTGATGTATCAAATTATTTGCATCCGAAACAATTGAACTAAATTCCGCATTCGGTGCATATGTCAAATCGTTTAATTCCGAAGCAATTCCAAATTCGGCATTACGTGTATATGACAAATCGGTTGGTTCCGAAAACCTGCTAACTGGAGAATAAATATTTATATTTGTATAGTGACTGTCATCAGAAACACTTGTAATGGCACCAGTTCTTGAACTAGATGGTGTTGTAGAACTAGAAATAGTACTATATTCTTCCGCCATTATCTCGTACTTAAAAGATTTCTTTTTTAGCTTTAATTTGAAGCAATCTTGTTGGCAAGTTCTTTAAAACATGTTCAATATGATTACCAAACGATTTGAACTCGCCTTCAGTTTCAGGCATATTTTTTATGAGCGATTGTCTTGCATTATCTCTCTCTCATATATGATAAAATATCATCTCTACTGTTTCGACAGGATTTTTTGAATTTTTTTTTGTGGGTTAACTGCAGTAGTAGGATTAGGTATATTACGTTCAGTATTCATGCTAGCATTCCCTTGCTGGGTATTCGCGTCAGAAAGCGTAGCATCTGTCCCTTGCTGGATATTACTCTCTGCTGACTCTGCAAACTCTTCAGCATTGTTTTGTGATGTGTCCGGTCCATCATCTACGCTACTAATAGATGACCTCTCCTGCGGAACGTTATCTAAGAAAGACAATAATCTGTATAATTTCCATTTAGTGCGACTGCTTTTTGGAGCTCCTGACCCAGTGGGAAGTTTATTTTTTCGTTTAAAACGCATATATCCATCGCGAATTGTCTTCCACTGCTTTCTACAGTTTTCACCTGCAATTTAAAAAAAATATGTAATTATAAAGTATAAGAAATAATAATTAATTAATTGCTAATATGTAGTACGAAAATAATAAAAATATAAATGATTGAAATTATACATGAAACTTACGAACTAATAATATAATAATATTAAAAATTATTTATTTAATAATGACATCAACACAATTTTTATTGTTTGTTTATTTATTTATTAATTTTTAACCCAAAATTTTAATTTAGTTATTTTGTTTCAGATTCATGGCAACTGGAGAAAGTTTTGCTTCCTTAGCAATGCAGTATCGTATATCAAGGTCATATATATCGAATATAGTAAAAAAAGTATTACATTTACTACGGCTAAAACTTGTTCCAATTTGTATGCCTCCTCCAACTAAAAATGACATTCAAAGAATTGACAGAGACTTTTGGGGAAAATGGAAAATGCCAACTAGCGTTGGAAGTATCGATGGCAAGCATATCGTATTAGGTCACCCCAACATAGTGGATCTATTTTCTTCAACTATAAAGAGTACTTCTCTATAGTGCTACTAGCAATGGTTGATGCAAACTACAAGTTTATTGCAATTGATATGGGGTCATATGGAAAGGAAGGTGACAGCAAAATATTTAAAAAGTCAGAAATAGGAAAGAAAATACAGAACAATACATTCAATATCCCGGAACCAAAAAAATTACCGGGAACAAATAATATTTTACCACATTTCCTAATTGGAGACAAAGCTTTTGCTCTTGATACATTTATGATGAAGCCATATTCCCAGAGAACTGCAAGACATGACAACCAGAAAGACATTTTTAACTACAGGTTATGTCGTGCTCGACGAGTAGTCGAAAACGCTTTCGGCTTATTATCGCAAGTTTTTTTATTTAGTATTTTACATACCGATACCAATTTTACCTGAAACTTGTGACGACTTAATAATCTCTGCCTGTTGCTTGCACAACATATTACGAGATGGTTATCTTGAAATCCAGCAGATTCCACAATATCACCGCGATGAAAACGAAACACCATCTCCTAATATGATCAGAATGGCGAGAACTAGTGGTTTTGCTGATGGCAGAGGCTTAGTGATTCGAGACAAATTAAAAGATTTTTTTTGTTCCCAAGTAGGTGAAGTATCTTGGCAAAGAAGTATTGTAAATCGTACAGAATCGTTATAAGTTTTTAAGAAATAATATAAATACCTATACTTACTGGTTTTATTGAGATCTTGAGCGATCTCTTTCCAAACATTTTCTTTGATACATCCATCTTTATAATCAGTATGATTACAATTGAATAAACATGGATGTTGAGACACTAAATCAATAAATGCTTCGCTCTCTTCATCTGCGAACACATCCATTTTCTCGAAACGGCTACGCGTCAAAACAAGTCAGGCCCTGACGCGCGGCAGTTGCAGTCGTACATCGGAATCGGTCTCATACAAATCTATACTGCAAAGTAATGCCGTCTGCCGTCGAGGCACATGCCGTTGCGGTCTGCCGCTGCCGTCTGCCGCGTTGCTCGAAATCGCACCTTAAGGTAGAACAACGGGGCAGACGGCAAACGGCAGCGGCAGACGACGACAGCAGTTGACGTTGATCAGCATGTCCCGTCGTCCTACATTCCGAATCCAACTGCAGTTATAGTGCAGTTCTCAGACCTATCTGTGCTTGTCTCTTGTATGTCTTCAAACATTAATAATACAATACATCAAGTCTTGTTAGAGGAAAGGAAGACGATGATTTGTTGCTGTACTTAAATTTTTTTAATAAAAGAAGGCCAGTACTACCAATGTATAGGTGCAGGATCACCAAAGGCTCTTTTGAAACACTCATAAAAAGGCATTTAAATGAGAATGAAATCATATTTAGAAATTACTGCCGGTTTAATAAAACACAGTTTAATTTTTTGCTAACTTTAATTTATCAGGAACTTACACCAAAAACTACAAGGAATGTAATAACGCCTGAAGAAAAATTATTCCTGACATTAAGGTAAGATTTTTCTTATATACGATTAGTTAGAAACAATTGTTCTCCGCTGCAGTTAGGATAATTGTTGAGAATATTGTCTACCTGCACTATTGAAACTGTCTCCTGTGTCACTATTGGCTCCGAGTAATTACTGTTTGGAGAATAAATCTCAAACTCTCTAGAGTGGCTTGACATGCTTGTAGTGGGTCTTGATGCACCTTGGGATGGTGTAGCATAACTAGAAAGTGTGGATGTGTCTGTGGAAGGAATCTCAAGAGCCATCATCTCATACTTAGTAAGAACTTGAAAAAGTTCTTGTCTTGCCTTAACTCGTAGGTAAAGGGGGCAATGTTTTTAAAACGTATATAGTCGTATAGGTGGCAAAGGAGGCTATCTCATCTTTGTTATTTGGTTCAGGGATATTTTTTAAAACAGACTGGCGTGCTTTGTCTCTTTCTCATATCTTCTATTCATTGTATCATGCCTGTCGTCTAGCTCCGCCGGCTCGGGTAATGGCGGCTGATGCTTGCTCGCCTGTTCAATTGCATTCAACCGGCGTTCCATTTCAATAATTCGCATTTTCAGCCGTTTGTTTCTGCGTTTCTCATCACTATCATCACTGTCGTTACTATGGCTTCGATGGTGCCTTTTTCGATGCTTAGGCATTTTATTTAATACAACACAATCACAATAACTTTTGTAATACGGCTATCTGCGTGGACGCTTCGACACACGGACTAAGAATGAGATGACTGGCGGCCGTGGTAGAGGGGCAAAGCAGGAGTCGTTTCGTTCTTTTAGCTTGTTATACCGTGTGGAACTCGTCACGAACGAAGATACTACATATATTTATTTATGAAACGAGGCCCGCATATAATTCCTGTACTTCTAGCACTATTAAATGTAGCAGCAGCAGATGACAATTTGGACGATAAAGATGACATTGGCAAAAGAAATGAAGTAATGAATAATTTGGCATTTTTGTTGTGTAATAAAGAGTTGCAAATATATGTTCTCAATATGCAGATTCATTTGATTAGATAGATATTGTGTTTTTTTAAATAATTTGAAGTATTGTTTGTGAATTCATTGTTATAAATAAAAAATATTAATTATAAAAAAGGATAACTATATCTAATATGTCGTATCTATCTTTAAACATTTTTTTTAATAAACAATGTCAAATTATTGTCTGGTTCTTTTTTGTTCAAAGAATAATTTAAAAGTTGTTGAAAACATGCGTATATTTAAAAAAAATACAATATAAAAACATAACATTCTTCTATAAAAAATAAATAAGTAATGTATAACAGTAAAAACGTATTATTTATCATTAACTAATCATGCAGGTATCAATTTTATAATATTGGCTGATTTTATAGGATAACAGTTAATGTGTTTATGTTACATAATTGCCTATTTTTTTCTATATGTTCTGTCATAATCTTATTTCGTTCTTCTAATATCTCATTTTTTTTCACTTGTTCCTGTAATTTCCTCTGTTCTATATCTAACCGTTCTTTATAATATTCTCTTCTTTCTGTCCTAATATCTTTAAGTATATCAAATTTCATAATTTTGTACGATTTGTATTCTTCACAGCCAGTGGTTTCTCCCTTTTTGTATGAATTGATCTTTATTGAGCAGCGAGTGTTACATTTTGTGAAGGGTCAGTATTTGAGGTTTCAATATTTTCAAGTTTTTTGTTAGTACTTAGATGCGGCAGGCTTCATATTTTCTTTAAAGACGTCTACAGTATCTGAGGTCAAAAGTAGTATTGGATTAATGCTCTTCTTATTTCCTAAAATATCATTAATTTACATCAGCATATTTGAAATCTCTTCTGCCATGGCCAGTTCTTTTATTGTTATCTATGTACATCTGATAAGCTATTTCCAATACCTTCCACCTATTTTCGCAATGGGTTGGTGATACTTTTAAGTTTTAATTCAAGCTCCCTGGCAATGACCTCATACATTTTTTTTAAATGCCTTATTTTTAAAGACCCCACTTGTTTTCGGTAGTGTTTATATAAATCTAGGAACATCAGAGTCCTATTTCGATTCCAAATGAACACTATATAATGACGAGAATTCATGCACTTTGAGAAATCAACTTTGTTTACATCAAACGGAAATATTCCACATGCACGAAAGGCAGTTTGTATAACTTCCTGTTTACAGGCAGTCTTAAAGGCTTCAGCAAATATTGGTGCAAAATATACTTTTGTGAGAGATTTTCTCGTTTCTTGTTTGTATTTTTGACATTGTTTACTCCAGGACACTTTCAGGGGTCGAAATATACCAACGTCGCAAGGCTGTAAAATATGGGTGGCATTTGGCAAAAGACAATATAGTAGAATTCGTTTTTCTCTACAAAAAGTGGCTAGCTCAGGACTAATATGAGACTTGTGTCCATCAAGTAAAAAGAGAACTGGTAATTTTATATTGTTAGTAATCAGCCATAGATAAAAAAGTTATTGGCTACGTATTCAAAAAATGTTGAACCTACCCAGGGGTGCGGTAGATACCCAGTGTCACTTCTACCAATATAAAAATTATCTGGTATAGAAGTTGCAATGTCCCTGGGTATTCTTTTATATGGGTAAATGATGAGTGTGGGAGCGACTTTACCACTTGCAGAAAAATTTGTCAAGACAGTTAGGCATTCTTTTTCTTTCCCGACAGCTACATCATAAAAAAAATTAAATTGTTTTGGGCCAAGTACTTTTCCTGTCTTAGGGCATAACTGGACACCAGTTTCATCAGCGTTGTAAATGCGGTCTGCATCCAGGAGAATGTCAAGAGCATTTTCTTCTTCCAAATAGCTTTTTGGACCTCTAGAAACCATTTCCTTATATCCTGATCTGTAACACTAGCCTCGCTTTTGAAATAATCTCAGCATTTCTATATTCGTGGAGATTGGCACCCTCTCTGCGGGTATGGTAGGGTGGAATATTGGCTTGACTCAATGTGAGAGATTGATACCGGTTGACATTTGACTATGCCCCTAATTAATGAGGATTTCCAGGTTTCCCTCATTCCTGCACTGAATGGTCTACCAACGTGAGTCGTTCCTGGGCGCAAATGCGGCCTGCTTAATAATAATATGCTGCCCCCTCTCCCGCACAAGTCTTCGACTTCTGGACTAATACTCGTGATTAGAATGAGGGGTAGAGATATTATTATTATTTCGTTTTATAATGTTAGGTTTTACTTTCAACCATTTATCTCCAGGACGATTTTCTTTAAATTTATTATCACGTCGCGTTTCATCCATCACTATTTTTACGGCATCCTTCACTTCATCTGGGTGCATCGGAAAACCTATTTCCAACACCCAAATAACAATTAGGAACAAATATAACGGACTAACGAGACATTACATAAAACGTCATTAAAAGTATAACAGTTAACAGACCAAACATGTTCAGAGTATTTTACGTTATACGTTAAGTACTTACCGAGTACCGAGCCTGAATAATCTGCAGCAAATGATTATTTTCTGATAAAGACAGTGTTTGCAATCTTCCGACTTTAGAATATAAAATCGTATCCTGGATTTTATATTCTAAGCTTCCGACCCGCCGGCAGTGTTGTCTAGGAATAAAAATAATTGTACTAGGTAGCAGGGGAAAATTGTACTAAGTTCTTCTTCCAGGGTTGCCAAGTTGGGCTATAAACCGCAAATTGGGCTACAGAAAATAAGTAATTACGATTGAAATGTATTCAGTTGCGGTAAATTGGGCTTTTTAAAACAAAACATCCATGATAATTGGGCTTAAAAAATCCAAGAGTCGGCGCCTTCTCTCTCTCTGTTTGTCTGTTACTACTCTTTATTTATACTTTTTTTTTTTTTTTTTCATATCCGTAATCTGTGGTCTGTGATTGTCTTCTGCAATTTGAAATGTAAGATGTTGTCCATGGTTCAATGCGTCACCATGCTCCACAGAACATTACGTGTCGACATCTTTAACACCTAAATACATATTATTTAATGCTATAAATTTATCTCTCTGGGTCAATATTTTCAGGTTCCATCGAGTGAATATATTGTAGCAACATATATGACTTTTAAGAGATTACCAGTAAATGACTGTTTAAGCTAACATTGATTTTGCGATATTGTGGTGATTATGTTGACCAAATTATATAGGAGTTCTTAGATATCAGCTGAAACCACAAAAACTGTATGTTCATTTGATGTAAATTGTTTTTATTTAATTGAACGAAAAAAATGTTTGCCATTTATATTCCACTGAATGACCACCGGGTCCTAGTAGCTGACCATTATCTACTGAGTAAATGTCCCAGTAATTAAAAAGAAAAGTTAGATGCTAATATTTTGAAACTAATTTAATTATCAGTGTAAATAAAATATAAACTACATTAGATTGTTTCCACTTCTTAGATACTTACCACTACCAAAGGTGCTCTAACGTGGGTTTTTCGTTTCTTTTCATTTTCAATTTTAGGGTAATGTAGATGTTTGTCCCAAATATCATTGGTATTGTCGCCATTCTCCACTTGAACTCCCGATGTGCATAGTTTTCTCTGTGATCTTCTCCACTATCTGCAAGTTTTTCCTCTAGTTGATTTAAAGTGTCTACAAATTATATTGAAACATTGTCCAAAATATCATTGGTACTCTTCCCACTCTCCACTTGATCTACCGATGTAGATAATTTTTCTTTGTGATCTTCTCGATTAGTTACAAGGTCTTCGTCTGGTTCTTCTAAAGTATCTACAAATTCCATTGAAACGTTGTCTGCCGGTTTTAACGTTCTGGATAATATTAATCTCTATTCCACTTCGTGGTGTAGGGTACTCGAGTGATCGGGAGGAGTGTTTTGTTCTGGATACAATTATACTGACAACTCATTTGTGTTTTCCTTTTTTAAGTATTCATTTGAGAAAACAATTATTTTGTACTTCTTCCATATTCTTTATATTTTTTCTGTTCCATTGTTATTTTTGTACATGCTTTCAAAGTCTTTTACAGTTTCAGTGCCAACTTCTTTTTCTAGAATTTTAAGGAAAATTCAAGTCTCATAAATATTATGTTCAGGGACCTGCTCTCCCGTTTTGTGTCTTCATACATTTTGAGAGGTCGACATTATTCAGATTGAAGGGAAATATGCCGCAGGCTCTAAACGTATTTGGGATGGTGCTTTTTTTGGAGGCCTCATTAAATGCCCTTTTAAAAACAGGTGCAAAAGTGTTTCGAGTTAAAGATTTATGTGTTTTTTGTTTGTAAGGCTGAACTTCTGCCCGCCATCTCACTTTTAACGGTCTGAACATGCCAGCATCACATGGCTGCAGGATGTGAGTTGCGTTTGGTAACAAGCAGTAAATCAGAATTCCTTTTTCAGGGCAGAAATCTGCAAGCTCAGGAATTATGTGACTCTTATGACCATCTAATAAGAATAATATTGGGAAAGAAATTTTGTTTTCCACAAGCCACGGATAGAAGCAATTTGCTACATACTCAAAAAAGTCCCATCAACCATCCATCCAGTCACTTCATCCAATAAAATAGTTATCTGGGATTTTATTAGAGATATCTTTTTGAATCCTCTGGTATGGAAGTACTACCATAGGTGGTACTGTCTTTCCACTTGCTGAAAAATTAGCTAGGACCGCTATGCATCCTTTTTCTTTACCTGCCGCCACATCATAAACATTTTTATATTCCTTAGCGGCCATTGCCAATTGTACGTCAAACCTTTTTGAAGTGAAAAATAATGTAAGAGCTGGCCACTGTGCGTTTATTCTTTTCACAACTTCTGATAACGAAAGTCATCTTGTCTGAGCCGGCTGTAGAAAACCTATGTTTATATCATAACAAATTTAACTTAATTTTTGCCATAGAATACACTCCTAAATGTTCTCTCCATACGGAAACACTTCCACAGGTTAGTGGAACTTGTATCCAGGCCAGGATCAAGAATAGGACTAAGAAGACACGCGATCCCACCTACCCCGGAGCCTGCATGCAGGCTACGTTACCTAATCCTTTCCGCGACGCTGGACGACAGGGCCTACGGCTCTTTGTCCTAGCGTCTCCCTAGAGCCACAGTGCTAATCCTGACTTAACCCAAACCCCTACCTGGTCGGAGGCGTCCGCGCCGCGACCAAAACACGACACCCCCGGAGGGTAAAGAAGCAGTCGGCGAAGAAAGAAGAGAAGACAGAAGAGCGCCAGAAGATAAGCCCTTGCCGACGGGGCTTGCCGGTCATTTATCCAGCCAAGGATATTGGCGCGCGCGGCGAAGTTCATTTAGATTTAGAAAGCTGGAGGAGCAACAACTATAACACTATTTATACCGTGTCGGTCTGTGAGACGGTATGCGCCTTCCCGCGGGTTAATTAAATCGTGGCAATGTGCCACACACTGAATCATGGTTGTTATACAATAATTTAGTTTTAAGCATTTAGAATTATATTCTATGAAATATACAAAGTTGTGCTCACTATATCTGTTGATTTAAAAGAGGTCAAATATTGATCACCATCAGTTTGTAACTTGTTTATAATAAAACCACAAATGTATGCTATTGTTTCTGAATCAAATGAATTGATATTCTCTATGTTGGACAATTCATTTGAATCAGAAGTGATGTCTCTATTTTTCGTATAAATAAATTCTTTCAAATTTATTAATAAATTAAAATCATCGTCCTCACAATTTTTTGCATGATTCTTGCTAGTTGATAAATTATTTATTATAGCAGTTTTCATGCATGTAATAAATTGATACGGGTTGGGATTAGTGTTCGCCGCTCCATTCTGACGGATTAGGCTTCTCGCACAGTGGATGCGTGTTCACACGAATAACCGGATCGCGCGTAAACGTCCGAATGGAAATCGTCCGTGATTGTCCGGCAGAGTTTTCACATTACCTGCGACTAAAATGTTCGAATATTGTTGTTTTGTGGTACTAACATAGTTATTTATCACGTAGTGGTGCACAATGGCAGCTCGCGAATTGCATTTTTTAGAGAATCCTCTGTTAAGGTGATTATAGGTAACAGTTATTAGTTAGTAGTAGATGGATCATATGCTTCAAAATAAGTTGGCAGTGTATAATCATTTTCAGAAGGA
Organism: Monochamus saltuarius; assembly: GCA_025584915.1. Classification (NCBI taxonomy): domain Eukaryota; kingdom Metazoa; phylum Arthropoda; class Insecta; order Coleoptera; family Cerambycidae; genus Monochamus; species Monochamus saltuarius. Next base: position 20,185,817 of record CM046729.1, read on the forward strand.
CTTTGCAAGTCTTGCTGGATGGGCGTAGATCTAGTAGAGTCAGAATAAGTATAGGTCGTATTTTGGGAGGATGGTCTGGTATTTGAGTATGTAGTGTGTTGCCAGCTTGATGAATGTTAAGAGAGAGATTGCTTAGAGGCAAGTTGTTCATTGATTAATACTTGTTGTAATTGTGATCGTACAAGCAGTTTTCTTGATTTGGGCACATCTTTAAGAAAGGCAATAAACTCATTAAAAACTGCTGGTCATTGTCAACTGCAGTTTGTTCAAACTATTTCAATTTCTAGTAGTTTCGCGTCGATGTTGATGTTACGTTGTTTTATTTTGGTGTGGGATTTTAAATGATTTCAGTGACATTTGCTTGCTGGTTGATGGGCATTCCTGTTCATTGGGTGGTACATTTTCTGAGGATATATTATTCTCAGAAGTTGGCAACTCGTCGTCGTTAACACTCATTTCAGTTTCTGTCGCGCTCGGAGAAACCTCTGGAACGCTACCTGATAGTTCCCTTGAGACCATAGTATCCTTTCAAAATAACATTTCAATGTATGGCCATTTTGAAACAATTTTTGCATCAGCTCCATCGCCAGACCTACTGTGTACTAATTTTTTTAATTCTTTGCGAAAGGTATCTCGGATATTCCTCCATTTTTTCTTCAAATCCTCAACTGCAAAAAAAAATACTTTTTGATTTTAGGTACCTAACTGGTTTGTCATTCAAAACGTTAGGATTCTCATTCAGAATTGGTGACAATACGGTTGGGAAAATTGTGCATGATACATGCCAAGCAATTTGGGAGTGTATGCAGGAGACCCATATGCCTTTTCCATCAAATGAAGCGGTTACTTTGATAAGTACAGAGTTTATGCGAAAATGGAAATTTCCTAATTGCGTAGTAGACCGGAGCAATGGCAATAGGTGCGAAAAATAAACTGATTCTTTTTGTTTAGCCTGGGTGCGGGATCGTTGCCTTTCAGTTAATTAAAAATACCTGTAAATTTTCTTTGAAAAATATTTAGTTCTTTAAATTCCTTTTTCATTTGAAAATGAGGGAAAATTGTAAAAATTGCAATTTTTGTTGCAGCTCTTTGCTTGTTTTTCTTAATTAATAAAAACAACCCAGAATCCACCACGAGGAGGTGGCTGCAAGACGGATTCCAACCACCTCCCCACCCTCCCAATATTCTAAAAACTTACTTTGTAAAACCTTTTTTTGTTTCCATTTGTGGTGTAGCTTTTCTAGAAGCAATTTTTGCTCGAATTAACCCATCCCTGGCGGTGTTTCCACATACTAACGTAGACGCCTCAGTTCCCAACTTAATGTGTCTTTCGACAGCTTGAGTGTGGCATGGAAAATTCAAAATTTCGATGGTATCGGGAATATTAACAACCATGTCTTTAAGATCTGCGTCTGGGACACTTTTTGTCAATGGAGGTTCTGTAACTTCTTCTGATTGCCAATTAATTAGCTCAGTATAATCGGCAGCATCAAAGTTCAGTTTTGGCATTTTAAAATCACGAAGTTGACGATCAGTTTTGAAAGCTCGACACTTTAAAATTCGACGCAAGGCCAACTCTCTAATGTGTTTTCTGTCATCGCCCAGCATTGCAATTAAAACATTCTCCGAATGAGCAAAGAAAGCATTTCTTTGGACAACCTTATCTACAATGTCTTTGAATTTGGTCGGTAAATATCGAGAAGCTTGGATTCAATGGAATAAATGTTGGGGCCCATACGTACACGTTGGCTTGTACTTTACAAGAAATCAGGTTGTGGCATATACGTTAATGACATACTCGCTTAGTATATTTAATTCATACGATGGTTCTTCTATTGTAACATATAGTCTTAATATTCTGTTGGCTGTTGTTAACCATCGTGCATGGGACATTTTTCCTGGCTGTTTAGCTGTCAACTGGGGGAAACCTTACCTTCTCCTATTGCCAAAACCATTTCGTACAAGTACTTTTGGTCTGTATTTAAATCGCGAAAATTTATTGGAGCAATTTGGCAATTCAACGTCAGGTTTAATTATCTGAAAAGTCACAACAGGAATCGTGTCACAATTACGTAGCTGCTTTCCTATAGGACCGGTAAAGCCTCTTGGAACATTAGTTTTTCCATCTATCTCATGAACTAAATGACGAAGAGGAAGTTCATTACAGTGCAGCAGGCATATAAACCAATGAACCGGTTTCCCTAGGGTAACTTCTAATTGTTTTGTAACACCATTCTTGAAGCCTGTATTTACTACAGTACCGTCACAACCCACTGCCGCAATTTTGTTTAAATTTTCACCCAAATAATTTTGAAGGAAGTTAATAAGACGTCTTAATACTACTGGCACTTCCGGAATTAGGCGTCACATGACCTAAGAAAGTAGAACCTGGTTCCGCAACAAGAACTATGTGTTCCTCAGTAATTTGCTTACTGTGATAAGAAGATCCAATTTTCTCAACTGCCAGTGTCTTGTCTTTTCTCCCGTCAAAGTAGATTCCAGAAACTTCTTTTTGTTGTCCCATTTCCATATTAACTAGATTTTCCCTCCGTCTTTGTCTTTCTCTTCTAATTTTACTTCTGTCAATGATTAAAGAAGGATGCGCGTCACTCACTAAATTAAAATCTTTAAGTACAGCGTTTACGAGGAGAAACGCATTTCTATCTGAGAGTCCACTTCTTTCACATGCTTCAGCCACATTAGATAAAACCAGTCCTTTTCTGTAAGACATTCTTAAAGACGTTGATGCCTGTGACACATCAGACTCGGTACAATCGGTAACATCCATGTTATCCATTTGGTAACAGTAGTCGTCCTCTGTACTTCCACTTTGAACAGTAGTATATTCTGAATTTGTGTTTATAGTTTTATTCTCAAATCTCCTTTTATCCAATTCTTTTCTTTCTAATGACTGCGACTTTCTTTGTAGTTTTAACATCAATTTTGCCATCTTCATCTTTCTTTCACCTCTCTGGTCTTGTATAGTAAGTCCATTATAGGAACTTTGATTTTACACCTATACGAGTCAAAAGTGACACATTTGCACGGAGAAATGTCGAATAGTTTTAAACTATCGTCTTTAAATATTTTAATTTTGCCAACCAGTTTATTTTTCTTTATCACCTTATACTTTTCATTGTAGTCTTTTATTTTCTGAATTATTCTTTGGTCTGAAATAATATTAAGAAGCTTTTGCCAAACAGATTTAATATCAACAATAACTTTTTTACCAATTTCCAACTCACTTGGGTCTTTGTTGCTTTTATCCTTGAAAATTTTACGATACCACAAATACAACCTTATAACATCAGAATATGTTGGAAGCACGTTACCACAAAGTTCACTTGGTGCTCCAAATATTTCACATTTGACTCGGGTTTTAGGCATTTCAATAGAATTAAAAGTAAATTAGAAATCTAATCGAGAACACGTCTAACGCAATCAGAGACGGCACTTAAACTAATTCGGTAAATCAACTAAAGCCTGCCACACGTGTCTTCCCCCGCCACACCAAAATACCAGACCAGTTACGACCTGTTTCGACAAGACAAGAACTTGAGGTATTAGTGTTATTTTAATTACTTATTTACTTAATCTACGTTTTGTTTTAGGTTTAAACATAATTTAAATTTGGAGTTTTTCATTAAAATTTTATATCAAAAAGGAACCTGAAGTTATCTTCACGCAGAACTGATTTTTTCTTGTGCGAATTTCAACTTCAATATGTACCTATTGTGCACCCAGGGATACATGAAATTGAAAAAAAGATAAAAAATATTCAAAATTAGGGTTTTTTATTAAAAAAATTTTAATTTCACATTCAAAAAGGAATCTCAAGATATCATCGCACAATGCCTATTTTTTTTAAGTTAATTACAACCTAAAAAGACAACTAATTCACATCCAGGGATATAAAATTTCAAAAAAGTTTTTTATTGCTCTGCCCTATTGCGTAGGGTGCATTAATGGGACACACATACGAATCAAGAGTCCTGGTCATTCGGGCAGTGTATGCCGTAATTACAAACATTTTTTTTTCAATTGTTTTGCAAGCACTGGCTGGACCAGATCACAAATTCATTTGTATAGTGTCGGAGCTTACGGAAAAGAAAATTGTAGAATTTTTAGCAATTCTAACCTCTGCTGACAACTTGAAAATTTTGCTTTAAATGTAAAATCAAACAAACTGCTACCTGGAAGTAATATATCTTTACTCTATGTTATTCTGGGAGATGAAGCATATCCCTTAAAAACATATTTAATGCGGGTTTATCCGCAGAGAAATTTAGGACTTGAAGAAGAACAATTCAATATGCGCCTATCAAGAGCAAGGCAGGTCGTAGAATGTGCCTTTGGTATAATAAGTTTAAAGTGGAGAATATTAGTAAAAGCAATTGAAGTTACGCCTGAACGAGCTGATGGCATTGTTAAATGCATTTGTTTGCTTCATAATATTTACAAGGAAGGCATCAATGAACAACGTATAGAGGGATCACAATTTAACAACCACAATAATGACCGCGTTGATACGCCAGGTGTAAACAGAAGTCGAGCAGAGGTTTATAGAATTCGAGATTCTTTTAAACTATATTTTGTTAATAATTTGTAGTTTAAAATAAATGTCAGTCTTACTATCAAAAAATACAAATTACAATAAACTTACCTGGTATATTCATTGTTACGGATATTTCCTTTCACAGTCTTCTCTGAACATCCCGCTGGTGGTAATTTGGTTGTCTTTGGTCCCACAAGCATGTTTTTTCATGAATTAGTTCTATCAGTTGTTCGGTGTCCATGTTTAACCGGTCTAGGTATCAAATTTATTTGCGAATTTGCATAAAAATCCGAACAAAATGGGATCAGTTCGCAAGTCGGAACTATACTCACGTATACGGACGAGTCAGTCGGCACTACTGTGCCATGGTATACCTAAACCTCGCTGTTGGGATTATTCGTGCGTAAACGCGCGAACAGTAATGAACACGCATCCACTGTGCGAGAAGCCTTATGCTACAAAAATAAAAAACAATTATTATTAATGATGTTAATGTACTTAATTCAATATATTAATATCTGAAAAAGTTTTCTAAAGGGTCTTGTTGGATATGCTTCGGCTTTAACATATCACCTTTGAAGTATTGCCCATATAATTCTTTTAATGAATATAAGGCCTTTCACACATCTTGTAGTTTATTGTTCAATTTTTTTCAATCTTTATAAAATTTCCAACTATCTATTTTCAGAATGTGTTTATTCCAAAATTGAATGTAGCCGCTGAAAAATTGTTACGTATCGTCGAGCAATAATACTTTATTATTACAGAAGAGTAAGTACCTACTGATCCCACAATTGATTTGTCTTCTAATCCTAATGTATATAATAATATTGTCCTTTTTACTAAACTACTAAATGAACTACACTATATTATACTAAATAAAAATAGTCCAAATAGTTTTCACAATAAACACAATATAAACACAGCAGCCGTGCAAGTGCTGAGTAGGTGGCTAAAACTTCAATTTGAATGAACTGCTGAAATGTCTAACGAAACCGAAGGAGAGAAGTGGGATTACGTATACATTATTTTTCTACACAAGTCTGTACTGTACACAAAGTGAAATTTAATATGAATAATTTTAGTGTTAATTTGTTGCTGTTTGAAATTGGAGAAAATGACAATATTGATAATATGTTCAATGTAATTTTCCTTAATATAATAAAAAATACTGAAAGCAAGTATTAGACTCACTTGGGCTTCTTAACAAAACGTTGAGGGATCAAATAAGAAATGAGAACTATTTAATGACTATTCACAATTATTTCAATGATGATTTTATCCAACATTTTAGGATGTCAAGGATTTATATTTAAATATCATTGGTCTGCCACCTTTCATTAATGCACACCAACACTTATTCGGTGATAGTGCCTATCCACTTATGAATAATCTATTAGTGCCATTTCGTGATAATGGACACTTGATGCCAATACAAGCTCATTTTAATGAAGTGTTACGTACAGCACGAAGATAGAGCAAATTAAAAAATAAAATTCGTCATTTGAAATATCTCGATGCAAATATAGAAAATGTGTCCCTAATATCTGCCTCATGTATTCTACATAATTTTATTATAAGACGAGAGACCAACTTTGATGTAGTGTATGATGATCTACAAATGCCCCATCATTTCCACGAAGACAAAATACAGGATCATAACCGAAATGAAGATCCACTTGCAGTTTTAAAACGAAATAGGATCATGGAAATGCTACATGACTAACACTCTTATTTGTATCAGATTTTCACAATGTATTTTTTTTATATAAAAAAAAATATTTATCGACTCAGTAGTATTTTTTTATACCCTATTGTTGAATATACTCAATTTACTCATCAAATTGTGGTTATACAATTATTAAAATATTTAATTAATCGTGCATTATGCTCTGTTTAGTTTTATATTTTAGAAACAAATAGTATATGTATATACAGGGTGTTTCTAAACTATGGTGCCAAATGATTATGACAGATAGAAAATGTCATTTTGAGCAAAAAGTTTCATGTAAACATAGGTCCAAAAATGCATAATAAAAAAGTTACAGGGTCATAAAGGTACAGTTTGAGAAACAATTTTTCGCAATAACTTCTACAAAAGTTAGGCAATTTAAATGAATCTTGGTGCAGTTTCTTAGACACTAAAATGCAACAATTTCGTGCAAAAACAATTTATTCCCATCGCCCAGGAGCGGAGAGCCGGGGTAGCACATAGGATTTAAGGTGTTAGTACTTGAATCGAGGTGACTGGATCGCTGTGGGTTCGACCTCCGCAGCCGGTAGACCGTATATAAGCTATATTCGTGGAGAGATTGGCACCCTCTCTGCGGGTATGGTAGGGTGGAAGAATGTTGGCTTGGGTCAATGTGAGAGATTGACACCGGTTGACATTTGACTACCCCCCTAATTAATGAGGTTTTCCAGATTTCCCTCATTCCTGCACTGAATGGTGGTTAGGGCCTACCAATGTAAGTCGTTCCTGGGCGCAAATGCGGCCTGCTTAATAATAATATGCCGCCCCCTCTCCCGCACAAGTCTTCGACTTCTGGGCTAATCCTCGTGATTAGAATGAGGGGTAGAGATATTATTATTATTATTATTAATAATTGAAAAAAAAAAAGATTGTATGTGATTAATTGTTAGATTTAGGTTGTAAATATGTTTGTATATAGTAGTTATGTAAGTAGTATAAGAAGTAAATATATATAAAATGTAAATATAGTTTGAAATTCTAAATAATTGAATGAATGTAAAAATTGTAATATATATTTTTTGTAAATACAAAATAAATTTAAAAAAAGATAAAAAAATATGTTTTATTTTTAGTATATGTACATACAAAGAAATATGAATGAATATATAATATAACAAATAGTTACAAAACTCAACGCCAAAAAAAAATGGGTACTTAAAGTAGCGAATGTCATATTATATACATTACAAAACTTTTACGTTTATATTTACATAAAAAAATTAAACATTACAAATTCATTTATATATATATCATTAAGTAGTAGTAGTAAACATAAATATATTTTTTTTATAGGTCGCCTAGAAGAGTGGCTGAACAATATGGCTCAAGTATTTGGAGAGGTGGAAAGAGACATGGACACTGACTCGGAGAATGAAATTGATGAAGTTCATGAAAATATATAATTCGTTATGTATGTGTATGTGTAGAGATATTATTATTATTATTATCTATATAAACATTTTAAAAATATTGTATGGTATTTTTTATTTAAATTAGAATTAATATTATGTATTCGTTATTAAACTTGTATTTATTTTGTTAATATTAACATAAAAAGGAATAAAAGTGTTGTAATGAATATCGTCGTTGTCACTGCAAAAGCTGCTATGTGAAAAATACAAGATTTTCAGTAGATTAAAAAAATTGCTACATATATATATGTATGTATTTTTTAAGTGAAAACGTTGCGACAAAATATTTTAGGCAGCTAGGCTGGACATATTTTAGGTAAAACAGAAAACAGTAATTTCCATGGAGTTATTTGTAATTTATAGAAATAAAGCTGCAAATGCACATAGCAGATACTGACTGCCAATTATGCTCACATAGCAGATTTTGACGAAAGATTGTTTGCACATAGCAGATATTTTGCGAGTACTTACGTACACATAGCATCTACTCTAAGGTTCAAAACTTGTCAAAAATTTAAGGTAGGGGTAGGTTATTAAGTTAAAAATTGAAAAACGGTGGTTTGTGGTGGATATGATTTATTTAAGAGTGAGGGAGAGAGAAGATTTGCTTATTTAATATTATTTAAAAACTAATTATTATAGGGTAAAGAATCATAGAATGGATGGTAATCTTTCGATGACTTTCTTGAGTTCCTGTAAATGGTCATATTTTTGCTTCAAAATTTTAATTGGGTGGGAGAATAATTGCTCTGCTACTGCTGAAAGTTTTTTAGGCTGTGCACAATTACGACTTTTCCGGGGTTTTTCAAATTCCACCCATTCGTCACCATGATTCAATTTGTATTTCATGGTACCTGTCGATAAATACAGTAAGCCACGAATATCATTTACTTTTGCTTCTTTGCTGGGCTTTATCGTCGTTAAATTTCCTTCAACTTTTTCGTAATTTCTGAAGAAAGAATAATTTAGGTTGTGTATGTGATATGGCTGATGATCCCTTGCTTGCCTCATTCGTGTCACATAATCGGTGGGTGCATAGATCGGGGGCTTAAAATAAGCCTCTAGCGATGAATGCACCGAATCAGCCTCCATCATTGTTTGTCTACGTTCCAGGATAAGTTGCTCAATCGTAATATTTAAGTCTTGAGCGAGTGCACTTGCAAGTACTTTATTTCAGTTCTGATATCCACACCCATCAGATATCAAAGTTATGTGTTTATAATTTTGCTGTTTTTTAGCCGTATTAATGTAGTCGACTATGCAGGTAGTAAATTCATTGGAGGATACGCCCCCATTGCTCTCATGCCAAACATATAAATCCACATTTTTATTGTTTAGTGCATATACGGTATCTTTCGTATTACTCTTGTTACATGCATAATGTACCATTTGATTTATTCCCAATTTTTCTACATGTATCGTGTATCCTACTTCTATTTTTTCCTGTTTCTTCCAGTCTTCATATTCTTCTTTGCTAGTGAAATTATATATAATTTCATTTATACTTACCTCATGTTCTTCCTCAGCGTGTTTATATAAATTGTCGTAAATTCTTAACGGCAACTGATCTTCGGGGCAGATATGACACAAAATTCTACATTCTCTCTTATCCATTTCTTTTGATGTATATTTCGAATATATTTATTTTTATTTGATATTCTTGAAAAAGTTTTTTTACAATATGAACACGTAACAAGTCTGTTCTCGGTACTATGAATATCCATACTCATCGCATAATTGTGATGCATATTGTAATTATATTAGAATCTACTTTTTTCCCGCTTTCATAGCAACAGGATCACCAATTCTACAAAAAACTAGCTTTAGTAAGTAACAGTATATATATTGCGTTGAGAACACTGGGAAATCTGTGCCAATTAGTGTCGTCGAATCCAAACCTATTTCTGGTCCAGCTATCTGGCTAATAGCGGATCTATGTCAGTTAAGAGTACCATAGGAAGCATCATTTTTAAACTGGCAGGTTAAACAATCCGGAACGCTCGGAACTGTGACATTAAATAGGTCAAGTTCTTTTAATTAACAAAATTGCCATCATTGTCTAAGACCAACAGTATACTGTTTTAGAGTCGAATTCGTTATGGATGATATACAAATATCTAACGATTCTTGCTTCACCTCTCCTCGCAATAGCGCTTCCCGGATAACCTTCCTGCTACCAGGGAAAGGTTTTCCGACAAGGGATGATGTGTTCCGCTGAAAGAGAGTTCAAATACTAAGGTTCTGCAATCGTTAGTCTTGAAAACAAGATACCATGGTAGAGAGATCCACAGGAGTATTACCACAGTCCCTTCCGCTTTATCTTCTATGATTTTTTAAACACTCTTAAAATCATGGGAGACATAAAAATAAAATTTGCTCCAATCTAATGTGGAGGCATCGACCCTGTAGGCCTCGGGATCCCTCAACCAGGACACGAATCTTGAGCATTTTTTATTAATTCGGCTTGCAAATACGTCTATATATGGATTCCCGAACTGTATCTTTATTTTTTTCTGAAAGCATAATCAGCCAAGCACCATTCTGTTTCTTCATGAATTTGACGTGACGCTCTCTCTGCATAAATGTTCTCTTTAGAGTTAATATACAGTACGCGCCAAAAGTATGGAATAAATTCAATAAAAACGAAACAATTATTTTTTGGGAAAAATCCTCGAACAGGTCGATTTTTAATTTAAAAAATACATATTTTAGCGTAAAATGCAATTTTCAAATGTCATTTGTTTTCGAGTAATGACGTCATCGATTTTTTTTTAAATGGCAACACCATATTTTTTTCCTTGATTCTGAAAGATCGTTTAATTCTCTATCAGACAGTACTAAAATGTTGCCCTCTTACATATGAAAGTTTTCGAGTAAAACTGTATTTAAAGGCTGGTGCATCGGAAATTAACATGCCTACAAATTTTAAAAATTCTCGAATTTTACATTACTTTAGGCAGCAGAATTTTCTTAGACATTCCAATAATCTAAGACGTTTTTCATTAGGCAATGATAAGGACATCGTATATAAATATTTACACAACTGATTAGGAATAAGATTACTATTTTTATAATTTATTATAAAACCTAAATATTCTAACAACGTTATTGTTTGCTTTACATTATATTCACATACTGTGCTAGTGTTCCCTAAAACAAGGATATCGTCTAAATATACAGAGCCTTCATAAATGATTAAAAACCACGTGACCTACGCGCATATGCAACCAACATTGCACAGTTTAAAGAAGGTGCATAAAAATCCCTAAAAATCAGTGGATGTCAGTGGTGTGGATGAAGGGATTACTGATTTAAATAAATTTGTTTTTCAAATTGAGTACATAACCTAATAAATTGTTCGACTACTGAAATTTAATACATTAAATTTAATATTACATAGTTACTGACGTAAAGAATGTTTATTTGTTTTGTTTGAAATGTTTTTAACATTATTAGAGAGAAAACTACCAATCTTCTCTTGTTAATGAACAAATTGAATTTTTTATGAAAACAAAAGAGTGTATAATGTGAACACAACTGATTTTTTTATTGTATTCCAGGGTAAAAGAAACGTATTTTACTGTACAAAGATTTATTTACAATATTTGGGATAAAAGCATTACATATTGTAGTGTTAAAAATAAATTATTTGTGTATTTCTTAGTTATTTATCTTTGCTTGGGTATTTTGCCACTTGAATAAAAATTAACAAATTAAAATAATTACATGTGTTCAAAATGGTGCCCTTCACTTGCTATGCATAAATTTACCCTCCTGTGCATATTTTCAAATACATTTTGTAGCTGTTCTTCTGTGATGTTGTTGATTTGTCGAATAATTGCCGCTTCTAATTCTTCGATAGTGTGTATCGCTATCTTAAATATAGTGTTTTTCAAATGTCCAAACAAAAAATAATCCAACGGAGTTAAATCCGGAGACCTGGCTGGCCACAAACCTGCACTAATCAGTCGATTGCCATAAAATTGCTCTAAATATTGAATTGTTGCTCTTGCAGTGTGTGCAGTTGCTCCATCTTGCTGAAAGTAACCTACTTGCAGCTCGTCATCATGTAACTGTTCTAAAAATGGCTCTAAAATAAGGGTTCGATACCTTTCTGCATTTATAGTTTCATAGAAGAATATGGGCCCTACTATACGTCTTCTTGATATCGCTGTCCAAACACCAACTTTTACGGGATGTAAACTGGTTTCTACAAATGTATGAGGATTTTCTGCAGCCCAGGTTCTATAATTTTGGCTATTTACATAACCAGATAAATGAAACCATGCTTCGTCAGTGAAAATGATAAATTCAATAAGTTACGATTCATGTTTTCTTGAAACCATTCACAATAATGTAATTGTCTTCCATAGTCAACGGGAAGTAATTCTTGCACAACAGTTACCTTGTATGGGTGTAAATGCAATCGTTTTTTTAAAGCCTTGTGACATGTTCCAACTGAAAGTCCTAAAAATAAAAATATTTGATTATTAACTATTCGATATCGGTTTCAAATAAAAATTTCAAAATTGATATATTTTAGAGATGCAATCTAAATAAATTTGTGAATATTTATATCAACTTAATAAAAAAAAATAGGTACCTGTCTGAGCAGACAATTTTGATATGGATTTTGTAGGACTTTGAGTTATTTGTTGCTGTATATTATCAACGACATCTTCTGTCAGTACAGTTGGTCTGTCTGTAGATTTTCCTTTGCAAATGCATTGTTTATTTTCAAATCGTTTGACGATAGTGCACTTTCGGTATGAGAATGTGTCATAGTCAATATTTGCGATTGGGAACTCGGCCGTAAATTGATCAATGCAAGATTGTATGGAGTATGTCCACATCCCGTCTTCATTTCTAGTTCCACTTCGAAAATGAGCCATTAAAATAAAGGCATCTTGCTCAACAGTAAAAGGCATACTATTCTGAACTGAAATAAGAATATTATTAACCTTAAAATTTTCTTTCTGTTACAACTTACCAGTAATACGACGAAGTACCAAAAGTTTAGCTATGAAAACAACTGATTAGTTTGAAATATGTATGATTTATTAATAATGCAAAGGAAAACAATAAGACACTAGAAAATCGCAAGGATATAATAAATCAATAACGGGCGGGAAGACGAACGCTACTGAAAGATACAGAAATGCCAATTTTACGTCACACGTCATAAAGATTCGTTTACAATGAATAATGCGAAACGTTTGTGTCATACGCGAGATGATGCGATAGCCGATTGGTTGAATAAAATGTCAAGAATAAATTGCACCAATCACAGCCGTTGAAATCACAGCCGCGTAATATTGTGTTTTAATGTAACCTTGGTCTTATTCTTTTGGAACTAATAAATTTGAAACAATTTAATCGCCAACACCAAGAAAATAAAATAACCGTTTCAAACAAAATTACTGGTCACGTGGTTTTTAATCATTTATGAAGGCTCTGTATAACAGATGTTAGACCCTTCTCCCTAAGCATCGTCATTATAGGTTTTAGGATCTTTGTAAAGATCAAAGGGGCGCAACTTAAACCAAAGGGTAAACAGTTATACTCGTACAGAGAGCCATTAAACTTAAATCGTAAGTATTTTATATGTGTTCTTTTGATAGGTATTAGATAATAAGCATCTTTTAAATCTACAGTGGACATAAAGCTATTGTCTTAGGTACTGTTCGGCTCCAGCAAATAGCGGGTGTGAGGGATATATTCCCCACAGTCTCATACCTATACGCTGGCGTCTTTCCTAGCGTAGCTGCAGTCATTTCCCAATCGATATGGGTCTCTGGCCCCATAGCCTGTCCTTCGAGGCTCCTAGTGCGATCGGCATCCTCCCCGGACAGCATCGAATCCTCAAACGGCGAAATTCCCCGTTCATTTGTGGTTATCTCCGGCGCGGCTGCGCCTCGTCCCTCTTGCTCCTCTCTTGATGTCATTTTATTTTTACTCCCTAATTTAATCTAAATAACCTCCCTTTACCTCAAACGTTTTGTTTTGTCTACTTTATTTACCCGTTCCCCCAATTTATCCCCTAACTATCGTTCACTTCCCACTGAGTCTACTCCCTTTAATTGTCCTAACTTTTCTACCTTTCCCGACCTATTTCCACTTTTAGTTTATAAGTTCTTTAAATTGCTTTCAGAACCCCAAGAAAGTTCAGGATCCACTTACCGTAAGATCTACAGTCTGCTCCGCACGCCACTGGCTTCAGCTCTCCCCGCAGAATCTCACTAGCAGCTCCCCAACACTCACAGGTAAGTATTACTAGATTTATATAAGTTTTTTAGTTAGTAAAAAATATTATTATTATTTAAGTTTGGAAATAATGCACATCAATTTCTAAACACACTGTATTACTGATTCCACAATACATGAAGTTTATTACTCAAAAATACTCAGAACACAGTCGTCTACTCTGAACAATCGGCTTTTTCCTTATATGTATTATTTACTTATAAAAATAAGTTTTATGCATCTAATGTACTTAACCCTCAAAACTACTCTCATTTACCCGATTTCTTTGAATTTATTAAATTGACTTCACAAATTTTGGCACGCGCTTCAGGTCTCAAAATTTCTCTCTCGAGTCCCTTTTCGCGATTTCTTAAATATTCTATAAACCAGAGGAGACACGCCCCTTTTCGGCGTTTTAACCAATCCGCGCTCTCGATTTTTATGTTGTTTTAACAAACAAAACTACAACACGCCCCCTGTTAAAAGAAAAGCCGATAATTCATGGGTAGACCTTTTCCTAGTACCCTTAGGGGTTGAACTTATTTAACCTAATAGCCTGAGAGGCTTTCTTGGGGACTTAAGGTCCACTTACTTAATTTATACTATATCAAAACACAACATAATGAATAAAAGGAAATACAGTATATAACGGAAATATCTAACAATATTTTCTTTAAGGAAACAACCCTGTAATGGGCACTGCCGAGCCGGGCTTCATCCTTGGAGACTCGGGGATCTCCTCCACTTCCACGAGGGTATCTTCGCCGGACTGTAGCCCCTCTCCACCAGGACTGGTCGTCAGGAACTCCTGCCTTGTCTCTAGTGGTGTAGACGTGGTGGGCTCTGGATCATAGGAGAATTCTGAAACAAAGGAGACCGCTTTGTACGACTGCCGCCGAATAGGTAAGTATACTTTCCTTTCGAGGCGGGAAAGTCTCGCCTCGGCCTCCTCGTTTCCCTCTGCTTCCCCGAGATGTTGGACTATGGAGTTGGCTTGGTCCTCGACTGGAGTTTCTGAAACCGGATCGTGGACTTCCTCTATTCTCTCGGGATGTTGGACTGTTGGTTCGGCATGGTCCTCAACTGGGTTTTCTGGAACGGAATCGTTGTCTTCCTCGTCTGGTATCTCATGACACATGGGATCTGCCTCGGGGCTTCCCACGGTTCTCCCGGAACCCATGGCCGTAGGTCATCAATATGGATGGGCATCTGGGACCCATTTCGATCCACCTCATATGTTCCATTTCCACAGACCTTTACAATAGGGTGGGGACCGGACCAGGTTGGACCTAATGGTGTACGCACTCCCGGAAAATTGCTTACCAGCACAGAGTCCCCTATTCTAAACGTTACCGGGGCGTCTCGTGGTTGGGGAAACAAATTTCGGTCGAATACTACCTGTCTTTGGCGAATCTGTCTTAACCGTCGTTCCCGATCCTCCTCCGTATTCGGCACTACGCGAGGTACATTCGGATGATGCCACTCCCCGGCGCGCACTAGTTCCGTTCCTAATAACGCTTTACTGGGTGTCATCCCGGTAGCCGCATTTTCCCGATTTCGCAGTGTAAACAATGCCTGATTTAAGGTCTCGTCCCAGCGCTCCTCACCTTGCGCCCCCCGTGGAATCGTAACAGTTTCTTTAACTCCTGATTTCTCCTCTCCACGGGGTTGGACCGTTGGTGATATATCGGAGTCATATATTGATCGATATTGTTCCTGTTTAGACAGCGCGTCCACCCATTACTACGGAACGACCTAGCATTGTCACTTTTTATTGTTTCCGGATAACCACACCGAATACAAATTTGGTCCATAAACGACACTAGTACCTTGGGGCGTACCATAGGAACGGCGAGGGCCTCCATCCACTTCGTACAAACGTCTGATAACACTATTATGAATCGGTTGCCGGTTCGGGTACGTGGGTACGGTCCCATAATGTCTATGCTCAATACTTGCCACGGACGGCTCGGTGGACGCGGTCGCAACAGGGCATTTGCCTGACACGCGCCTCCTCTTAATTGACGCGCACACCAAACATCGTTTAACATATGTTTTTATTTATTTTTTTTTTCTCATATATTTTCAGGTATTAACAATATTGTGTGAAACTAACTACTCAGTGGACAAAAGCCCCAACCTGCGTTGAATTACACCCACAATATCTACCCATATATTCCTTATTATTAGCTTTTGTAACATTTTTTACTGTTTAAGAAAGGTATTTTAAGCTAATATGTATCAAATCTCCTACAATTCCTATCAATGAAGTCATATGTATGTTCTCTGATACCAAACAAGTGAGATCTCAATTATTGTGGTTGAATTTCGAGTTCCCACTCCGTAAATATATTAAATTTTTTAGATAATTATTGAATAGAGTTTTGTCTGTGGATGTTCATTAGCATACCTAGATGTTTGGTATCAGAGAACATACATATGACTTTATTGATAGGAATTGTAGGAGATTTGATACATATTAGCTTAAAATACCTTTCTTAAACAGTAAAAATATGTTTTTATTTGTTTACTCATAGCAGGCCAGTGATAAAATCTAGCGATCGATCGGTACGTTTCATCCCTGCCGGGGTGCCCCGACTGTGGAATCATGGTATTCAAAAGGACGCGCTGCCAATAGTTCAGGGTACCACTAGTTTCCTCTCATCTCCGTCCCGATACCACACCAAGTCATCTTCTACAAGGAAATTGTCTCTCAGGGTTCTCTTCCAGGATAAATTAGCAGGTTCTTCCTCTTTCTGTAGGCGCCGAATTCGTACTCGAGTGACGGCGTACTCCGGACTAGTACGTTGGGCTTCTGCCACCTGTTCATATAGTGACAGCGGTGGCCCATCTATTTGTTGTAGTCGTACTGTTATTGGCTGTACCAACATTGGAGGAACCGAAGACTTATATGGTTTTTCTCTTTAGGATTTGACGAAGACACTGGAGTCACTTCCTTCTTTGGGTTAGGAGGGCTTAGCCGATCATCTTCAATTGGTTCGCAGACTTCATTATCCGGATGTCGACTTAAAAATCGGGTAGACAGTTCTCCCGGCCGGGGCAATGTTCCACATCGAAAGTAAATTCCTGGAGTAGCAAGGAGTATCTCATGAGCTTAGCTCGCTCCTCCTTGTACCTATCTAACCAGAACAGCTCTCGACTATCAGTCCGCAGAAGGAACCGGCGGCTTTCTAATAACGGTCGATATTTACGGCAGGCCCATACCACTGCATGGATCTCCTGCTCATTGCAGTGGTACTTCTGCTCCGTTTTTGAAAACTTCGCGCTGGCATAGGATATCACTCTTCGCTCTCCGTTCATTCCGACTTGGTACAACACGGCTCCCATGCCGACAGAGCTGGCATCGGTTTGCAGGACATATTTCATACTCGGATCAGGCCGGTGTAACTGTAAAGGACGGTCGAGGGCGTTTTTGAGATTTTGGAACGCCTCTTCTGCGGCCGTTGTCCATACAAATTTCTTTTTCCTACGAATTGGGTAAGCGGGGCGGCAATCCTGGAGACATATTCCCTCAGCCAATTGGCCGTGCCTATAAAACTTTGGACCTCCTTCTTTGTCCTGGGCGTAGGGAATTCTTTTATACGCTGTACATGTTTTGCTTGCGCCTCATTGTGATCAGCGGTGACACGGTGACCTAAGTAATCTAAGTCGCTGGTCCCGAATTTACATTTGGTGATACTGCACCTCAACCCATGCATACGCAGTCTTTCTAAGACCAATCTCAGATGGCGGTCATGGTCTGCCATTGTTCGAGAATAAATGACAATGTCGTCCAGATAGATCTGGACGAATTCGTTGACGTACCCGGCAAGGACTTCTGTCATCAATTTTTGAAAACTGGAGGGGGCGTTCTTTAACCCGAACGGCATGACGAGGAACTCATAAGCCGCCCCCTCCGGGGTATGGAAGGCCGTATACGGGATACTTTGCTTGGCCATTGGTACTTGCCAGTACCCGCTCTTGAGGTCTAATGAGGTGAAAATCGTAGCTTCGCCGATCTCCTGTAGAATATTATGTATAGGAGGTAATACGGACACTTCATCTTCTGTCAGCCCATTTAATTGCCGGAAATCTACACAAAACCGGGTTGCCCCATTTGGTTTTGTGACCAATACAATGGGAGAACTAAACCGAGAATGGCTTCGACGGATAACTCCCGCCCTTAGCATTTGGTCCACTTCTTGTTTGATAATCCGCTTCTTTTCGACCGAAAACTGATACCTCCTTATTCGGAAAGGTCGGTCATCCTTCAATTTTATCTCATGTTGTGCTAGATTCGTCTTAGGTTGAGTTAATCCTTCATCAAAAACTTCGGGAAAATCATTAACAATAACCGTAAAATGAGGAATCCATTCCGGGCTAGTATTCTCTGGTGTCAATACTACTGGGGTTAACTCCTGAGTGGCTTGTATCGACTGCCAATATGCAGCTTGACGTTGTACGACTTCAAAGTAAATACCCTGGTTTTTGTGTCGATGGTCACCTCTTCCGCTCTCATCCAGTCCATTCCAGAATTAACTGCTCTTTCATATGTTGTAGTGCATATACCTAATTGTCTACCTCCAATCTCTATATTTACAGAAATCGGTCCTGCTGCCCAACATTCTTCCCCATTTGCCAATGTCACATATTTCCCGTCCAAGGGTAATTCTCCGAAGATCAATTCTTTTTAAGGAACGAATGTGTCGCTCCTGTGTCTAAAAGGACCGTAATGTATTGTCCGTGGTACTGAGCTTCTAGTCTAGGCAGGTTATTTTCTCTCGCAATCATCTGTAAGGAGCCTATGTTTAAGTGGGACAATCCAGCAGCTCCATCCTGAGTGTCCCTTACTAATTTCCCGAACTCGTCGGAGGGTTTGCGTCCGTTAACGCTAGCATATTTCCCTCCGCTGCATTCCCTTGCAGTCTTTGTTCCGGGTTGCCCCTGTTCGGCACATTTCTTCGTACATCTCCTCTCCGGGGACAGTCTGCCCCATAATGGTCCACAGTTGCGGCACGGATAAGGAGGTCTTCGGGGCGGCGATCGTCTCTGATTGCAGGTGGTCCTGCGGAAGGACCTGCTATAGGACCCCTATTGGGAAGTATCGTAATTTAATCTCCACTCGTGTTGCACATTGTTTTAATTCTTCTAATGATCTAATGTGGGCGCTGACTAAGTTTGATTGAATTTCAGGCCGTAGAAGTCTTTGAACCTGTGCGATTTCCAATTCTGGATCAACTTGCAGTTCAATTCGCCTTGCCAGTGCACGTTTTTGTGCTATGAACACAGCAGCATCCTCTTTTCCTTGCGGTTTACATAATAGTTCTGTTTGTAAGTTGACCCTTACTTGCACATGGTCGAATCTATTTAATAAATTTTCGGCAAATTCTTCAAACGTCCATTCGAATATTCTGTATGGATCATACCATCTGTATGCCTCACATATTAACCGGCCAGCCGCTAACTTAGCCCAATCACTTCGCGGCACGTCATTCCTCTCACAAATTCTCCTTATTCTGTCCAAAAATAGCCGCGGGTCTTCATACTCGCTGCCCTCATATGTGACGTCACTTTACCATTTCTCTTTTGCAGACTCCTTTTTCTAACAATAATTCCTTCATTACATCTCTTACTTCTTTTAATATACTATTTTCTTCTGTTTTTGGGCGCCACTGGGTTACTTTATTTACTTTCCTGTAACCCAGAACAGGAGTTTTGTCTTCTTCTTCAGTGACTATATCCAGTAAATTTGGTATATCCTCCGCTTGCACGGCTTGCTCTGTGGTTTGAGCGTGAGCACTCTTCACCTCAGGTTCGCGTTTCTGGCCCTTTGGTTGGGCGCCATGTCTTAGGTACTGTTCGGCTCCAGCAAATAGCGGGTGTGAGGATATATTCCCCACAGTCTCATACCTATACGCTGGCGTCTTTCCTAGCGTAGCTGCAGTCATTTCCCAATCGATATGGGTCTCTGGCCCCATAGCCTGTCCTTCGAGGCTCCTAGTGCGATCGGCATCCTCCCCGGACAGCATTGAATCCTCAAACGGCGAAATTCCCCGTTCATTTGTGGTTATCTCCGGCGCGGCTGCGCCTCGTCCCTCTTGCTCCTCTCTTGATGTCATTTTATTTTTACTCCCTAATTTAATCTTTACCTCAAACGTTTTGTTTTGTCTACTTTATTTACCCGTTCCCCTCAATTTATCCCCTAACTATCGTTCACTTCCCCACTGAGTCTGCTCCCTTTAATTGTCCTAACTTTTTACCTTTCCCGACCTATTTCCACTTTTAGTTTATAAGTTCTTTAAAT
The DNA here is from genome assembly GCA_025584915.1 of Monochamus saltuarius. Classification (NCBI taxonomy): domain Eukaryota; kingdom Metazoa; phylum Arthropoda; class Insecta; order Coleoptera; family Cerambycidae; genus Monochamus; species Monochamus saltuarius. The sequence goes on from CM046729.1 coordinate 20,206,084, forward strand.
TGCTTTCAGAACCCCAAGAAAGTTCAGGATCCACCGTAAGGTCTACAGTCTGCTCCGCACGCCACTGGCTTCAGCTCTCCCCGCAGGATCTCACTACCAGCTCCCCAACACTCACAGGTAAGTATTACTAGATTTATATAAGTTTTTTAGTTAGTAAAAAATATTATTATTATTTAAGTTTGGAAATAATGCACATCAATTTCTAAACACACTATATTACTGATTCCACAATACATGAAGTTTATTACTCAAAAATACTCAGAACAGTCGTCTACTCTGAACAATCGGCTTTTTCCTTATATTATTTACTTATAAAAATAAGTTTTATGCATCTAATGTACTTAACCCTCAAAACTACTCTCATTTACCCCGATTTCTTTGAATTTATTAAATTGACTTCACAAATTTTGGCACGCGCTTCAGGTCTCAAAATTTCGCTCTCGAGTCCCTTTTCGCGATTTCTTAAATATTCTATAAACCAGAGGAGACACGCCCCTTTTCGGCGTTTTAACCAATCCGCGCTCTCGATTTTTATGTTGTTTTAACAAAACTACAACACTATCAGGTGTAATAAGCCGCGATATTGTTCTATAGGCCTCGATCTTGAAATGAGATACTTACAAATCGGTTTTTCAAATTTATAATTAATCGATAAGTCCCATCTTTCTAGGAGACTATAAAAATATTAGAAATTAATTGACCGTCACTTGGCTCAACAAGAGAAATTATATCCCTTTTCATAAGTCTTGGACTAAATTTCCGATAATTTCTTTTTCTTGCGAATACCGTTCTGGTTCTGTCGGTATAACCGTTTGCCTTGGAGTGTTACTAAAGAGTAAGACCTCTAACATAACTTAAAATTTTTTCATGAATGGACAAGTTGCACCATCTTTGCTGAAAATGTCTTAGTCTGCCGCCTGAATCACTAACCTCTAATCTTCTCTCGCTTTGTAGACGATCCTGCTTCTTCGCTCGGTGTTGCTGGTAACGCTGAGTGATTTTCTGATAGCTGTTGGGAACACGAAATACCTGTCCATCCTGACCTGTCCCTCTCTTTACCAGAAATGGACGTTTATAGTTTCTCTGTTTCAATGTTGTGGTCGAACGTCCGGTCGAACTATATACTTTTTCTCGGCCTTTAGTTGCTCGTCGGATTTGTCCAAGTCCTTAACCGCTTTCATAGTGTCTAAGTTACTTCCGAACAGCCAGCCAGCCGTTAATGGTAGTGTTCTTTAAAGTTTCTTTTAATTTGTTATTCAAATTTATAGCTATAAGTACCCTTCGGAAAACGGATTCTGAATGAATAACATCACTCAACAAACGACCAATGTCATACAGTGATTCAATCTGTTTCTTATTTGCTACCACTTCTTCTTTAAGCATATCTGAAAGCAATAACGCAATAGCTGACGTGGCAGTCCCTATCTGCTCTTGCAACTGCATCAGTCTCATATCACATCTCACAGTATTCTCTGGCAATGCTATTTCCACCTCTGGATTTATTTTGGGAGGGTTAAGTTCCTTATAATTTTCAGGGGGGAAATATTTCTTTATAAGCTCCTTTTTGGATTCTTCTCGCAACCTAGACGTATGCTATTAGTACCCTGACTACGGATATTATGTGTATAAATAACTTAGTAAAAGTATAACAACGAATAAATTATACCTATGCATTCCCTGGCACATATTGTTGAATGAGTGGGTATTTGGCAGAATATAGCAAAGGATATGTGGGATGCTGGGTATCCTGTTGGACTGGGGAAAGAAGGGGCGGAAAAATGTAGATAGAAATTTCAAAACTTAACGAAGACCTACCTTACTTTCATTAAACATGCAGAACAGGCCGGAACAGAGAAAATGAACCTCCCAGATCACTTCGAATTATTACATGGAATATTAGGAGGATATTTCCCAAGTTTACCATAGATTCATTTGATGTTGATGTTTCAACTGGGGACGATATATATATAGCTGTTTACAGGCCTTTTAGGCCCAGAGCTGTGTTATTCTCCTCCACTCCATTCTGTCCTTCGCCTTTCTTTTCCAATCCGTTACATTTCTCCATCGCTTCCTCGGTCTGCCAACTGTGGACGATAGTTCCCATAAAATTGAAAATATTCATATAGAAACTCATGACGTAGTAGAAGAAAATATTTCTCAAACAGAGACATCTGAAATATCTGGTAGTAGCAGTTCTAGATTTGACAATGTAAAAAAAAAAACGGTAAAACCAAGGAGTAAACAGGAGTTTTAGAATTCAGCCCGCAATGATTTGCAATTTAATCAGTTAATAACTGTGCTGAAAGATCAAAACAATTTAATAAAGGAACAAAATAATCAAAGAAATAGACTTATAGATTTATTTGAAATTGCTGTTAAATCTAATTATAAATCCACAAAACGGAGGAGGTCATCAAATTCTGATTAGGACCAAACCGGGTTTCGTGTTTGTTTTATTCAGTTCAGGGACACTGTATATCTAATATTTTTAAAGCCGAGAACAAATTTGGTCTCTTTTATTTACTCCACTTTATTCTACATCACACTATGCTGGAGGATTCTCTTCATTAAGTGATTCTGTATTCTCATTCCATATATCCGTAAAATCGTCATTTATTAATAAGCGAAAATTGTGAGGAACACAACAGCATGTAATTATTAAATTTGTATTGCCTTTTTAATGGAGTACCTATATGTATGAATGTATTTTGAAATTGTCTATTTTCCTTTTAGCTGTCCAAACACATTTTATATTACCACTCGTGCCTTACTTAAAATAATTATTAATAATAATTATGACGCTTCTGTTGCCTTGCTAACCTGCCAGTATCCCTTTTGAAGTGTGAAAGGCTGGTGTGTAGAGTGTTTAAGTAATCAGGTGTAAATAGGGCCCGTTATAAATTAAGTGAATACTATTCTTTATAAAAGAACAACTTTCTAAAACTAAAAAGCACGTGGAAAAGTGCACTTTTTGGCACACACAGACAAACAATATTATTTAGCACACATCGATGAACATTTTTATTTGCAAGGCAAAAGTAATCTGGTAGATCAAACCACGAACCTCTATCAATGTAATTTTTTCATTTATTACAAATAATAGCCGATTTCAAGCGAATGACCAATAATAACTGCGGTTATTCTCTCAGAAGCCCTTAGTTATGCCCTATTCTGACCCTCACGATAACCATGCTATAACCACACGTAATGCGCGAAAATGTAATTGGTTATCGGTTTCTGTTATGATATGAAACAGGGTGACGTCGTTACGTGAGAAGTTTTGTTTATTGAGGTTATATGAGAAGTTGATTTGATGTTAGTTTAATAATAATTACCTAAAGTAAGAAAGATGTGACAATTCTCGTTATAACTACCTAACCGAATATGCTTGTATCGTTTTATTATAATTACAGAATAGATAATTTATTTTCAAATTGAAGAATTAAAACTGTATTTGCTAGTATTAGCCATTGATTGGTTATTCAACACTGAAACAACAATACTGAAATTTCTGCAGATTTGCAATGGTAATTTAACACTTTTATATAAGTATAAAATATAATGGCATTTGATTAAGAGAGACGGAGAATAATAACCAGCTTCCGACTTGAGTATTTACCGGTTATACAATTTCAAACTCATGACATCACAATGGGCTTTTTCATGACGTCATGAGGAATTTGACGTCTATAACCGAAGCGCTTACATGTCTGTGGTGATTACTGTATATTACTGGTAATTCGCTTGAAATCGGCTAATGTTTACCTATATGGAGTATTAACCAAGATTTGCGGGGATATGTTGAATCACCAACCAGATGATATTTACTGTAAAAATATTTTCTTGCCCCCGTTTCCTGGATTCTTTTGAACAAACCACTCTTATTTAAAACCTATAACAATAAACATCATGCATTCACATTTCATAGCACTTAATAGGTTTGTTCAACTCACTGTGGCATCATGTGCCGATCCAGGGAATCCTACAAATTACTATACAATATACTTATACAAATTTTTGACGAGGAAGTGATTCCCTGCAATGTTATCGAGTGATTAAATCTTATATCCTGATAACTGTCGTGTTGACTCTGAGGTACTATGTGGCACCCCTTGCATCCCCGGGTAATTCTAATACCAGAATCGAATTCGGCAGCCCCGAAAAACCCCGAGTAACGATTTCAGAGCGATTTTTCAGAGTTTCCAGTCGTTCCTATAATGGTGTAATGCATTTTCCGGCCCAGAAGGCATTTTTCAAAAAATGGCTAAACCAGACGATATAGACTTTTTTCCTGCAATCACATTCGAGGTTGTAAAACTATTTGAGAAGATATCATCAGTTAGAAGTTCAACCATTAATTTAGTTCTTTTAGGTACTCTCTACATTTTTAAAAATAATCACAAAATATGTAAGCGTTGACTGTTAATTAATTATCTTTTTTTTTACAGGCAGTTGTTTGCAGTTCGACCTCAACGGCAGCCCATATACAAAATAAAATTCATATAGTGACAGTTCAGTCAATTTTTTGTCTTTTTAAGGTTAGAATTATAATCATAAATAAACCATAAAAATTTTTGCGAGATCTCAAACCATACAAACACAAACCCATAATCTAGTCTAACCGTAAGTTTCATGAAATTTCCTCGGATAGGTCGATTTTGCTTTTTAAAAATACTCTTTGTTCTATACCAACGCATTTCCGACGTTCATTTGTTTTCGCGTGATGACGTCATCGGATATTTTTTTAAATGGAACCCCTATATTTTTTCATCAGATTCTGAGAAAATTTTTGTGCTTTATTGAAAAATGGTTTCAAAATCGTCCTCATAATTTACCGTTCTGAACAACTTTTCCAAGTAACATTTTGCTGTATTTTCAGTAGATAAGGCACTTTAACTGAAACGATAACAGTTTTCAATAGCTGCACTATTGCTAAAGTTGAAGGAATAAAGTGTTGCAATTATACATTTTTGAATTCAGCAAGTTAAGCTCTACAAGAATCCGATGAAAAATTATAGGGGTTCTATTTAAAAAAATATCCGATGACGTCATCACGCGAAAACAAATTAACGTCGGAAATGCGTTGGTATAGAAAAAAAAGTATTTTTAAAAAGCAAAATCGACCTGTCCGAGGAAATTTCATGAAACTTCGTAGTTTTAGAAATAATGAATTTGTTCCATACCTTTCTTCCACACTGTATATGGAACGAGGTACTGGAAGAATATGTGATGATGATAGGGGAAGAAAAAAAGAAACTTAATGTAAAAATCGATGACATAACAATAGATCAAGTAGACAATATTTAGGCGTAGCAATAAGCGAGACAGGAACACAAGAAACATAGAAATAACAGAATAAAGAGATAAACAAAAACTGAAATATTTAAGTCAGTGGACCCATATTAACATAAAATTTAAAAAATAAGAAAAGGGGAAGACCTAGAAAAATATGGGATAAAGTTGTAGTAAAAACATTAGGAAGGAAAGGCAGAAGTTGGAATGAAGCTAAGTTGATGGCGGCCAACCGTAAGAAATGGAAAAAAATGTGTGTGAATGAGCAGAAAACGGACCCTACACCATATCATGGTAAATGGGTTATTATATTACTTAATTTCAAGGAAATTATAAAATATATTCAAATAAATTACAATTTTTAATACTGAGATATAAGGTGTTTATATAAGTTCGATACTTCCAGCTAATCAGGCTGCCTGCAGTCCAATGCCCTATCCCGAGGAATTTGTTTATTTTCCTTAGCTTTCATCTCACGGTACCTCTCTGGTGACTATCGGTCCTTGATTTCTAACACAGTCTTTCCTGCCATATACAGGGTGGCCGAATTGCTGTCGCCTAGGGCAGAAAAACTAACAAGTATTTTGTAACAACGATAGCGATTTGTTTTATACAAAAACAAATAAATAATCGGTATGTCATTTCAAACATGTCTGCCAGTATGCAGCTACCTAACCTCTGCAAGAATAATAAAACATGGAAACATAAAACTATGTGTAAGCATACACGAAATAATAAACATACCATTTCTACACAATTCTTAATAACTAATAAACCTAATTAAACAAGACATAATTTTGTGGAGCTCCTGCGCTTTCCTGGTAGAACTAAGACCAGGCCAAGATCCACTCGCATTACGTTCGTGCGAATTTTGTCGAAGATATTTTCATGGGTGGCGCTATTTAAAATTGCGTGGCTACTTTCGTTGAATGTAATTTGTTAAGCGTATTGATTAAGACAATTTTCTGTTATTGGGAAGGTAAGAACGGGATCTTCGGCAGATGTGTGGATTGATTCTAGAAAGAAGAAAGAAAGATCTTTATTTGTTCCATATTGTCAATAGTGACATAGAACGTGTCAGGTTACAATTTCGAATTTTTTATAACATTTTTTAAAAAATTATAGAAGTTGACATTGCTAAAAACAGGTGTTTTCCTTTAAAGACACATATAAGTAAAAGACATAAAACAAATAGTAAAAGACATTAAATAGGTATACAAAATACTAAGTAAATATAGAAATTACAGTAATAATATCACAGTGTTTACATAATGATAGCTTAATTATCCTATAATACAGATTAGAAATCACATTCATATATGCTATCAAGGAGAAAATCGGTGAGGGTGTAATAGGCTTTATCTAACAGATATTGTTTTAATTGCAGTTTAAATAGCCGTTTGGGGCGGTTTCTTACAGCTTGAGGTAACTTATTCCAAATCTTTACTGCACAATGTTGGACGTTATTTTGAATGTACGAATAATTAGTCATTTCAGATTTAAAGTTTTCTTTATATCTGGTATTATGAGTGTGACTGTAGGTTTCAAATAAGCATTTATTCTCAAATATAAATGTAGCAGACTCGTATATGTAAAGACAGGTTAAAGTAAGTATTTTTTGTTTCTTAAATATTTGTTTGCAGCTTTCCCTTCGTTTCATTTTAAAAATATTCCTTAGGCAACGTTTTTGCAGGACAAATATTCTCTGCACTTCTACAGAGTTTCCCCAGAAGATAATGCCATACTTTAGTCTAGATTGATTCTAGGTCATCAAATATTTTATGCAAATCATTAGGGTCTGGTAAACTTATATTGTTTAGGTCATTGATAAAATCGTCAATATCTTCGTTAACGTTGCCCGGTTCTACGATGACAAATTGGATAGAGTTTTCGCGCTTTTTCTGAGATCTTGTTTCGATAGGGTGAGTTTCTTCTATTTTTATACGAGAGAGTGAGTGAGCATTAGCGTTGTGTTTTCCTTATTTGTAGCGAATTTCGTAATCGTATTCTTCAAGCTTAAGTCTCCATTGAACTAGCCGGGAGTTAGGTTCTTTTATGGAGAACAGCCATTGTATTGGTTTATGGTCGGTAAATATTGTAAAACGACGACCAAAAACGTATGGTCTAAAATTTTTTACGGCCCAAACGACAGCTAGTAATTCTTTTTCTATGGTGCTATAATTAGTTTCGGCAGGATTTAGCGTCCGGAAGCATAGCAAATGGGTCGGTCGGCTTGCGAAAGTACTGCACCGATTGCGTAGTTTGATGCGTCGGTTGTCACGGTAAATGGTTTATTGAAGTCGGGATAGGCCAGGATAGGGTCGTTACATAGCAGGACTTTACATTTTTCGAAAGCTTCTACGAATTCGGAAGTATGAATAACCTTTTCGTCCTTTCTTAGACACTTTGTTAGTGGTTTTGTGAGTTTGGCAAAGTTTTTAATAAATCGTCGGTAATAGCCCAAAAACCTAGAAATGATTTTATATCTTTAGGGGTTTTAGGGATAGAAAATTTCTGCACTGCGAGGATTTTTTTTGGATTTGGTTTAATGCCGTTTTGTTCGATAACATGTCCTAGAAATTCTACTGATTTGCAAAGGAATTCACATTTATCTAGTTGGACTTTCAATTTAGATTCGCGAAATGCTTGGAATACTAATTTGAGATTACTTATATGTTCTTCGAGAGACGTGGAGAAAATTATGTAGATTAGGCAAATTTTATGTTGCAAATTTTTTAATACGTTATCCATTACTCTCTGGAAGGTTGCGGGGGCATTCTTGAGTCCAAATGGCATTCCGAGGTACTCGTAGTGTCCATTTTCCACATTAAAGGCTGTATTCGGAATGGACTCCGGTGACATTTCTATTTGATGAAATCAAGAAGCGAGGTCTAGCGTAGTGAAATAGTTGCATCTGCCTAAATTGTCCAGTATGTCGTTTATGTTCGGTAAAGGGTATCTATCGTCGATTGTCTTCTGATTGACCTTCCTGTAGTCAACTACGATTCGCCATTTCTGCTGACCTGATGCGTCGATTTTTTTGGGAACTATCCCAATGGGGCTGGACCATGGGCTTTGGCTTGGCCTTATTATCCCATCTTCCAGCATTTTTGAAATTTGCGATCTTACTTCTTCTTTGTGAATATGCGGATACCTGTATGATTTAGTGTAAACGGGGCTTTCGTCTTTGGTGCGTATCGTGCGGTCGAGGTTTACGGTATTGGTAAATGAAAGTTCAGAAAATTTCTGAAACCGGTATCACTCGGTTTCAGAAATATATCCGAATATTCTTGACAAAGTTTAAATAATTCCGATTTTTCTTCCGAATTAAGGTGGTCTGTATGTAAAAGTTCGTGGATGGGTGTCGTATTTTCATCTAGTACAGAGGGGTTTATCTGAGGTTGAAATACGTTATAATGCGAAAGAGGCTCTGCTGCAATGGGTTCTAAGAATTCGGCTTGGAGAGGTGTGTCTGCTATATTGTGAATTTCTACTACAGCAAGTCCGTTTTGGCAAGTAGTAATTGTATCTGGTATTTGTAAATTACCGTTTTTCATTGAGGGGATGAAAATTTCGCCGTCGGGAGAATCTACGGGGATAGGTTAAATTAAAATTTCTTTCGCATTGACCATCGTATTTGCGTTTTATCTCGTAGGGTTGGCAGAAATATATTGGTATAGAAAACTTTGGATTTGTTAATGTTTTTTGAGAAAGGCAAATTGAGACATCGAATTTCTGGAGGTCTTGGAATCCTATCAGACCATCAAAGAAGTCGTGAAAATCATATAAGAGAATATCCATATGGAGAGGCGAGTGAAATTCTTTAAAACTCGGGGTTGTGGCTTTAAAACGTATATTAGCTTTTCCAGTACAAGTTTTAATTTGGACTTTGTCATGGTAAATGCAGTCTGAGTAATGTTTTTCTGTTATGCTGGGTCTATTTATAGATTTTGAACAGCCGGTGTCAATTAACAAGAGCATAGGCGGGTTTTGAATTTTTATGTAAGGTAGTGAGCAGGGGGTTGAAATAGATTTAAACTCTACTATGTTTTGTGAGGTTGGTAGGCTATTGTTGAAAAATTTTGATTAGGGTTACTTTCAATGTCTTGGTCGTCTGAATTTAAATTTGCAGGGTCGTAATATTCTTCTTCGTAATTTGGATAAGGTGCTTGTTATGTACAGGATGGCTCGTAATCTTGTGCCACTTGAAAAAGTTCCTCAAAATGAAAGTTTGGCTGTTGATTATTTTGTCTAAAGGTATTTGGGTTGTTTGAATTCGGGTCTAATTTTGAATAGTTACTTATACCGCTCATAGGAGTAGGCTTGGGTAGTAGTGTAGTTTTATTAGGTTGCCAAACGTTTGCAGGTTTATTAAAATTTTGTTTATTCTGCGAAAAATGGTTTTTATCTTGGAAGGGGTTTAGTCTATTGTTTTGTGGGGCGAATTTATTTTGAAATGGAATTTGCGGTCGGAAATTTTGGAATGGTACGTCTCGCGGTCTCATATTTTGCGATTGATATGGTATACTGGGTGTCACGAATGTCGGTGAAGGCGTTGGATTTGTCATTGGTTTAGACAATTGATGATTGGGATGTGTAGACATAGATATATTGCGAGAATTATATGAAAAGTTTTCTTCCTCGGCAACTGTTTTTATCGCGTCCTCTAATAATAATTTTTGAATTCTAATCATCATTTGCAACGTGTTGGGCAAATTCCTAACATGTGTCTAATGTCAGATTTTCGTAATGTCTAGCAAGTGAAGTTTTTTCGTCTGCAGATTGGTTTGACTGAATTAATTTAGACATCAAGAGACTCCTAATCTCTTGACATCTTATGCCAAAACTATGCAGACTCGTTTTTATTTATTTTTAATTGTAATAAATCCTGTTCTAAACATCTTACCAAAATTACTAATAAGAACTGTTTTTATTTGTTCCCAATTAGAAATTTCTAATCGCGACCCGATTAGCATGTGCGCTCTGCCAATTAATTTACCTAATATAGCTCGAGTCAAAAATCTATTCAAAGCGTCATTATTAGGATCATAAAATGTGTTAATCAAATCATCGCTTAAAATAAATAAATTTAATCCGAAAGGATTGCCATCATATGTAGGTATTGTGTCGACATATAACTTAATTAATTGATAGTTAATTGCCATCTTGTTTTTCTGAATAAAATTATTTTCCAATTCCTCGTCGAAATCTGGTACGTTTGGTAATGAATTTAAATAATTATCACTAATGTTAAACAGACATGCAAAAATATTACTTAGTTTATTAAAAATTATAACTAGTCCTCTAAAGGTCGCAAACCGATCCATGCCCAAACTTAAGGGTTTCAGGGGATAATCGGGATGGAGAAGGACTTACTTTTTTCAGTTGTCTTCGTGCCCTTTTTCTCTGCCTCGGTGTCTGAATTCGTCCGGTGAGTTCGCAAAACCAATACCTAGATTTCCTGCTTCGCAATTGAGACTACTCGCGAATAACACAATTTTCTTCAGTACTTCACGGCAGGATACCCCATCCTCGTCGCCAGTTTTGTATGTAGTTCAGACGGTTGGCAGAAGAAATGAAACAACACAAGTTGATGCAAGATCTTTACTCAAAGAAGTACCATATTAACTCTCATTGTATAAACAGCACAATCGTTTATATATGTTACAGATAGATCATAATTACACATTATCATTAAAATATGACTTGGTATATTAGAAAATGCACTTTAGTAAATATTAACCTTTTGACACAAACAATATAATGGTTCCTTAAAATAGAGATATCTAAACAAACAAACTAATAATTTAGAAATCCGAAATGGGTCTATTTGTTAGTTACTGTATCTTTATAGTATCGAGGGCAAAGGTCCCTTTGATAATACTCCCTAATAGGTTCATAATATCTTACTTATGAAATTATTCTAAATAAGTCTAAAAAATATAATATAAGTGTATTTTATTTAACAATATAACTCGCGCGAATATTTTTAAATTACTGAATATTTTCAGAACCTAACTACATTTAACTCAACTTTTAACACAACAAAAGTTTCCACATGTGAACAAAATGCTGAATCACAGTTCCAATTTCATTAGCGGATGTAGTATCTTTTTTAAATAAGTGTTCCTACTTAAGTTGCACCCAGCAGAAAACGAACCAACAGATAAAAGACAGCCAGAATAGTCGAGTCTGTGACTGTTCTGTCTACCACAGAGGAGACGTCTACCACTTCATCAGACGATAGTTGATAGCTATATGTTACTGCACTGTATGTTACAACACGAAGAAAATAAAAGAAAAAAGATAAATATTTCATAAACTGAAGAATGACGCCCGAAAAATGTAACCAATTGTTCAAACTTGTATATATCCGTTAAATTAAACAAAATATTAAATTTTGGCAAAGAATGGGTCCTTATTCAGTTATTTTTTATTGTAAGAATAAATATTTAGTTATGAAAAAATGAAGTTAAACAGGTAATGCCACTTATATAATGTTTATGCAGGATGCAGGTAAACATGTTAACTTTAAGGGAGGATTTGATGTAATAATACGCCAACAAGCCCCTTTTTAACTTTTATTAAATTAATAGTCACATAATCTGCTCGACATAACTCTGTTCACGCTACTCTAAATCATCAAATGATCGCTTATATTTAATTCATTTTTCAATTTTGTGACATCCCCTAACCATTCCTCAAGAGAGTATGCGCTCCGATCTGGATCGTAATTAGTCACAGTCACTTACCTTTAAATATTCATTCTTCAATACTTCATAGATAGCTCTACAAACTTCAGGAACAAACAAAGATATTGTTGACTCTGATACTCGAAAGGCATACATCAAACTCCGATAAGATTCTCCGGTGGCCAAAAATCTGACGGGTACGATTAATTTGTCTCTTGGAGCTATGGCATCCGTTAAATTTGTATTTTTTTTTCGAGATTCGATATTTCACAAGATCCAGTAGTTTGTTGAAGGTTGTTTCCGACATTCGAAGGAACTTTTGGAATTGCTCAGGATCGCACTTAAATTGACTTTTGACTAGTTTCAAGCTACCTTTGCTTTTATTTTCCAGCCAGGGTTCACCCACCTGCTATTAATATTGTTAAGGCGACAACAGTTAACCGTTTTCTTCTAATAATATTGACTTTATGATTATACATTTCGTTAAAAGAGAAATAATTAAACCACTACCATATAATTTGTGGATTAGTTTACTAATAACAACTTTAACTATTTATTTGTGTTGGTAATACTAGAAAATTTGAACAAAGTTTCAAATAAATTCACGGAATTTCAGTATAGTGTAAACGAAATATTGTCGTAAAGAAATTCATAAAGAAGTTCACGGAAAAATTCATGAATAAATTGCCAGTGTAAAACAGCTATTAAGACAATGGGTCACGTGACTTAGTGGGATTCGCTCTGATGCGGAGTAAACTGAACCTTTTCACCGGTCACCCACTTGAACTGTTATGATATAAACAAAATAATATAAAAGTGAAATGAATATATAAGTTAATAATAGTAATAGTTAATAAATTAAATTTGAAATAAAATGTATACAATAATAAATAAATAATTGTTAAAACTTATAATTTAACTAATTGTAAATGTTTATGTTAATATTTTTAAAACCGTAACAAATTATCAAAACCAAAATAAGGAAATTTCAATTTTAAAATGTGTTAGGTGTGGTAATTTATTTATTCTGTGGCAATGAAGTGGCTGAAATTAGATTGGATAGGATTAATAGCAAACGTTTTGACATATCAGCAAATTGTTTTGTTAATTCAGCCATTTGTTTAGACAACGCTGCAATTTCGATATTTGAGATGCCTTTGGCGGCTCCTTGGCTGGGTCAGGGGTTGACTTCGTAAATTTTGTGTGCCAAGATGCCTAACTTCTCTAGTGTTGAATCCATTTGGGTAGCTAAAATAGCTTGCATGTAACTCGGCAATCTGTTTAGCCACAGGCATTTAAGAAACTCGTGTGGTACTACACTGCCTGCTGTTATGTAAATGCCGAAGAAATGAAGGTGTTCTGTCGCCCATCTCCTCGTGTTCTAGCAACCTCTTTGTTCGTTGCTCCTGTGATGTAGATAGTCGGCGTAATAACTCCTGTTTGATTTTTTCGTATTTGCTGTTACCCGGGGGGTGCCAATATAATGTATTTTACTTCATGGGAATTTACTGTCCAGTTGGGATACTACGTAGAAGTATTTTCTGTTGTCTTAGGTTACTCCACTTAGTGCAAATTGTGCTTCTAATTGTCGAAACCACATTTCTTGTTAGACTTGTTAGAGCTGAACGGAGGTACTTGAACATGAACACAGCATACTAAACTTGTCGTTCGCCGATTTCCTTACTCGATCACGTCTAGGTCACCAGTTGTGGGTTGGTTGTATGATGTGTATAAGGAGACAAAGTAAATATGTATTATTCAACCTTACACTAAACAAATTATCGATAGACTGAAAACTTCGTTGCGGTCGACTTAGGGCTGCTAAATGTCTATCGATTGCAAGTCGTGAACCTGTCTTCCAGGAAGTGCGGTACTTGAGAAAATAAACCCTTGAGTTCTTCGAGAAGTCGGCTATTAGGACCGTCAGGTACCGAACGCTACAGGTGAACCAACTTTTACTGGACTGAAGATTTAAATACTAACAGTTCAAGCAGTGATACTGATGATGATTTAGAATATCACTGTCTTGTGATACTTGTCGTGATGTGAGGTCTGCCCTTTGATTGGTTTTGCCTCCCTCATCGAATCCCTCGTGGCACGACGAAGCGATGCCTGTTTTCCTGATACCTGGACATGGTGGCAATATGCGCTTGGGATATATTTGTACGCCTCCCTCCCTCTTTTGATACAAATTTCAGTCAGCTAAATTTGATCCAAATAGTAATTTCTCTGATGGCTGTGTCTTTTGCCGTCTTTTTTGCATTTTTTAAGTCCGATAAAATAAATTGACGCCTGTTTTTAGTAAAGTCGTAAAATAATTGTGCTAATAAACGCCCAGAATCAGAAAAATAGGTAAACAACTTTTGTTGCATTTCTGGAGGTGTATTCTCCCTAGTTCTAAGCACCACATCCAGCCTTTTACCAATTTCAGCTAACCCCATGCCTAACTGCGCCTGGTAATTTGCATGAGTTTTATCCCTAGTTAGCATATGCAGCATTTCAGGGTTAATAGCTGGTGGTGTTAAATTTAAATTTGCAAGCAATAATGTCCTAGTTTTAACCTCCAGAAGTTTTTTTCTGTTAATCCGTGTGTCATAAAATGTCTCCAACTAGTTTTCACAGCGTCATGTAAAATAACTTCTTCCTGAGGAATATGTTGATTATTTCCCAATATTTCCAGTACCTCATTTGACAGATTTATCAGTTAATACAATAACGCCATTATCGACATTTACATGTTCATTTGGTCGACCTATGTCACCCGGAGAAAAGCTACGACCAAGGCCATTATTATAACTCGGCGTCCCTGCCCTATTAGCGGACACTTCACTAGAAGAACGACTGCGAGTTCCTCTATGACGAGTGTTACACGCCCAGTTTGGCATCAGTTCAGTCCACGACCTTGATCGCAAACTGATTGACCCATGAACAACAATACACTATCATTCAGACTGATCGCAACAAGACAAAAGCTGCTCTTGCAATAATAATAGCTTGTGGTTGTAAAAAACGTTGTAAAAGGAAACGATGGACTAAAGAATGGCTACTGAAAAGAGACTTATATACGCGTTTGAAATTATTGAATGAAATAAGACACGAAGGAAGAGGAAGACTACGCAAATTATTTTCGGATGAAAGATGTGTGCTTTGATAATCTGTTGAAAATGGTTAAGCCGTATTTGACAAAACAAGATACGATCAGAAGAAGTCGATACGTGCGGAAGAAAAACTGGCTGTAACCTTACGATACCTTGCTACCAGAAGAAATATTAATGATTTAAGATTCTTAGTTATAATGTCACCAGCTGCTATCAGTCAGTCAGTCATGGACACATGTCAAGCACTATTTATGTTCTTCTCCTGGCGGTGCTGTACTGGACTGCTGCTGGTGCTGGTTGGTCTGCTGCTGGTGCTGGCTGGTCAGGAACTGAATCTGCCGCTTCGACGGTGGAACACCTAACGCTCCTAGGCAGTAGGCGGCTGCGCAGTGGTCCCCAGACTCGACTTTCTCGAGGTTTTAAATGGCCCATATACTGTCTGTCTAAAGGCTGTAAGGCTGAAGGTGTGTGACTAGGTAAACACAATAAAATTATGTCATTATCAGCAGCAGCTTGCAACATGTCCGGTGCAGTTGAGTGTGACGAGTGACCGTCTAAAATCAGTAGAACCTTACCATGGGGCTTCAGAGGTATGAAATGTTCTGTTAACCATTTATAGAAAAGCTCAACGTTTGTATAAGCTGACTTTTTATTCATGAAGACTTTTGAGCCTTTTGGAAGTCCATCTTCAAATTCAAGTTTTTTATTCACACCTTTTATTATAAGAGTTGGTGGAAGGAAACTACCAATTGCATTGCAGCAGCCAACGATCGTCATGGTTTCACCTTTCTCGATAGATGTGACTGAATTGACGACTTTTGCATATTTTTTGCTACGACTTTTCCGGGCTTATTATTTAATTGAATTCCGGATCCTTCCCTATTGTAGATCATTTCTGGTTTATCCAACAGATCATTTTCGGTTAGAATTTTGATCAAAAGATCATAGAAGTTATTTACTTCTTCTCTACTAAGACCTTTAGCTCTAGCCACGGATAAACCTTCAGCTTGTTTGATAGACAGCTCCGGATTTCGTTCAATAAAACTTTTGAACCATGCACCTCCAGCCATTTCGTTTTTGTGGTTGAAATTATATTTTAGCTGTAGCTTTTCAGCAAATTGATAAGCGAACATGCATATGGCTTGTCGATTTGGAGGAAATCAACAAGCCATATACAAAAGTGTACATTAATAAACCACGTAATTTAGAAGAACTTCAAAATCGCATTCGAGACGAAATACGCAGAGTTACCCTAGAAATCATTCATAATGTGCAAGAAGAATTTCTTCACAGACTTGCGCATTGTCAAGAAGTTGGTGGATGGCAATTGGAACATTTAATTTAAGTATAAAATTTAATCAATTGTATTTTATTTTACATACCTCAGAATTGTTACTTTTTATGGATAAAATTTACGTTTTCTAACATTCAATCGTCATTTACTCGAAAACTATCCTATGTAAGAGGGCAAAATTTTAGTACTGTCTGATAGAGAATTAAACGATCTTTCAGAATCAAGGAAAAAAATATGGTGTTGCCGTTTAAAAAAAATCGATAACGTCATTACTCGAAAACAAATGACATTTGAAAATCGCATTTTACGCTAAAATATGTATTTTTTAAATTAAAAATCGACCTGTTCGAGGATTTTTCCCAAAAAATAATTGTTTCGTTTTTATTGAATTTATTCCATACTTTTGGCGCATACTGTATATTTTTCAATATAGTATACCATGTCATTTTTTATTTGACTTACGTGTTATTGAACCAAAAAAAAAATAGATTTACGAGTTATTGTCAAAACGTTTTTATTTAATTTTAAGAAATTTTTTTATTGAAATTAAGAATAATTAACATTATTATTACTATAGCATCAGTTTGTAAGGCAGATTGTCATAAAATGACCAACTGTCCTCTGGAAGAACAGGTTTCAGTTGCTGTAAATGTTCATATTTGGACTTTTTTATTGCTAATCTTTCTTTATGAAGTGGTTGAAATACAACGTCTTTAGTAGCATTATTTTTAGGTCTTTGAGGTAACTCATGATAGATGTTATCAAAATCCACTTTGTAGTAGATCTTTCCTTCAGGGGAATATTTTAACGCTGTTAAATCCACTACATTACAATCGCCTGCTTTTTTCCCAGGTCTTATCGAGAAATAAATTTGGCACGTATTAAAATTTGAGATAAACTGGTAATTTACCAGTTTTGCCTCATATTTTTCCGGAGATGTTCTGGCTTCTTCGCAAATTCTAGCATAATTGCTAGACAAAACAATTTTTCTATTTTTAAGTTTCTTCTCGATAGTTGCGTGGACACTATCGCACTCCATCTGAGTATGACCTTTAACGAGACATTTTTGATTTTATGTCGATAAAGACAACATTAATTTTATCAGTAAGAAATTTAAAACAAATTACCAAACATTTTACAAAAGGTATGTGACCAATTACACCTTTAGAACGAAATATATATAATAATAATAATAACTTTATTTCTCATATGTATAGTTACACAGAAAAATACGTCAAAATAGTACAAACTAAAATAAATACACACACAAGTACAAAATAGTGGATGAATAAAAAATCTATTAGAAGAATATATTGAAGACAGTATGTTGATTAATTAAATTAATTAAGAAATATATAAAAAGACAACATATTATTTTTGCATATTTTTTATTTCTAGCTTCAGTTCTTCTATTATTAATTCATTAATTTGAATTTGTTGATGATTCAGCTGTAACTGCTGCTCATGTAGCTTGCGTTCTCTTTCTTGTTTTATATCAAATTCCTCCTGGATGAGTTTTAGTTTTAAATTGGTCAATTCTGTCTTTGCCTCGACCCAAGGTTGCATTTTTTGACCAGCTGCTAATATACTGGCATTATCATTTAATTTAATCCTCTTTGGAGTTCGCAGGGCAGAGTACTTTGATCTCTTTAACTGAGCTGAACAATAACTGCTCCAATTATTTACTGGAATGTAAACAAATATTGTTATGAAATAAAATTATATCAACTGCTTTGTGTATGTTACATCATTCTTTTTTATAAAGCAAAAACTACCTTCGGCCCTGCTTTCTTCAGTATTTACCTCGACAACAGGAAGAGCTTTTGGACTAGCTTCAGCATCTGTATAATAAAAGATGAAAATTATTAAAAATAAACGAAGGATTTTAATAGTACAATACATGTGAAGCTTACAAAATAAAACATACCAGATATGTTTGCATGTTCCAGTGTTCTGATTGGCTGTTGCAATTGTAGGTCAGGGCTCTTCGGTCTTTCTATATGAGCCACATAATGGTTACTGACATTATTGTCTTCTAAAATAGGTAATATACAAATATTGTTGGAATGTTAAAAATATAGTAAATAAATACTGTTCAATGTATCCCAAAAGTATTACAATTTATTTATTTACCTATATAATCACTGTCAAACTGAGAAGGTGTACCATCAGCACGTAATTTTATTATTGCTCTAATTTTCTCATAGAGTGGATTAAATTTGTATTCACAGGGACCTCCACCTGTGCCCAATATTTCAGTTTGGCTTTTGGCTACAGCTCTTCTTGTTTCTTTCTTTAACGTTTCATATTTACTGCGAAGTTGTTCCCATGTTCGGATTTGAGTACCGACTGAATTAAACTCAAGACACACATTTTTCCAAGCAGTTGTCTAAATTAACAAGAACCATATATTTATATTAACAATATAGAGGCAAATAAAAAAACTTACCATGTCTTTCCATGCCAATGCATCAGTTTTTTTATTTTCTATTAGATGCACATACCTTTCAACAATTTCAACAAGTCGCCAACATTCTTCCTTCGTATAATTAGCTGTGCGCTTATTATTATTTTCTTTTTCCATTTAAAACAATTTAAAGTAACTGACAAATACAAAGGTCAACACGTTTGGAAAAATAAACAAATACAATAATATAATTCAAAGTTTTTCTCTATAAAATATAAATTAGAATCAGCCTTTAAACATGCTGAAGTTTCCTTTGTTTTCTTTCAGTTACTTTTGTTTTAACTTCAGATCTTATATCTCTAACAATTCGTTTGCAGTACCACGGAATGCCTATCCGGCCGATACTAATCATTATAAAAATTTTTACATATTCATAATGATTACAAGTATTTAAAAATAAAAAATCTATTTGTTCAAGACTACCAATAACTCGCTTCTGAATACAAGTTTTCTTGCATATTTCAGGTAAATTTGCTTCTAATATTGTTTGTCCTGTCCTACCGCTACTACAAATTTTTCGGAAGGGTAAAATAATTGATTGTTGTCGTTTGAAAATTCCTTTAACACAATAAATTGGTTACAAGGCTCTAAATTATCAGAGGCTAATATATTTTTACAAATGTCACATGTCAAATGTTGAAAGAGTTTCTTTACAATGAAACCCGATACATATGCTACAGATAATGATTCTACACTATCAGTGACGACAAGTTCCTCAATATCTGAAGCAGTATATTTACTATGAGTTGGTTGTGTCAATAGATCTATATTCGATTCTACGGATTCCACCTGTTTGTTTCCACTTTCTAAAAATGAACGTAAACTGCTCAAAAGACTTACATCGTCCTCCTCACAGTTTGTCCCTTGTATGTCTTGATTTGTAAGACCATTTATTATTTGGGTTTTTAAAGAGCTAACAAACTGGTTTACTGTGGGGTTTTCATTGCAACCACAGCCAGAACGAGTGGCACCAAATAAATTTTCCAGGCCATCTTGATTTCATTGACTCATTGACTCAAGTCCCATACTTTGAGGATCATTCCAAGTTTATGGATACGCATTTAAATTATGTAGCCAGCCAATTTGGGGTGGTGGCTTCCAGTGATGAGGTGACCTCATATCCCCCGGTTTTCTAATAAATTTAGATAAACTAAATAATACCACAAGTAAATAATTTTAAACAATTTCTTAGAATTCTTCTTCATATAACATTAAATTTATATTGAGGAGAAAACTTACGTTTCTGAATTTCTTGGAAAACAGAATAATTTTTTCACCTCGTCTCGAACATCCACAAATAATGCAATATAAAAATAAAAAATATAGACACCCAAGCGTATTAAAACTGGAATGCGTTCCTTTACATGATATCCAAAAATGTATTTAATAATTGCTTAATATATAATATCTCCACATAATTATGACAATAAATAATATACATTCATCAGTAATGCTGGACTGTTATGCTGATCATTTTCCAAGCAGTCGCATTTTATTTCCTGTTCTGGCTTTTTTCCGTCCCATTGACATCTTCTATTACATTATCTTCCAAAATGTTTTTATAAAACTCCAATTCTGGAAGATTCTGCCACATGATTTCTTCCTTGTTGTATTGTTTCTCCAACAGGGTCCTCACATTTTGTTTTTTCTCATTAGAAATGGGATTTTTCATTAATGTTTCCTCAAGTTGCAAACGTTTGCCCATCTTTCCCTTTTTTATTAAGGATGTGTAAGTGTTTGATATCTCTTCAAAGCGGAAAAATGCTGATCCTTTAAATTTAACTGTTAAGTTATTTTTTGATTCAAATTTCTTAATCCAAATTTTTTTGAATTCCTGTATCCCAGTTACTTTGATGTATGTCTGTTGAATTTTTTTTATATCGTATAAGCGCCAATCGACTACAAGCCTTTTAACTTCACCTACTTCTGAATATATTGAGTTATATTCTTCAGGACTGGCAATAACACTCTTCACTTTGAGTTTCTTTTCGATACGGCCAAACACTCTATCAGCCGGCAAGTACGAATGCCTCACTGGAAAATGCACTACCACCTCCTTAACGCCATTTGGGAATTCATTTTGGAGCCAATATGAGACAATGTGCATAATGTGGGTGTTTTTGTTCTGGCCGTCACATCCATCACAGAACAATCTTACTATTTCCACATTTTCAAGATTAATGGATCTTAGATGGGTTACTAAGGCCGAACCAATTTCAATAGATCCACGCCCACCTTGATTTTCGGTCTACGTGTAAAACACTGGAGCCTTTGATTTTTGATCAACACAACAAAACGTGTAAAAGCTAAACTGCCTCATGTAGAACGCATCTTAAATGGATGTCTTAGGGAGGGGGTGAACCTGTTGTAAATCGAAACAAAAAATTACACTGTTGTCAGGTGTTTCACTGAGTAATTTATAAAATGTATTGGCCCTAATTTTGTGGATTCTTAACTCAGTTATTAACTTCGCCTTGTTTTCGTTATTTTGTTTGATACTGTTTTTTAGATTTATACAAGTTCCACAAACATCCGAAGCGAGCGATGAAAACCCGATGTTGAACTCATGGTAAAATATTCTTTTAAACATGGATCTTGACGCCCTAAAATTAGGAAACTTATTATTATACACTTTCCATAATTTTCCAAATTTAATTCGCAAGAT
Source organism: Monochamus saltuarius (assembly GCA_025584915.1). Classification (NCBI taxonomy): domain Eukaryota; kingdom Metazoa; phylum Arthropoda; class Insecta; order Coleoptera; family Cerambycidae; genus Monochamus; species Monochamus saltuarius. The sequence continues at coordinate 20,227,592 of CM046729.1, forward strand.
AAGTACACTCGGCAAGACTTAGCCCGGTTATAATGGGATTCAGTTGCTGGAAGGCTTTCTAAAAAATCACAAATGTTTTGCTTTTTTTCCAGAAGAAACGCTCTACAAACTGGCAACGTCGAGAATTTTCGTCCTTGATATACGCGAAAAAAATATGAAGTGGATATATTTATCGTTTTCCTTCTATCTTCGGCTACACCATCCTTTGGCCTTTTTCTGGTAGGTTGGTAAACAGATATTAGGTTACATAACTTCTGATCTTGTATAATCTTATTGGGGTCGTCGAAGAATTTTTCCCTAGCTCGCGCAATGTCAGTACGTTGCACAAGATTACACTTTAAAGCCTTTGTGTTATGATTGCAGGGCCTGACAAACCGCCTTAAATGTGGATCATCATTAGAATACCTAATAATAGTCCAGGGCATTTAGATCAAAATCGACCGAATAGCGGAAATTTTTAGGCACAGCTGATATCGAGATGCGGTTTTCTGCATTGTGTTCAGGAAAGTCCCAGGAAAAAAAGTCTATATCGTCTGGTTTAGCCATTTTTTGAAAAATGCCTTCTGGGCCGGAAAATGCGTTACACCATTATAGGAACGACTGGAAACTCGGAAAAATCGCTCGAAAATCGTCTCGGGGGGTTTTCGGGGCTGTCGAACTCGATTATGGCATTAGATTTACCCGGGGATGCACGGGAAGGGCTCTGTGGGGGTGCGCGGGGGGTGAATTGGAGGAAAAAGGCGGCGTGCATGAAAATCGCTCCAAACTTGTTACTCGAGGGTTTTCAGGGATGCTGAATTCAATTCTGGCATTGGAATTACCCGAGGGCGGCTCTGCAGGGGTATCCGGGGGGTCATTCTGTGGGGGAAATTGCATAATCCATGGCAAGCGCTCCAAACTCGTTACTCGGGGGTTTTCGAGGATGCCGAATTTAATTCTAGCATTAGATTTCCTCGGGGGTGGCTCTGTGTGGTTGTCTGGGGGTGATTGGGGGAAATGAATATTTGTTATTTGAATAAAGTATTATCTTCATAATTTGTGATTTTTCACTTTCTCCTTTACCATTTCCCACAGAGCCACCCCCGAGCGCCCCTGGGAAGTCTAATGCTAGAATTAAATTCGGCATCCCCGAAAACCCCCGAGGATCGATTTTGGAGTGACTTTCATGGACGCTGCCATTTCCCCCCCAATTACCCCCAGACAACCCCCGAGGGCCCCCGAGGAAATCTAATACTAGAATTGAATTCGGCATCCCCGAAAACCCCCCAGGTAACGAGTTTGGAGCGCTTCCCATGGACTATGCAATTTCCCCCCCAGAATGACCCCCCGGATACCCCCACAAAGCCACCCCCGGGTAATTCTAATGCCAGAATCGAGTTCGGCAGCCCCGAAAACCCCCGAGTAACGATTTCCGAGCGATTTTTCCGCAGTCGTTCCTATAATGGGGTAATGCATTTTCCGACCCAGAAGGCATTTCTCAAAAAATGCCTAAACGAGACGATATAGACTTTTTTCCTGGGACCTTCCTGAACACAATGCAGAAAACCGGATCTCGATATCTGCTGTGCCTAAAAATTTCCGCTATTTTTCCTAACTTCCCTGGACTATAAAAGAAACAAACACTCATATCAGCCCGCACTTAAACAGAAAAAAGAAACCTACCTTTGTCGTTTTGAAGCTTCCCTACTAGATGTAGCCCGATTTTTCTTTCTGCTACCAATATTGATCGCCCGAAGATTTCCATTTTTAAGTATTAAAAAACGGCAACATAAAAACAATCCACTGAAAACTAAACAATGTAAACACACGCCCAGCTGCATTTCACGTGCACAGATGCTAACCGACTACTATTGTTTGAACGTAATTTCTACAACAAACCTCAAACGTTTTCTATCTCTGTCGTCTGTCATAAAGATCCTATTGGGCCGACATTCACAAGGCCAGCCCACAAAACATACTAGCTACATAATAAATTTAACTTTAGGATATGTCTGCTATTGAACCACATTGGCACGGATTCATTAGAAATATTATTGGACATGTCTGATTGTGATTAAGACCAAAGTGGCATTTTCTGTATTTGGACATGTCTTGTTTTGCATGAACAGCTTACTTTTATATATAAATTTTAACGGGATGTGTCGTCTTTTGAGAACATTTAAATGGATATATCGGTAGAAATGATAGAATTTATAGTCTAGTCGAGAAGTGAGTTTCCTGCCAATAATAGTTAGACTAAATTTAAAAATATGGGGTTTGGTTTATCGGATTCAGAATTAAATTCTGAGAATAGGGAATTTTGAATTTTTTGCCATTAAAAATTTCAATTATTATTAACAAAAACGAAGAGAAAAAGATGGTCTCCGTTTTTGCAATAACTATGGAACTATTAAAGATAGCGCCAATATTAAAAAGATCCTAAAATAGGAGAAAATTTCACAAAAAAAATTCCCGATTCCCGGAGTTGTAGCTCCATTATTTATAATTTTAATTTTACGTTGAAAATAGGGTTCCGCGCGGCCGTTGTGGCGCCGTCGCGTCGTCACCGAGCAAAGTGGACGTAAGAAAATAATTTTTTTTTAATATTTAATATAAATTTAAAAATCTGAAAAATTATAGTCTCATCTAGACACTTGAAGGAATATAACCCCGATATAAAAAATTTTAAGTTGATTTTTGTTAAAGTTATTCAATTGTTAACTAACTAATTTTTGTGTACTTTAGCTAATATAAAATCTGTTATTAAAGTTTAAATAATGTACCTAAAAATTTTTTTCTTCTCGTAGCCTATTCTTATTTACACAATCAACAAGATTCCGCAGTAAAAATTTACTAAAGTTTGTTTATTTGTTTATAATGATTTTTCTAAGTTAACAAAAGTGAAAAATCCGGAAAATGTTAATAAAAAATTTTTTTTTACAAAATCTATGTATTTAACTGTTTTTGTATCTATCAATTGCATTTAGCAGCTTTGCTGAAAAATTTTTTATGTCATTTGTTTATAAATTTTTTATAAACAAATAGACAACTTTAATATTTTTCAAAAATTTTTTTTTGCCATTATATTGTCACGGTGAAATAATGATTTTTAAAAAAAAAATTTTTTCTTAAAAAAATTTTTTAATTGTTTATAATCGTTTTTTTCATTTATCCAACCTTTGAATTATTAATTAAGAAATCGTTTTTTCTTTAAAAATCTTAATTTGTTATTTTAAACAGAATCATAGAAAAAATTTTTTTATTTACATTTTCATTGTTTATTTTATAAACAATTCGTTATAAACAAATTCTGACTTTCATATTATTTTTTCCGTTACTTTAAAAAATTATAAATACAGCAATGTGCATCAAAGTAATGAAAAAAAATTTTCTTCTATTTTTATTGAATTTTTTAATATTTCACCACTTCAAAGTTCAAGCGGTCACCGATTTTATTAACTTATAAATTGCTATAACTTCTTAACTATTGATGATACGGTCTTAGACATTCAAGACGATCTTTTAGATAATTGATTAATCTATTTAATTTACTTTTTACCGGCTCATTATCTCGAACGCTTCTATTTTTATAAGCATTTGTTTATAAAAAAATGAATTCTTTGCATCTTTAAATGCTTATATCTTTTTTATTATTAAAGTTACGGCTTTTGTTATTCAAGACAGTTTTGTTAAGGTATTAATAGACTATTCAAAAATAATTTTTAAATTTTTATTTCATTTGTTTAACTTTTATTTGTAATTGTTTAAATTTATACAAGATTAGGCGTACTTTTTCTGCATTTTTATCTTTTTTACCTAACTAACGTCGGTAATTTTTATATTTTAACATTTTTCAAAAGTAGCTTAGGTAGAAAAAATAAAGATACTTACTTATTGTTGCCGTCATCGTTAATAATTGTATATTTTACATGCTCTATTGTTACTTACGTGCATCGAAAAGAAATTTCATGTTGTTCTAAGTAATTGCAATATAAAAAAAAACAAACAGTTTTACGAGAGGGATTTATAAATAAATTTTGAATATTAACTTAAGTTACATTTTTCCAAAAGTATTTATTGTTAAAAAATAAAAATAGAATGATTTACATGCATAAAAATAATCAAATGAATAGTTCGTTTCTATCTTTTTTTATTATCTTCTTCTCCTTCTTTTCGTCGCTGGCTGTTCGTCTGAAGTCGATGGCTGGCTTGATAATATTTCAGGTGCAGCATGATATTGATCCTCTACATCATCGTCTTCATTATCATCATCACTACTATCACTGTCGGTACCATAAATGCCCTTCTTAATTTCTAAATAGCCCGGTTTGATTACATAATGATTTTCTTCTTCATCGTCATCAATGTCCGCCATTTCATCATTATCATCATCATCATCTTCATCGTTGGTTCTTACAACAATATCCGCTGCATTCAAGCAAACTTCACCCCGACAATTTTACAGGCTCTGGTGCAACGCAGTCCTGCTTTCTTGCAGCCACAATTTTTACTACAGTTTGTAGTGGTACAAGTGCAATGAACCATGGTCAAAAGCTCTGCAGGAGCTAAGGGATCTTCGGTCCGCACGGGAAGAAACATGGTCTCTGTCTTCTTCCATCCATACTTTTCAGGGTTGAAAACATTCCCCAACCACAGCTGGACTTGTAGAAATGTGCGTAGTGAATGTTGATAAGTTGCACCCGATGTGGGTGGCAGCAATGCTAAATTCAGGGCCGTAGATTTGCGAGCCACAACACCAAATCGGTCCACTCGACATTCATTAATAGTTGAGAGTTTAGAGCCATAAAACTTCAGCATAATACTTTCTCCGGCTTTCTTTATTTCTTCTCGCGAAGATTCTTTATTGTAAAATACTTCCGCTAGTTCTTGAGCTTCTAAATCAGTTTGTAATAATTTTAATAAAGTTTTTTTGCCTTTATGATAAACAGAACTAACAGTATCGCAGCCGGAGAATGCATGAGAAAACAATATAAATTTTTGAACATGATATTTTCGTGGGACGATATTACATTTTCTGGTTGTTTCAAAATCTTAGGTTTCAACATGTCGACACGTTTTCCTTCAGGAGTTAAAGCTATTGTTAATACAGCGAGATCGACATCAGTACCAACCACTACGACTCTTTTATTTGTATTATTTGTTATCTCAATAGCTGTTTGTATGATTAATACATCTGCGTCTTCTGGAGCTTGGAAAACTGATAATTGGTGGCGTCCTTCTAAGAAAAAAATTAAATTTTCCACAAATCTTGATCTATTTTTATAATTAGATAAAAATAAATCTTTTCTCGCGGTACTTTCATGTCTTGTGTAAAATTTATTTCAGGGGCAACTTTTATGAACCCGCCTGTATCTTTCATATGATTTAATTCCCATATTTGATAGATTGTAACCATCGAAAACTATCGTTGCATCCGAAGAGTAATGCTTTACAATGAATGATTCGTAGATTTCAAAAACCTCCTGAAATGTAGCAGTTTTGGGCCAGACCACTTTGTGAAGTAAATATCCCCCATCGATAACAAATCTTACGTCTGTGAAATCTTTTTTAGCGTATGCTGTGACGTTCAAATATTTATAAAGATCTGATTTGTTGCTTTTTCTCATTATCCCGCTGTCATTAAAAAGTGCCATGGGGTACGGTGATAACTCAAAAGAAATAGCGTCTTTCATCAAGTCCTTTCGGTCTACAAGACTCGCAGCAATTTTTGAAACAGTAATGTTGTATTAATTGGAACTTTTTCATTACCCACTTCCATTACAGGTGTAGTTGCAATTAAAGTCTTAACACAGTTCAACTTGCTGTGTTTGTAAGTTTCTGCATCTACACCAACCATTTTTACCATACTTTTTAAACCTTTCTCAAAAGCTCGATGACAGTCTATACTTTCATCTCCAACTAATCCGGTAGATAAAGATATCAGCTTGTCTGGTCGATGCTCAAATATACCGTGGTCATCCAGCCAGTATTTAAAGACTTCAATGTCTTCTTTATCTTTTTTTTGTCGCGTGGAAGTCAATTCAACGTGTTGGTCTGATGATGCACTTCTGCAATTGGCAATTTGCTCCAATTGATCAAGGATATCAAAAGCGTAAGGCATACCTAATATAAAACGAGAAACAACACTGTCTGTCATAGTTCGACCATGTTTTGTACCTTCCTTTCCAGTCCCGAAAAATCGCATCGCTGTTTGTTCTATTGTCATGTCAGACCATACACCAGACCATGGTTTATTGGTCCTTCTGATTGTAAACAAGCCGTTATCCGTAAACTTTAGATATTCATCAGGATCCATAACGTTGCCTAAATTTTTCATGTCCTGTAAATAAATTTGGGCACCTTTTATATAATTGAAATGACCTGCTGCGTGAAATACTGGCAACATCTCACGAACACACAACAAATGGAGGTTCCAATTTCCATTCCTTTCAGCTTCAATAAACTGTATTGCTATCATTACCATATGGAAGTACTGGAGCCATAGTTCAGCTGTTGGACCTCGTGATTTTAGTGTTTCTAAAGCACTTGTAAATAAATTAAACATAGCCTTACAATCATCGTTCTCGTTGATAGAATTCAAGGATGGAGGATTATCTTTGAAATCTTCTAACAAACTGGACAGTTTGCTTTTTTTCTCATTAATAATACGTTGAACACTCATAGTTGACGGTGCGGCTCTGCGAGGATCATAACTTTTATCCCTGTTATACTAGTATGATTATTGATATTTTCTTCCGACTCTGCAGTTTTACAATAAACTCACCGATTGCAGTTGCTGCTAGAATATGTGCTCGGATAGCTCTAGAATACGCGGTACAATTGAGCAATTTTTCCACAGAGTTTGTAGCAAAAACAGTGCCAAATAGTTCTTTAATGCCGGAACCACCCATGATGGTCCCGACAGCTTTTAAATACGACATAAGGAGGTGGAACCCACCCAAACGAAGCTGCACATTTTTTAATTCTTCGTCTTGAGTATTGCAAAGAATCTGCTTTGCTTTAATCCATAGTGCATAGTCAAACGTAACAAAGCATGTATTCATTTGAATTTGCTTAGCATGATTTGCCGCAAAGTGCAATGCTGTGTAAATTGTTTGAGGATTGGACGGGTCTTGGTCGATGATTGGCAAAATGAGTATTCGCGATACACTATATTCTATTTTATGGGAAACTTTTTCTAAAAACCTCGTAGACTTGGCAAGTTCCATACTTGTAAATACCGACCCCATATGTAAGTCGTGTATACTGGTGATAAGCCCGGTTCAATGTTGCTAAATTTATATTTCTGAACATCTTCATATACTACTGACTTTAATGAACTGCCACAATCATGGTATATTTTCAGCGGAACATTACCAAAAGAAGCAACTTCAGCGGCGCGAGGTAACTTCTGTAACTTAGGTACCGGACTATCAGTCCCTAAAGCAGATGGAGGATGAAGTGCTGCAATTCAGCAGCTACATGTATCGTATTTTTACCGTCCAGTGTTTGTGCGTTGTGATCGGCGTTGTCATACACATATTGAGCAAAAACAGGAGGTGTTATCGTTGTTACTTCTGCTTTTATAGCTGATATTTCGTGCAAGGCGACATCATAATACGAAGCACACACTCCTAAATTGGAAAGAAGATTAACGATGAGCTTAGAACCACTTTTACGATTTACATAAAGACCTGTAGCATGATGTAGAGTTGAAATAAATGATTTGGGACGGAGCGCGCAAATAATGGAATGAGCTATATAATTTTTTTTCAATTCCATTTCATTCTGGTTATCATCGTACGATGCAAACTCGTCAGATTTATGTTGATCTAAAAAAAAGTAAACAAATTAAGCTATTAAATTGCAAAAAATTAAGTTAAGCCGTAGGTTATAATTCAGACATACCTTCAAGTATTGGATCCTCGTCTACAGATGACTCAATATTCATTGAATTATCTTTATCGAATTTTTTTTTCTTCTTAGAAAATTTATCAAGCATTAGTTCACTCAGAAAAATATTCAAATAATTTGGAATAACTTCTTCCACATTTTCAAGAAAATTTACTGATGAAGGATAACTTTTATTATCGTAACTAACACTCTTCATTTGCCTCCGTACTAATTCTGCTGCTGTTTTAATTATTCTAATTTTTTCATCTACTTTTTTCTCTTCTCTAACTAAATACCAGAACTCATCTACAGGAAATGATCTAGTACCAGAATAACAGATCGTAGTATCTTTTCTAGGACGTGTTATAATAGTGATATCATCACCGTATTTTATTTGCAAGTATTTCAATACAGTTTGATCGGATAGCTCTTTTTTCCCAACTGTTTGTAATTCTTGCAAAGAAAATTGACATTCTTCATGGTTTTCTATGTAATTATAAATTAACTGCATTGTATTTTCTACTCGTGGATCCGGAATATCAGATGAGGAAGATGCTCGCGGAATGTATACAAACTTCTTAAAACAATTCTTATGATATCGAGCTTGAACATCGACTAAGGATGGTACTGTACCAATGACAGCAATTACATTCGCTGCTAGGTCATCATTCCGTTCTTCAGCTATTTCCAACAATTTATTTTTCATTGATTCTGCAGCAATGACATGTTTTTCACCACTAACTTTAGCGTAGCTTTTCTGACAGAACAAACATAAAGATTTAAAATCAAAACTATCAGTAGAACTAGCTCGTGAGAACCGCCCTGATAGTGGAGAATCGACACTTTCTGGTAGTTTATAGACTCCAGTCGAATAATCAAGATGGCAACGATCGTGGAGACGGATTTCATTTTTTTCATTTACGAGTTTCCACTTATCATCATTGTAAGTTTTACTTTTATTCAACAACGTTTGTATACCTCTTTTTTTTAGAGTTTTAAGAGCACCGAAATTTAAAGTTTTTCCACACACTATACACAACTTCGTAATGTCCATATTTATAAGAATAAAGAAGACAACAATAAATTTAAATTGAAGTAATTATCACAAATTAAATAGTTTAAATTATTAAATAATACGAATCTCGATACATAATACACACGGCTTTATAGAGCAACGGTTCACAACTAAATGACAGACGCACCACGTTGAAGGAACCACGAAACCGGTCCAGGTATAAAATTTAACAAAAGAAATATAGCCTTGACAAACGGCAGCTGTAAATTGTCAGATGTATATAGGTATACATAAATGTATACATGTGACTGTTTGTATATGTAAATATGAATATAACGTGAAAAATGCAGAAAAAGTACGCCTAATCTTGTATAAATTTAAACAATTACAAATAAAAGTTAAACAAATGAAATAAAAATTTTAAAAATTATTTTTGAATAGTCTATTAATACCTTAACAAAACTGTCTTGAATAACAAAAGCCGTAACTTTAATAATAAAAAGATATAAGCATTTAAAGATGCAAAGAATTCATTTTTATAAACAAATGCTTATAAAAATAGAAGCGTTCGAGATAATGAGCCGGTAAAAGTAAATTAAATAGATTAATCAATTATCTAAAAGATCGTCTTGAATGTCTAAGACCGTATCATCAATAGTTAATGTGATATATTGGAGTAATGAAAATCGTAGATTTTGCTACTTGTTTATTTTCTTTAACGCACACAGAGATAACCTAAAACAACGTCGAAATTGGCTCTTTTATAGCGAGCGCTGTACAAAAAAAATAAAAGAAATAAATATACAAAAACAATATCTGACCTAGAAAAACATACACTACTCTACATAAATTTATATACAAGATGTTTGTCAAATACATAACATTTTCCCCCCACAAAAAAAAAGTTACAAAATTTACAAAACACTTGACACAATCCAAAACATCAATTACATTAATATATATATATATATATATATACTAATTATACATAGGTTAAACGTTCTGGAGGTTTAACAACTCTCTTAGGTCTATCAGTATCAGAAAAGGAAGGAGTTTGGATACTTTCCTGATCATGTGATGTGTGTGACCCATCAAAATTTTGTGTATGATTTTCGGAAATTTCAGTATCATGTAAGCCACTCTGAGCGTTATATTTTATAATCTGATTAGTATGACGTTTCCATGTTGTTCTCAGTTCAGGTATTCGTACAAAATAAGTACATTTCCCAATTTTTTTTTCAATTACCCCTGGTATCCAAGTAACCCTGTTCACTACTCGATAATCTTTAACAATTACCTTGTCCCTGGCGTTAAAAAATCGGTTTTCTTTCCTTTAAAATTTTTAACTTGAATGCTTTGTTCTCTCTTAACTTTATTTTTATTTCATTGTTAATAGCAGGTCTTAATAAACTAAAACGAGTTCGTACGTCCCGATTTAACATTAGAAATGAGGGTGACACTCCTGTCGTACTATGTACCGTGTTCCTATAATCAAACAAAAAATTATTTAATGCGACCGAAATGTTCAAATTTTTTTATTTCGACCTAAACTATTTTTGAGCGCATTTTTAATTGTTTTACAGCATTTTCGGCAGCTCCATTAGACTGAGGAAAAAAGGTGCAGTGGTTATATGTTTTATCTGATATTTTTCTAAAAATTTTTAAATTCATGACTGGTAAAACTCCTAGCATTGTCTGATATTATTACATTCGGTAAACCGAATCTAGCGAACGTACTGTGTAAAGCTGATAAGGTAAAACTAGATGTAATTGTATTCGTTGGAAAAACTTCTACCCATTTTGAGTGTGCGTCTACAATTATAAAAAAATATTTATTTAAAAAGGGACCCATGTAATCAATGTGGATTCTGGAAAAAACATTTTCTGGCCATTGCCAGGGATTTAATTCAGATTTTGGCGGGCTTTTTTTATTTACCGAACAAAATTCACAACTGTTTGCAAATTTCTCAATATCTTTATTAATGCTCGGCCAAAAAAAGTACGATCTGGCAATATGCTTCATTTTTACAATTCCTAAATGAGACATGTGAAGCTGAGACAAAATTCGATTTTTTAATAATTGTGGTATAATTATACGATTGTTCCACATTAAAACATCATTTTCTATAGTAAGCTCGTTACGAATTGTATAAAATTGTTTAAATTTTTATCATTTTTAGCATACTTTGGCCAACCTTGCGTTACGAATTTTTAATATCCTGTAAAATTTTATCTGCAATAGAATATTTTTAATTTCTTCAAAATTTGTTGAAATTATATCATTATTCGAAAAAATTAACGTAATCTACATCTACTGATTCCCAGATTTTATTTTCGACACTATTCATTGGCAATCTAGACAAAAAATCAGCATGATTATTTTCTGACTTAACATACTGCACTTTATATCTATAATTTGAAAGTATGACTGCCCAACGACGTAATCTGTTCGCGGAAAATTGAGGAATACCTTTCGCAGGATTAAAAATAGATATAAGCGGTTTCTTATCTGTCACTAAAATAAATTCTCTATTATATAAATATTGATTAAATTTACACAGATCATTCATAATTGATAAACCCTCTCTTTCAATTTGTGCATAATTTTTTTCAGCATTGGTTAAAGTGCGCGAGGCATACGCAATAGGTTTTCACTACCATCCGGTAAAATATGAAAGCATCGCTCCAATGCCATATGGACTTGCATCTGTGGTTAGTTTTAAGTCATATTCAGGATTGTAGTGTGTTAGTACTTCCGCTGACATAAGAATATTTTTACTTTGGTAAAAGCTTCCTCACATTTACTAGACCAGTTCCACTTAACATTTTTGTAGAAGTTGATACAGTGGGCTTAATAATGTTGCTAGATTGGGAACAAATTTGCCATAGTAATTAATCATTCCTAATACTGACTGCAATTGTTTAAGCGAAGTGGGAGAAGGAGCATTTTTTATAGCCAAAATTTTATCTGGTGATGTATGCAAACCTTCTTTGTTAATAATATGTCCTAAATAACTAATTTCATTACAGAAAAAATAGCAATTTCGGGCAAAACTTTTAATCCGACATCTTGTAACCTACCTAATAATTTTCTAGTCTTACCGTATGTTCTGTTATATCCTTACCGCAAATTAAAATGTCGTCTAAAAACAAACGCAACCATCAATATCTTGTATTAAAGATTCCATTATTTTTTGAAATTTCGAAGGAGCGCACGCCACTCCGTAAGGCAATCTTTGATACTGGAAAAGTCCTTTATGCGTCGAAATCGTAACCAATTCTTTCGATGCATCATCTAGTGGTATTTGCGCATAAGCTTGGGATAAATCTAATTTTGAGAAAATGACACCGCCTTGCATTTTCGAGAACAAATCATCAATCTTTGGTAACGGAAATTGATCAATCTGTAATACAGGATTTATAGTAATTTTAAAATCACCGCAAATTCTTACAGCACCGGATTTTTAATAACAGGGACAATAGGTGTCGCCCAAGGAATAATCAACAGGTTTAAGCACATTTAAATTAATTAAATTATTAATTTCAATTTCAACTTTCTCGCGGATACCAAAAGGTAATGGTCTAGCTTTTATAAATTTTGGTGTAACTGAACTGTCCTTTAATTTTAAAGAAATTAAACCTTTATTAAATTTTCCTAACCCTGGAGAAAAAACTGAATCAAATTTTTTAATTAAGAAATCAGTATCTCTTTCTGATGCAAAATTTACTTGATTGATACTAAAGTTAAATAAATGCATAAAATCTCTGCCAAGTATAGGAGGTCCACCATTTTTATGACGAAAATATCCAAATCCTTTACTACCTTATTGTATTCAATTTTTAATTTGCACATCCCAAGAGTTAGCATTTCATCACCATTATAAACATTCAAGCTTTTATTAGCGGGAAATAATTTATACATAGGAAAATTTTGTTTCCAGAAAATTTCCGAAATAGCTGAAACGCTAGCTCCTGAGTCTAATTGGAAAGAATAAACATTGCTATCAATATTAACATTAACTAAAAATGGATGTTTAACAATTTTTCCTCAATGGAAAATATTTCATCAGTTTCAATGAAATTTTGTACATTTCTATAGTTATGCCTACCCTCCATTTTGATTGGCTTCTTCTTCTTCTTCGGGCATACCGGAGCTAGGTGTCCTTTTTCTTTGCACAGATGACAGCAATAATTTCGAAAACGACAGTTAGAGGTCGCATGATTCTTCCTGCCACAACACGCACATGCGCACTTCGCACTAGCACTAGCACTTACTTGCGCAGCTGCGGATGTCCCAGGTTTCGGTTTCCGGGATATGACGTGATGAATCGGCTCCAATTTGACTGCTGGGGAATCTCTCCTGCCGGAAGTCTCCGCCGCCATTTCAGCTACCGCCACCTCAATGACGTCAGCAAAGGTGCACGTGGTTTTCTCCTTAAATAATCTTGCTTGCACTGGCCCTTTATCGAAACCAACTATAAATCGATCTCTGAGCATCATGTCGATTATGTCCTCTTTAAAATCACAGTTCAATGCCAAGCTTCTTACTCGAACTGCCCACTCGTTAGAACTCTCTTTTATGTCCTTCATTGCACTAAAAAATTTAGCTTTGAGCCACAAATGGAAGTTCTGCCACTTTAAAATGTTTGTTAAATAACTCAACTAACGATTTGTAGCTTATTTCTTCAGGCAACTTTGGAAGAGATAAGTTATATATCAGCTTGTAAGCATCCTCATCCATGGAATTTAGCAGTATAGCTCTCTTCTTACCTTCATCTTTGATATTATTCACTATAAAATAGTTTTCTAATCTTCTTTTATAGATAACCCAGTCGCTATTTTCAGCACTGAATTCTCTTAACTGTCCATAATATGAAGGATTTTCAGCCGTCATTTTATTCGTGGATTCTACACACTAGTGTGTAACACAACTCGTCGCCACTGTGATATATTGGAGTAATGAAAATCGTAGATTTTGCTACTTGTTTATTTTCTTTAACGCACACAGAGATAACATAAAACAACGTCGAAATTGGCTCTTTTATAGCGAGCGCTGTACAAAAAAATAAAAGAAATAAATATACAAAAACAATATCTGACCTAGAAAAACATACACTACTCTACATAAATTTATATACAAGATGTTTGTCAAATACATAACAGTTAAGAAGTTATAGCAATTTATAAGTTAATAAAATCAGTGACCGCTTGAACTTTGAAGTGGTGAAATATTAAAAATTCAATAAAAATAGAAGAAAATTTTTCATTACTTTGATGCACATTGCTGTATTTATAATTTTTAAAGTAACGGAAAAAATAATATGAAAGTCAGAATTTGTTTATAACGAATTGTTTATAAAATAAACAATGAAAATGTAAATAAAAAAATTTTTTCTATGATTCTGTTTAAAATAACAAATTAAGATTTTTAAAGAAAAACGATTTCTTAATTAATAATTCAAAGGTTGGATAAATGAAAAAACGATTATAAACAATTAAAAATTTTTTAAGAAAAATTTTTTAAAATCATTATTTCACCGTGACAATATAATGGCAAAAAATTTTTGAAAAATATTAAAGTTGTCTATTTGTTTATAAAAAATTTATAAACAAATGACATAAAAAATTTTTCAGCAAAGCTGCTAAATGCAATTGATAGATACAAAAACAGTTAAATACATAGATTTTGTAAAAAAAATTTTTTATTAACATTTTCCGGATTTTTCACTTTTTGTTAACTTAGAAAAATCATTATAAACAAATAAACAAACTTTAGTAAATTTTACTGCGGAATCTTGTTGATTGTGTAAATAAGAATAGGCTACGAGAAGAAAAAATTTTTAGGTACATTATTTAAACTTTAATAACAGATTTTATATTAGCTAAAGTACACAAAAATTAGTTAGTTAACAATTGAATAACTTTAACAAAAATCAACTTAAAATTTTTTATATCGGGGTTATATTCCTTCAAGTGTCTAGATGAGACTATAATTTTTCAGATTTTTAAATTTATATTAAATATTAAAAAAAAATTATTTTCTTACGTCCACTTTGCTCGGTGACGACGCGACGGCGCCACAACGGCCGCGCGGAACCCTATTTTCAACGTAAAATTAAAATTATAAATAATGGAGCTACAACTCCGGGAATCTGGACTTTTTTGTGAAATTTTCTCCTCTTTTAGGATCTTTTTAATATTGGCGCTATCTTTAATAGTTCCATAGTTATTGCAAAAACGGAGACCATCTTTTTCTCTTCGTTTTTGTTAATAATAATTGAAATTTTTAATGGCAAAAATTCAAAATTCCCTATTCTCAGAATTTAATTCTGAATCCGATAAACCAAACCCCATATTTTTAAATTTAGTCTAACTATTATTGGCAGGAAACTCACTTCTCGACTAGACTATTAGTCGAAGACTGCTAAAACATTTATTTTGACAAATTGTGAACATGTCCCTTTTTGAATGAACGCTTTTCAAATGCTGATTGGAGAGCAGACCCTACGCAACTTACGCTACAGCCACTCCAAGGAAGGAAAGCAGGAAGTACCAGCACAGTAAAAAAAATAAGAGAACAGTTTTGCATTTTCTTTAATACTGTTGGGGCTGTTCCATGGCAGAACAATGTTTTTCAGCAATACACACTGAATCAGTTTCTTCATAAGATACGTTTTTCATAAAAATGCGATATAAATGATTTATATTTGATTTTTTTAAATCGCAGCACGTATTATTTATTTTTTGTCGAAATAAATTACAAAAACAACATTGTGTCTTCATTTTCTATCTTATAGTGTCATCGATGGTAGAGGTTCCTGGTGCTTGAGATTCGTGGTCTCTGAGAAAATCTAGTTCCTTGAAATACCACAAGCTGGGTTCATAAACATTTTCAGTTCCAGTGCCAGATTTATAACTTGCGATTACTTTTTTTAGTTACGGTGGGAGATGCGCGTGCGGTGCGTGATTTCGGAATAGGGCATCGACGGTTTAGTAGAAAATAGTGCCTACTGATAAAAAATTCGAGCGCTCGTTGGACTTTAAAATAATATATTTGAAAAATAATTTATCAATTCGGGATGAACCAGGGCGGTTAATTACACCTTAATTCATGTCAATTTTAAGTAAGACGTAATAATAAATGTTAAACACAATTACGATTTCTTTCAATAATGTTCTTGATTTCAAATGAAGGTCTCTGATTTTTGCTAGAAATATTTGGCCAATATGAATAACTTTTCTACCTCCAAACATTCAATTTTGAGTTTAGTTTGTAGGCTTCCGTGGCTGTCATTAATGGTCAGGTGATTTCCGGGCTGGTTGCCACGTCGTCGGTTTAGAACTCTTTTAATTAATCTTTATTATTTTTTCAGAAGTGTGGGGTATTGGGTTTTTGCCACACTTCTGAAACAAATATGACAGAGATTTCCTCTTGACCATTAACTTCAAACTGAACAACTAAGTACTAAAAAATTATTTAGTTTTATAAAATAATTTGTTAATGTGTGATATATATAAGTAGGGTATTTTCACCGGTTCTGAGTCTCCCCCCACCACTTTCCTTCTTGAAATGACCTTTGCTGTGACCTTTTGGATGACCTTCAATGACATTGAAGGTCACATTAGTACCAAATGATGTGACTTTTATTTGACCTCTACCGATTGGAGGTCATATCAGTTGGTAAGTTTTATTTGAACTTGAAAAACCTTGGTCAATGTTGTAATACTAGAATCTACAGCGCATGTTCAACTCCTATCTCATTATGAATATAAAGGAATGAGTAGGTAGACAGAAAACTCATTTGTGAATAACGTGTTGACCGAGAGTAACATAAAATAAAAAAAAATGTATTTATGCAGCGTATGTGGTAAAAGTTTTACACGCAGTGATAATTTGCGTCGTCATGAAAGGCAGTCTTGTAAGCCCATAAGTGTAGATGAACCTGAGGCAAAACGGGTTAAATTAGATCATGATGGTCAATCGCCCGAAATTGTAACAGTTAAATGTTGTAATAAGGATATACCTCGCAGTCAAATACATGCACATCGTAGGACATTGAAACATAGAGGAATGTCATGTACTCCCAACTCCGAAGGATTACAAATTATTAACACAACATTTAAGTGTAGAATAATAAGCTACAGAGTGCATAGAGAAGAGAAGCTTACAGACTTTGATGAATTTTTCAATCGAGTGAAAGCTAAAATAATAAGTTTGCTGGAGGATGTCATAAGGGTCCATAAATCCATAAAAGTGAATATGGAAACTTTTGCCAATTATATATTACAAACTCGCGAGACCTCAGATGTGAAAGCATTTAATAGTTGCAATAGAACTCTCGACGAGTCTGTGGACTTGGATGATGTTTACCAGGAATTTGTAGATACGATGAAATCTCAAACATCTGAGTTTGAGGAGAAAGATTCTGGTAAGTAAATCTTATTAGAGGAGACATGAATTACCTTTATTCATATAAAAATATTGTTACAGGTTGGGCCATTGAGGAAATATTGTATATGGAGGTAAATGTGAATAAAAAAAGCTCTGTGCGGCTCCTCTTATATAAAATTGCCGAAGTTTGTGGAAAATAAGAAAGCAGTAGTAAATATAAAGAATAAGGATGAGTGTAGCTTTGCATGGGCAATAACTGCGGCCTTATATCCACCGAGAGGTCCAGTGCATGAGATATCATCATATCCACATTTTTCCTCTGTTTTAAATTTGGTAGGTATGGAATTTCCAGTTAGATTAAAGGACATTTCAAAATTCGAATCAATGAATGATATATCCGTTAATGTATACGGTTTGGAAAGTACATTTGAACAGAATAAGTTAAAATACGAAATCGTTGGACCTTTGCGTTATGCATAAAAAAAATTGAGGTATCACGTGAATCTGTTATATATTACTAAGAAGTGTAGCAAAAATCATCATTGTGTTAAGGAATGTGCAATAAGCCATTATTGCTGGATTAAAGATTTGTCGGTTTCTAATCAGATTTCTAATAATGAACATGATGGTTGTATGTCTTACTTTGGTTCTGAAACATTGCTTTTACGACATCAAAAGCGAGACTGCAATCATATTTATACCACTGTACCTAGTTTGGAATTACGCGTCGATAAGTTTGGAAAAAGCGTTCCTGAAAATATATTAAAATTTGAAAATATTGAAAAACAATTGAAGGTGTCATTTGTAGTATATGCCGACTTTGAATCCATATTGAAACCTATGGATACATGTGAACCCAATCCCGAAAAATCTTATACATGTAAGACTTTCAGCCATGAGCCATATTCATTTGCGTATTTGATAAAGTGTTCTTTCGATGACTCTCTCTCAAAATTAGTTTTTACAGGGGATAATGTGGCAAAGGAATTTGTACAGCGTTTAGAGGAGATTTAAGAGAAATATATAATAATTATTTGAAAAACATAGTTCCAATGGCCCTTATCTGAGGATGAGGAGCGTGACTTTGAAAATGCTGTTGTTTGCAGTATATGTGAGAAACCGTTTGAAAGGTTTCATGTTAAAGTTAGGGATCACTGTCATCCAACCGGGAAAAGAGACAAGGAGCCGCTCACATGGGTTGCAATCTAATTTATAAAATATCGAACTTTATTCCAATTATATTACATAACATGTCGGGGTACGATGCTCATTTGTTCGTGCGTGAATTGTGCTCAAATAAGGATAAAATTGACGTGATAGCCCAAAGTAAAGAGAAATACATTTCATTTACAAAACACCTTTATATGAATGATTATGTAGGAAATGATGGTAAAGTAAAGAAAAGTTTTCTAAAGATGAGATTTATCGACAGTTTCAAATTTTTATCCACATCTTTAGAAAATTTATCTGCAACTTTGAATGAAACTCAATTCGAAGAAACCCTTAAATACTTTCCAGATAAGGAACATTTCAACTTAATAAGGCAAAAGGTGTTTTTCCATATAGTTATTTGACGAGCTTAGACAAACTTAATACCCCATATTTACCGTGCAAAGAAGAATTTTACGATAAATTAAATGAAGAACATATATCAGATGAGGAATATGTTAGAGCACGAAAAACATGGGAAACGTTTAATTGTAGAAATTTGGGTGAATATTCCGACATCTATTTAAAATCAGACGTGTTCATATTATGCGATGTATTTGAAAACTTTCGAAAAATCTCCCTGAATACATATAAATTAGATCCTGTTGAGATGTTGAGATTAACAAAAATTGAATTGGAACTTTTGACGGACGCTACAATGATACAGTTCTTCAAGAAGGATATACGCGGTGGAATAAGTCAGTGTTCTGGAAGGAAACATGTTGCTAACAATATATACCTTCCAAATTATAATCCAAGTGAACCTTCATCATTTATTACATATTTGGATGCCACGAATCTCTACGGACACAGTATGTCGCAATATTTACCGACGGGTGGATTTTCGTCGCTAACAAAAGATGAAATTTCAAAATTTAACGTTATGGACATTCCCGATGAAGGAGTTTACGGTTATGCGTTGGAAGTGGATATAGAATATTCTAAATTTTTACATGATGTACACTCGGATTTACCCTTTTTAGCGGAGAATATAATACCACCCGGAGCTAAGTCAAAAGTTCCAAAATTGATCCCAAATTTAAATAATAAATATAATTATATCATACATTTTAGAAATTTAAAACAAGCAGTGATAAATGGTTTGAAGGTAACAAAAATACATCGCATAATTAAATTTAATCAAAGTCCTTGGTTGAAAGTTTACATCGACCTTAACACTAAAATGAGAAATTCTACTTCAAATAAATTCAAAAAAGACTTATAAACTCCTGAATAATGCCGTTTATGGAAAAACAATGGAAAATATTGACAATAGAAAAGATATCAAATTGATAACTCATTGGGAAAAAGTTCAAAAGTCGTTTGACGCAAACACATTAATCGCTCGGCCAAATTTTAAATCCTGTACTATATTTTCAGAAGACTTTGTGGCCATACATATGGGTAAATTAAAAGTTCATTATAACAAACCTCTCTATCTAGGCTTCTCTATTTTGGAACTATCTAAAACCGTGTTATATTCTTTTTTCTATAACACAATAAAAAGTAACTTTGGTGATAAAGCCTCACTGTTGTATACGGATACAGACTCCTTAATTATTAAAATTTACACTGATGACTTTTATAATTTTATGAAATCAAATATTGATTGTTTCGATACATCTAATTATAAACAAGACAATAAGTTTGGTATTCCCATATCTGATTCAATATTGGGTAATTTCAAGGATGAATTTCCTTCAGATCCAATAATGGAATTTTATGGTACCGGTGCTAAAGCTTATTATGTGAAATCCGTGAGTAATGAATTAAAAAAAGCTAAAGGGGTAAAGAAATCTGTTATAAAGAATCAGTTGACCATTAATGATTATAAGAAAATCGTAGATCAGGGCGGTTTAATTTTTAGAAAAATGAACTCTTTCCGAAGCGAGTTACATGACATTTATACAGAATTAAAAAACAAAGTAGCTCTTTCTCATTATGATGATAAGCGTTTCATTATTCCCAACACTGTTTTAACATTACCCTGGGGTCACGATGATATTAGGTACTACCAAACCGAATACGATAAAAATTTTGATTGGTTCGTTAACGTGATAAGCCAAACAGCTGGAATAGATGGAGACAATAATTTAAAATTATTAATTCAGGCCCTAGAAGAAATACTAGAATAACTGGAAATTTTATATCTAAATAATAGTATAAGTATAGAATGTATTGTGACAATTGTACAGTTGTTTGTGTATTTGTTAATCTTGAGAAATAAAAATAATAATCGTCCATTATGAATTTGTGTATTTTTATTAGTATTATATTTGTTCCTAATATAAAAGCGTATCAAAAAATTGAATAGAAAATGCATGATAATTCTTTAATAAGAATGTGAACATAATTATTTAAGAATTCATAATGAAATTTTTAACAGTACACCACAGAGTTTATGTTTTACTCGTGATTGTTCTG
This sequence comes from Monochamus saltuarius, assembly GCA_025584915.1. Lineage (NCBI taxonomy): Eukaryota > Metazoa > Arthropoda > Insecta > Coleoptera > Cerambycidae > Monochamus > Monochamus saltuarius. Next base: position 20,248,504 of record CM046729.1, read on the forward strand.
AGAAACTCTGGAGTATTCGATTGTTATGAGAAAGTCTCGAATATTCAATCTGTCCACCGAGTGAAATAAGATCAATGGGGTGTTGAGACATTTATTTTTATTTGTTCTCGAAAAATCTACAGAGAAGGTATTCAACAACATTCTAGAACATAATGCAGTGAAGCATAAGCGGTAGATAATCATTTTTTCTTACCTGCTTTCTCTCTCGAAAATTCGATTACAGGAATAAGTTTTGGTATATTGTTCTCGTCTGTACCCTCCGTGGTTGGTCAGTCGCTGCGTTCCATGTACGCCCCGGTTGCGTCGAACCCGATCAACGACGGTGGTGACAACGATACGGTCGTAGCGGGCGTTTCGGGCCGCAATTGCGCTACCACAGGCTCGAACCTATCCCCCTGTATATGCTCATGTCTAGGGAGATCAAAATTCTCCTGAGGTTCTTCCCGGCTACTGTTAAACTCTTTGTCCTGATCGTTATCCATTATTAAATGTTACTTTAAGTATACTAAGTCGGTTATAAAAGTTCCCAAAAGTGCAAAATCAAATTAACTTTTTGATTTACCTCGTATACAGGCTTAATTCAACTAAATTTATGGATCCTAGGCCTTGTTTGTCTAAATTTACCAAATTTTAACGTTTGAGTTCTTTTTGACCAACCTCGTATAGAATTCAATTAAATACAGTCTAACTGGCACTCGTTTTAATTGTTAGATGGTAGTTAGTTACGGGTTAAAGTTATTATTATGTCCCTGAGAGCCCCCGTTAGTTATTTATATAGTTTCTTATTTTTTAGGTTAACACAAGAACAAGAATTTAGCTCACATAAGATGTAGATACTGTTTGTTAGCACTTAGTTCGTTCACTAGAGTTAAATGTCTGAATATGGTTATTTGCTTTACCCTAGCAAACAGTTTCTAGCGTTTTATGAATCAAGTCCACTTCCGGATTCATCTCTTTTCATGGCGGTCCTGATGCACCAGCTGTCTTCCACGCAGACGGTCCAGTTACACTACACTATTTGTTAATTAAGACACAGGAGGTAATTTATTTCCAGGAAACCCAGACAGGTAAGTACTAGGTAGGTTAGCGTTGCGAATTCTTTTATAGTAGGTTAGTTTCTTTAATAATTAACTCTCTCTTTTAGGTACTTATTTGGCAGATATGCCACCCCAGCGTCCCACTGAGGTGTTCTACTCAACTCTGTCTGGGGTATGGACGGGAAAAAGAAAGGTAATAATAGATTTGTTTAACTATCACTCCTATATTTCCTATTTCGACACTTCTACTCTAACTATAACTCTGGATATTAGGTATGGATAAATTTACTGTGAATTTTCAGTGTACAACTATACGCGAAAATCTACAAGTGACAACTGCTGCTCGCTCTGTTTCGTTACTTCCTTTTATAGGCCTGATTCGGCCTCTGATTGGTCAGGTCTAGAATTCACCCTATTTTTACTTTTGTTACCTTAAATTTGCATAAAAGCATGCACTATTATATATTGAAATAAACTAGGGTGAATTCTCTATCATCTCAAACCGAAACGGGCGCGCTAGCTGTTTTTATTTGACTATAAAACGTCAAAAACGATGACACTCCCCCCCTAGCTTTATCCATATCTATTATCTCAAAGGCTTAAGGCCTTATTTACTTAATATATTCCTAATCTACTGGGAGGCTTAAGGCCTCTTACTTAACTATGGCCGTGCAAGGCTGTTATTATATCGACATACTCGCGAGGGCCTCTGTTTCTATCTTGGTTTCAGGGGTACAGGCCTACGATTGGAACCGCACCCTCCTTGGTCGGGTCCGGACCATCGGGGCCTACATCTTCCATAATCACGGTCGTCTCTTCCCTCGGCGCTTCAGACCATAACGGGGCGGCTGTGGAGGTAGAGGGCTGGTCCCTCCAATCCACAGGTAAGTCGACTCTTGTAGGATCAACGGGAATAGCTAGCCTCTCGATGGGGGTATCCTCATCGCTCTCAACTTCCCTAGCCATCAATGGTTCGTCCCTGGGTGCCTCGTTTAGGCCACCTTCGTGCATTACTACGGGATCCACTACATGTCTGGGGGGTTGATTTCGCCATGGTCGGAGGTCATCTACATGTAGGCGCAACTGGATTCCATTTCGGTCCACTTCATATGTCCCATCCCCATGGATGGCTGCAATGTGGTGGGGACCTGTCCAATGTGGATCCATACTATTCTTATTTCCTGAAAAAACTCGGGCGAGTCCTTGCTCATTCAACTGGAAATGAACGGGGCTCTGCGCGGGTTCGGGTAGTATTGTCTGTCAAAGTGGACTTGATTCGTTCGAATTTGATTTAATCTTTGCTCGCGCACTTCCGGATTATTGTCTATTACACGGTTCACGCGGGGTGCTGCCATTCGCCTGGTCGAACCAAGGGGCTCCCAACAATGCTTCTGCCGGTGATATACCTGTCGCGGCGTTCACTCGCGTCCTAAGATTGAATAACATCTGGCCAATCTGCGTGTCCCATTTATTTGCATCTTCTTCCAAGGTTGACAGTCGGAGGGCTTTCTTTATCTCTTGATTTCGTCTTTCGACGGAATTTGACCTCTGGTGGTAGACTGGTGTAACATACTGTGATATGTGGTGGCGTACATGGAACCTCTCCCATAGATTACTCCTGAAAACTTGGCCGTTATCCGTAAAGGTACGGTCTGTTTTCGGCGAGTAGTCGAGGCGTTTAAACGTGGCGTTTAATCGCTTACGTCCAATCGCTTATAAACGTACGTAGTGGTCTGTCTACGTCGTCCACTCCGGCAACCGACTAGTCGCCAGTAATTACTTTTTATGCGTTTGATAAAAATGACTGCTAGCGATTGTGTGATTGCAGCTCAGTTGCTTATGGAAGAAGCGGAAGATGATGATATTTTGCTATTATCATTAATGCATAAAAAGCGAAGAAAGGTTCATAACATGTTTGTTCAAAGAAGGAAGGAAGGGTGTTTTAGTACGCTGATAAAGAAACATTTAATTGATGACGAAACTAAATTCAGAGAATACTTTAGGCTCACGAGATATCAGTTTAATGAAGTGTTAAATCTTGTATCCGCTGACATAGAAAAAACTTCTAGTAAATGCGTTAAAAGACCAATTACAGCCAAGGAAAAACTTGCTTTGGTGCTAAGGTATTCCGTGTTCAGAATAATGCCTGTAGAAATATGATAACCCGTATTTTTTTAGGTACTTGGCTACAGGAGAATCCTATCGATCCATGGCATTTAATTATAGGATTTCCCATAATTACATTAGTGTATTGGTACGAGATGTTTTAAAAGCGCTTTGTAACAAGTTAGTGCCTATTTTGCTGAAGCAGCCATCGAAAGAAGATTATATGAGAATAGCTGTGCAGTTTAGCGAGAAATGGAATTTTCCAAATTGCTGCGGAGCTATTGACGGAAAACACATCCGTATTGTTTGTCCCCAAAATTCTGGAAGCTTGTTTTTCAACTACAAGTCATTCTTTTCTATTGTGTTGCTAGCAATTGTTGACGCTGAATGCAAATTTGTATGTATCGATGTCGGTGCATATGGAAAGGAAGGAGACAGTAACATTTTCAATAAGTCGTCATTGTTTCATCTTTTCAATAATGATAAATATATGCCAGAAGACAAACCTCTACCAGGTTCAAATATACGATTACCTTATGTTATTGTTGGCGACGAAGCGTTTAAACTTTCAAAACATCTTCTCCGTCCATATCCACGAGATCAAGCTAACAGTAACATACAAAAGCGTGTGTTCAATTACCGCCTATGTCGAGCACGAAGGACTTCAGAAAATGCATTTGGATTACTGTGCCAAACATTCAGGATCTTTTATTCGCCAATTGCTGTACAACCTTCTACGGTAGACCTCATAATAACCGTGTCATGTTGTTTGCACAATATGATAAGAACTTCTAGTCTAAGATCTACAGAAGATATTGACCTTGATATGCCCAAGGACAATATGGTAAAGTTAAGGTCCTCAGGCGGAAATTCCACTGTTGAAGCATTTCAAATTAGAAATAAGTTTACAGAATTTTTCAACAGTCAACAAGGCTTAGTGACCTGGCAGCTTAGACACGTAACAGCACCAGATACTCTTTAAATTTTACTGACTCAAGTTTACAGTATGCAGACAGACCAGTAAGATCTGGGCGTACCCAGGGGAAGCTATATCAAGTAGTCTTCACCCTGTATTATTATGAAAATGAACAAATAAAACTATTATCTAGAAACACGTTTTTTTTATTTCAAATCACTATTAAAATTGATATTTACTGAAGAGATCTGCACAATCGGTAAACGCTTGAGATTCCTGGGTATTACATGAAGATTGTGTCGTACCATCGTAATCTGCAGCGGTATCAAGTGAAATGAAGGAGGCATGTGAATTGGAGGTAGTAGGACGCGATTCTATTTGCCACATTTCCAACTCGAGTGAAGAAACGACTTCCAGTACTTCTTTCTTCGCCCTGACTGCTAAAGCAGGCGGAAAGGACATAACTGTGTCAGCAATGCTGGCAAAAAATGTTTTGATTGGATGGTTTCTGTCGGAAATGGCAAGAGATTCTTCCATTTTTTTAAATATACGCTGCCTTTCATTTTGTCTCTTGTTAATTGTTGCCAAAAGTTGCTCATTACCAGTAAGTTTCTTCTTTCTTGGTGGGCCTTCATTTATATTTGTATCCAATTTTTCCTGTACAATGCTTTTCTTCTGTCTTAGTGGGCCTTCATTGGTAGTCGTATCCAAATCTTTTATTTGTGAAGAATTTTTTTCCATATTTGTATCGTATTCTTCTTCGACATCTTCCATTTCTTCAACTGCGAAAAAGTCTTCTGGTTCAGTTATTGTTTGCTTAGGGTCTGTACTTTCCTCTGCTTCATTAGTGATTTCTGAATTCCCTGCGTCTGTTTCCTCTTCTACTGACGCATTGCTAAACGTTCTAAAAAAGCATATCCTATGACGTATTAAAAATTAAACATATGTATAAAAATACATTACATTCTATTAGACCTGGTTTGTTCTAAAAAGTTAAGAGCATGCATGTGCACCCATGTAATTGTAGCTTTCGCCGAGGAACCAGTGCCCTGTTTCATATCTTTCTTCTTTTTCCAATAGACATCTTTTAAACTTTTCCATCGAGTTTTGCACTCAGTAACTGGAAATAATGTACGGCATAATAAAATGGTTAAAATTAATTGTTAATATCAACGAGGAAATAAAAAAAAAATACACCATTTAAGGTCGCCGTATTTCTCGCCGTAAAATGATCAAATTTGTGATGTTTTTTAGGTACTGAAATCTCGAAAAATAAAACACGTAGAGCAAAAATAATATCAAAAATAAAATTATTGATGTTTTGTTTATACACTTTTATTATTTAAACCCTCCTGAAATAATATAATAACTTGTAAAATGCATTTGTATGACACACATTATTTCGCTATTCTAACCCCACATTATAACAATTATTTTCACATACTTGTAAACAAAAGTGAACAATCTTATATGCAGAACTATGTAAGTTTATGTTATAACAATGTTTACATTTATAGTTGAATTTAAAAAAACATGTATTTTGAGCAGAAAACACTATTTCAAGAATACGGCGCCCTTAAAATGGTAAGTACCCTAATAATTACAAACCAGTTTTTTTTTCAAGCCAACTATGTGCCATGAAATATATTTATTACAGAAACTTACCACTTTTGTCAATATTTTTTGCTATTGTTTGCCAAACATTATCCCGTACAGTTTGATCCTTATATAATTTATGTTTTAAATTGTACAATGCTGGATGCGTTGACACTTCGTGAATTAATTTTTCGTCTTCCGCTTTGGAAAATCTAAGTCTGTTACCTTTGGAGCACATTCTGAAACACTCGCGAGCGATTAAGTAGACGTGCGCGTTTAATTTGCCTCACAACCGAATTTGCCTGGAGACGCGTCGTCTGGTGACGACTTGTGCCGACTTGTCGCTTTAGCAAGACCATCTCTATGATATGCGTATTAAACCTATTGGCACGATTAAACGCCACGTTTAAACGCCTCGACTACTCGCCCAAAACAGACCGTACCTTAAATGTTACTTCTGGGTATCCCCAGCGATGGCTGATGTTTTCCAAAAATTTTAGTACCACTTTTGTTTTGGCTTCCGTCACAGCTTCGGCTTCTACCCATTTGGTACAGATGTCACTGGCTACTAACAGGTATCGATTCCCGCTGGGAGTAACAGGGTAAGGGCCCATGATATCCAGGCTTATCGCTTGCCACGGACGCCGAGGAGGTCGGGGTCGAAGAGGAGCATTTGGTTGCACCGGTCCTCGCTTGATAGCGGCGCATATGATACAATGTCTTACATGTGTCCCGGTCTGCTTCTTCATTGCAGGCCAGTAATATAATCGAGATATGGCACGAATGGTCTCATCCCGTCCAGGGTGTCCAGCTGTAATAGAGTCATGGTAAGTATTGATGACCTTCTGCCAGTAGTCTATAGGCACCACTAACATTTTCTCTCCCCCTTCTTTATGCCATATTAGTTCCTGGTCTACCACATAGTCATTTCTCAAGGTTTTCTGCCAAGTAGTGGTGGCAGGTTCCTCACCCGTCTGCAACCGTCGCCATCTGGCTATAGTAGCCTGATACTCGGGACTATTTTTCTGTGCCGCTACTATTTTTTCGTGTAGAGGTTGGTCTTCTATTTCCAGATTATTGCAAGTGGTGGGTTCAAACAATTCTCGTGGCCATGGTTTGCCTCGTCTTCGCTTCCTCACCCTATAACGCGTTTCAGCACAATTTACTCTAGGAATCTCCACAGAAGTGACTTCTTCAGATACATCAATTTGGGTAGGTGGATCCATACGTTCATCTTCGACATCGGCGATTTCCTCTGCATTTGGATTTCTGGATAAATAATCCGGAAGTAAATTGGCTTTGCCGGGATAATGTTCGACTCTATAATTAAATTCCTGCAGCAGAAGAGCGTATCTCGTTAACTTGGCTCGGTCATCGCCATATTGTTGGAGCCAAGTTAACGCCTTACTATCGGTTCTTAACAGGAACGGTTTATCTTCGAGGAGGGCCCTGTATTTCCTACAGGCCCATACTACGGCCAGGACCTCCTGTTCGTTACAATGATAACGTCTCTAACGATAGAGGACTGCCCCCATTCCTAAATTACTTGCGTCTGTTTGCAGGATTATTTCTAGATTCGGATCCGGTCTGCTTAACGTAAGGGGTCTGGACAAGGCTTCTTTTACCGCATTAAAGGCTCGCTCTTCTTCTTGGCCCCATCGGAATCCTTTATTCCCTACTAGGTCGGTTAACAGGGCAGTCAGGGTAGCCAGATCAGGGACATACTCCCGTAACCAGTTAACCGTGCCTAAGAACTTCTGCACATCCTTTTTGTTCCTTGGTAATACAAAACCCTGCACCTGTAATATATGCTTCTCTTGAGCTTCATTTTGGTTGTGGGTAACCCTATGGCCCAAATAATTCAAGTTATCTACCCCAATTTTGCACTTTTTCAAAGAGCATTTCAGCTCATGACTCTGGAGTCTTTCTAATACTAACCGGAGGTGACGTTCATGTTCGTTCATATCATCGGAATACACTATAATGTCGTCCAAGTAAACCTGGACAAACCTTCCTACATACCCTGCCAAAACTTCGGTCATCATCTTCTGGAACGTGGACGGCGCCCCCTTGAGTCCAAAAGGCATAACCAGAAATTCATAGGAGGCACCGTCTGGGGTAGAGAACGCCGTATACTGCACACTATCAGGATCCATGGGAACCTGCCAATATCCACTCTTCAAATCTAGCGAGCTGAATATCTTGGCAGGCCCCAATTCTCTCAGTATATTTCTGATCTGGGGAAGCTGAGCCACCTCGTCCTTGGTAATACTATTCAACTGCCGATAATCCACGCAAAATCGTTTTGACCCATCCGGTTTCGCCACCAGGACTATGGGCGAACTGTAGGCGGAGTGGCTTCTCCGTATCACTCCCGCCTCTAACATCTTCATGACTTCTTCCTGGATGATGGCTTGCTTCACCGGTGAGTACTGATATCTACGAATACGAAAAGGTTGGTCCGTGCTTACTTGGATTTTGTGGGTGGCTAGTCTTGTTTTTGGTTGCCTAGTATTTTCTGCGAAGACTCCTGCAAAATCATTTAAAATTGTTTCGTAATATTCCTTGTATAGGGGTCCACGTTGCCTTCATTCAATTTAACCGGTCGTAAATTCCTATGTTCAGGTATTTCGGGTTGCCAGTACACCATTTGGCGATGGTCCTTTCCGAAATATAAGCCTCTTTGTGGTAAGTCTATTACCACTCGCTCCTGTTCTAGCCAGTTCATTCCGAGGATCCATTGTTCATTTTTTCCATCACATAGGCTTCCACCTCAGTCTTCTGACCTTGGATCCATAATTCCAGCTTAACAGGTCCATACGCCGTCGTAGATTGTTGGTTTGCTAATAAAACTCGTTTTTCCCCAATACTTTCTATATTTGGAATTAATTCCTTACTAACGAAGGAATGTGTAGCTCCAGTATCAATTAGTACATCCTGTTCGTCTCCGACCCAAGTTACCCGAATTTTTGGTAACTTAGTCTTTCTTTGACTTATCTCCAAAAGTTGGTTATAGGGGCCCGATGCTTCTCCCTCATCGGACCCCGCTGCGAGTTTTCCGCTTCTTGAACATTTTCTATGGCTAATTGCCTAGGGCTCGGCTCTAACCTTCTCTTCTGTGGGCAGTTTCTAAAATAATGGTTCCCCTCGCAAATTCTACAGGCTACCGTCTGTGGTCTAGGACTTGCATCTCGGGTGGGTACACTTCTATTGCGTTCCGTTCCTCTTCTATTTCTTTGTTCTTTGATCGCTTCTAATTTTTCCTCTATACTTTTTGCCAATGTCATCAATTGTCCCAGATTGTTTATTTGTTTGTCCATTAGATAGATTCCTATCTCGGGATTCATTAAATCTACTACCATCTCGATGAAATCCTTAGTATTTACGGGCCATTCCAAACGCCTAGCTATGGCTACTTTAGCAGAGATGAAACTAGTGGTAGACACCTCTTCTTGGTATTGACATATTAATTTGTTTCGTAATTTCGCTCGAATGGCAGCGCTATCGAATTGTCTCAGTAAGTTTGCTTTTAACTCCTCGTATTGCCAACCCATGTTTTCATATTCGAAAAACCACTTATACGCTGCTTGCCTGAACTGACATATTGTGTATCTAGCCCATTCTTTTCGTTCCACATGTTCTTGCCCTAACAATCTTTCCATATCGTGAAAGAATTTCTTAGGGTCTTCAAAATCGTTCCCATTATACATGGGCCATTCCACCCTAGTTGGTCTATTCCTTTGTATGAATACTTTTAAATTCCCCTATAGTTTCATTTAGATTTGTTAACAACGCATTTCCATTCACCTCCTCCTTATTCTCCTTTTTTGGGCGCCACTGAGTCAATTTTTATACCCAAGGCTCAGATTGGGTTGGTTCTCTTCCTCTTCTTCCTCCTCCGGCTCTCTTTCTTCCGCATGTTTCTCAGGTTCTAAAAATTCGCCAGCCTCGAGTTGGGCGCCATGTTCCCGTCTGTACCCTCCTTGGTTGATCGGTTCTCTATCGCTGCGTTCCATGTACGCCCCGGTTGCGTCGAACCCGATCAACGACGGTGGTGACAACGATACGGTCGTAGCGGGCGTTTCGGGCCGCAATTGCGCTACCACAGGCTCGAACCCATTCCCTGTATAGGCTCATGTCTAGGAGATCAAAATTCTCTTGCGGTTCTTCCCGGCTACTGTTAAACTCTTTGTCCTGATCGTTATCCATTATTAAATGTTACTTTAAGTATACTAAGTCGGTTATAAAAGTTCCCAAAAGTGCAAAATCAAATTAACTTTTTGATTTACCTCGTATACAGGCTTAATTCAACTAAATTTATGGATCCTAGGCCTTGTTTGTCTAAATTTACCAAATTTTAACGTTTGAGTTCTTTTTGACCAACCTCGTATAGAATTCAATTAAATACAGTCTAACTGGCACTCGTTTTAATTGTTAGATGGTAGTTAGTTACGGGTTAAAGTTATTATTATGTCCCTGAGAGCCCCCGTTAGTTATTTATATAGTTTCTTATTTTTTAGGTTAACACAAGAACAAGAATTTAGCTCACATAAGATGTAGATACTGTTTGTTAGCACTTAGTTCGTTCACTAGAGTTAAATGTCTGAATATGGTTATTTGCTTTACCCTAGCAAACAGTTTCTAGCGTTTTATGAATCAAGTCCACTTCCGGATTCATCTCTTTTCATGGCGGTCCTGATGCACCAGCTGTCTTCCACGCAGACGGTCCAGTTACACTACACTATTTGTTAATTAAGACACAGGAGGTAATTTATTTCCAGGAAACCCAGACAGGTAAGTACTAGGTAGGTTAGCGTTGCGAATTCTTTTATAGTAGGTTAGTTTCTTTATTATGTAACTCTCTCTTTTTCTTTTAGGTACTTATTTGGCAGATATGCCACCCCAGCGTCCCACTGAGGTGTTCTACTCAACTCTGTCTGGGGTATGGACGGGAAAAAGAAAGGTAATAATAGATTTGTTTAACTATCACTCCTATATTTCCTATTTCGACACTTCTACTCTAACTATAACTCTGGATATTAGGTATGGATAAATTTACTGTGAATTTTCAGTGTACAACTATCCGCGAAAATCTACAAGTGACAACTGCTGCTCGCTCTGTTTCGTTACTTCCTTTTATAGGCCTGATTCGGCCTCTGATTGGTCAGGTCTAGAATTCACCCTATTTTTACTTTTGTTACCTTAAATTTGCATAAAAGCATGCACTATTATATATTGAAATAAACTAGGTGAATTCTCTATATCAAACCGAAACGGGTGCGCTAGCTGTTTTTATTTGACTATAAAACGTTAAAAACGATGACAATATTCTACAGTATTACAGAATAGGAGGTGATGGGAGGGTTCACAAAGTATAAAATGGAGCCGTCATCACGAGGATTAAACCAGTCTTTCGGTGCAGTTCATAGTGAATACATCGGTGAAAAAGTAAGGTGAAGTGAAAAAAAATGGGTAGAACAAGTACGGTACCCAGAAAAACTCCGACGAGTTGTAAGAAGAAGGTGGTTAATGTAGGCAAACCAATGCCTCAGATGACGCCTGAAGAGCGTCGTCATTTTCAACGCCACAGTGCCAACCCAAGGTCCAACCCAGGCTATTATACTACGCCACAATCTAACGTTTTAGATGACCTGCCAGTGATCCCCGCGGACGATGTTTTGGCTAGGGCGTTATCAGAAATTCGCGGGGATCTCCCAAATATTGTGTTGTCGCCAATAAGTGACGATGAAGATGATGTGTTTCGGCCAAAGTTCCCGCTGCCAAAAGTAAAAAAAATAAGTAAACATCAAAAGGTTGAAACTTCCAGAAAATCCTCTGGGAAAGGAAAATCTTCTGAATTGTGGCATATGTTGCAACAACCAGCTCCATCAAAAACAGCTGCAAGCGCTGCCAAAAAGAAAGCCCCACAAATGGTAATAAAGACCCGAACGGTACCTCAAGAAATAACTACCAAAGCAGCGACAAACACTATCCAACGGGAAGCCCCACAAATTATGATACTAGAAAATATTCCGCTAGTGGTACCGCAAGAAATAACGGCATCACACACTATATCACGAGCTCCAATTGAAGATGTTCCTCGGGTATCACAGGAAGCTCCCCAGGAACAGATTCCACCAATTGTGCCCATGGAAGTGCAACCAGCACCGGAGCCTCAGAGGATGGTACCGTCAACGACCACAGCATCGGACAACGAGGACGATTTCCAATGTTCACAGGTTGGTGAAACAGATGCTATTTCTGCCTTTCTTAAATTCTGGGAAAAACTGAATAGAAGAGAGGCAGAAAGTGATCGAGAAGTTCGGGAGCTGGAGAACAAGCTCACCGAAAAAGAGGGGCAGTTGCGGGTGTTGCAGGAAGAAATACAAAAGGTGCGGGACATTGATGAAAAGAAGCGCAAGAAATGTGAAAGTGAGAGAACATTAAGACAATTGAGTGAGAGGATGGGTGTTAGAAGGTTGAATGAATAGTAGATTTAGATATAAATATATGTAATATTTAGATATTGTAAATATATGTAATCCCTTGTAAATATATATCCTATATTTGAAATAAATTTTTATAATCATACATATGTTGTTTAAATATATTGCAGATAATATAAATTAAAAAAAAATACTGGTGTGAAAATGTGGGTATATAAACCTATAAAATACATAAGTTTTATAAACAAATTTTAAAAAATTAAGTGTTTACATTTAAATTCAGAGAATAATAATAGTATACTTCAATCTTTAAAAACTATCTAATATAAAACTAAAAACTTATGAAATATTATATGAAACTTAACGTTTTTGTTCACAGTTCGGGATATAACCCCATGTTAATATACATCCTACATTTGAAATAAAATTTATAGTCATTTATTTGTTGTTTAAATATATATTAGATAATATAAATATTAAATTAAAAAAGAAATACTGGTGTGAAAATGTGGGTATATAAACCTTTAAAATGCATAAGTTTCATAAACAAATTAAAAAAAAATAATAGTATATTTCAATCTTTAAAAAATATCTAATATAAAACTACAGACTTAAGAAACATTATATGAAACTTAACGTTTTTGTTCACAGTTCGGTTACTTTTCACAATCACGTCCCTTTTGACATTACCAATAATAAAACATCTCCAGATTGTACTTTCATTATGGGAGCGGCAGAAAAAGAAAAAGAAAAGGAAAAAAGAGGAGAAAAGGGGGGGGAAAGGAGAGCCGAAGCCGACCCGCGATCGAGCGAAGCGAGCGAGTGAGCCCGTCCACCAGCCGCCGCTCCCATCCCCCCCACCCCCATCGCCGAACCCACGCACTCATATTGGGGGCGGCGCCGCCCCCCAAGTCAATTTCATGCAGGCCGGCATTTTGAAATAATCGAAGTGATAATTAAAGAGGCAGTGGCGGCGCCGCAGGCGCCGTCCCCTAGCAAATCTTCCGCAAAAGCCGCCGCGTTCGGAATGGTGAAACGGAATGCAGCCGGTCGAAGGGCGGCACGTTGGAATAATAATCGAAGTGAGTTAAAACTTTATGGTTTGGATACATAGCAATATCAAACAAAATCTAATATTAGTTGCAATAAGTTTAATTTCAAATTTATTACAACAGAATAATAATTAAATAAATACACATATCACATTTTTATTTAAAATAAATTAAACTATCTTCAAAATTAAAAATATTCTAAGCAGTGTTCAAAATCAGAGAAAAAAGTGTACAACATTTTGTTTTATTTCTTTTGTGTTAGTAATTACATAAAAAATAAACATTTGTGAAATATTTCTCAACATTTAATAACTAGTGGTACAGATATTAATTTTTTAATTTATATTTAAATATACTATATAATACTATTACATATATACACATAAATAATTACATAAAAAAATATTTTAATGCATTTCTTCCTCCATCTCATCGTCACTCCTCACTTCTGGATCGTTGCCGATATCCCGTTCTACATTTCCAAACACCTGAGCTAGATTATTCAACCACTCTTCTAAGTGACCTAATAGAATAAAAATTATTTTAAGAACTACATCCAATTGTTGCAACTTTCTTACCATCTAGCAGATCCACACTTAAATTGTCCGGGGTTGAATCTCCGGACGATGTGGTAGAATCCGGCAGCGCGTTCTCCTCCTCATTTTCATCACCATATATACTAATGGTGCTGTCACTCCATGACGGAGAAGACGGCCTAGCGGGTGAGTAAAACGGGAATGTGGTGGAGTCAGCCTCAGCAATTTCTACCTCTGGTGCTGTTCTACTCTCCATGTTTCTTCTTTGTTGTATCGCGAGATACTGACTTGAATATTTGAGATTCTTATTTATATGTTCTAGTCAAGTGGAGATGGTAAATATGTACGTTATATAATGATTATACATACATTTAATTTTGTTTAAGTAGACTACATTGTATCCAATTATTAAGATCAACACAGTTTCGCAAACTACACACACATTTATTAATGCAATGATATAAACAATATGGAATAGTTTTATTAAATACTGGAGGTGATTCAACCACTTCATCGCAATTTAAGTTCTCAACGTTTATTATATCCTGATGAGATACAGATTGTATGTCATTTAATTTCTGTCGGAGAAATGTTTCTTTTTGATGTCCTTTTACATATACTATTCTTACGTTACAATCCACTATATGTTTGTATAATATATCATTCAACATTTCATAATTTACATAGCCATCATCATATTTTAACCCATGATGAAACCATTTTAAATATGTGGCTTGTCTTTTTAATTTGATATCTAATGAACTGTACGGAACTTGTGGTTTTAACAGATAATGACCAATGCATTTATCAGTAATGAATGTAATCTCCATTGGAGAAAATTCGGGTATATTATAACCTTGTAAGTCAACCACAATAAACTTCATTTTAAATCCTACGACACTGTGCTTTCCACTTTAATGGTTTAGGTACAATTGAAAGTAATGTAGCACTTGTGTTCAAAGAGGCAGTGGCGGCGCCGTCCCCTAGCAAATCTTGCATTTCAGCGAAGTCAATTTGCCACAAATCTGCGAAATTTTTATTATGGTTCTTCTCCTTCTAAAAGTTTTTCGAACCGGTTTATGTAATTCATTGATAATTTGTCGTTTTGTTTCACTTATGAACATATTGTATTCAAAACCTTGTATTCAAACCTTGTAATACGATGATATATGCACAATTATGTGTTGCAATATTCTCTTTTACAATGATCGTTCCTGACAAATGGCACCTCTTATGATTCAACTGGTTTTAACAATATAGTTGTACATACTAATCTACGTGTTTCTTTCGGGGGATGATGTTTTGCAATATGTTGCTCAACTTTTTCTATATCTAGTGCAAAATCTGACAAATCATGTATTAGGTTATTATGTGATTTCCAATATTTGTCTTTGTCACTTTTGATTTATCCAAATCAATTTTCATATCATAGTTTAATGTTACTCCATCCTTTTCATCTGTTGGATCACCAATATTTTTTAATTGTTTGCCTTGAAGATCATAATTTTTGTCATTGGTAAGTTTGAAACCGACATCTTGCGGACCGCGATGACCTACACAACCACTCTTTTTTCGACGTCCAAATTTGTCAATGGAGCCCATTATTCCTTAGTGTTTAAATTACAATTGATAAGAAAGGAACCAGTACCTGTTTTATATATTTATCATTCATGAAATAAATGTAATCAATATTCCTCTAATACACAATACCTTCCTCCCTTAATTCATCTATTATAGACAATATTTCATTTTCGTGACCTGAATGACCAGCCATTTTAGAACTCCATAATAATCTTAAGCGGTCAATTAATTCTTTGGGTTTATTCCAATATATGTAGTCCACCTTATTACCGGTATAGATTTTTCTCGTAGATATTATATGAACCTTTCATGGATCGAGTCCTCATTCTGCGATGCAACAGCGGTTTTATGACTTCTATATATTTTTTCGTTTTGCTGTAGTTATAACCAGATGCTACATCATAATTTTTGTATGCTGCATTAGTTATATTTAATATTTCAGCAAATATATTTTTATTTTCATCGCTAACCCCATTTCCATCACTATTAAGAGCCGTGGGAAGTTTTAAAAATAGTAAATCATATAACTGCGGATTTCCTTTATACGTTCGAAGTATTTTATTATTTCTCGAAAAGGAAATATTTTTCCCATGAAATCGAACCTCGGCATTACCCATAGATAGTTTTCCACTATCGGTATCAACACGCACCCCGTACTTGGTATCGTATGCAGGATCGCCGATTCTCACTCCAATATTTGGCAAATTTTCAACATCACCTCTAGACATAGTAGGACTTGAAGCTATTGTTATTGATGATGGTGGTGTTTCTATAAAAGAAGGTTTTTTCATTATTGTTTGATCTTCCTCAAATTTGGGTGTTTCAACCGTACTAGCACTGTAGGTGGTAACTTTTTTAGGAGGTGTTGCTAAATACTGCTGTGGGGCATGAAATTTACAATTTGTATCCTGAGTTGTTTCAGAAATTGTTTTTAATGGCTTCGCTAGTGGTTCATATATTTTTTCCAATGCAGCTTGATTTTCAACATGTCTATTTTTTATATAATTGAATTTCTTTCGAACAGAATCAGTTGCTTCTATTAATTTCCTTTTCAAATCTATTTCACTAATATTATTTGCGTCCTTGTCAACTTCGACCTTCTTCATTTTTTGATGTGTACCCATCGCCACTTCCGTCACAATTAATGAAAAAAATCGTATGCATTATGGATATATGTAACTATCTAAACCTTTCCTATATCTACCTTCATGTATTTCACTATCTTTATCAATAACCAGAAATCCATATTTATCTATCCAACATTTTGCACACATATGCAAAAACTGTTTGAAGGTAACATCCGGCGACACATGATCTTGAAATATATGATGTAAATTCATTTCGTCTTGCTTGAACATAACTATAAAATTCGAATTGTCTCTAATTAGTTGTTTTGGCACTCTAGAATATGTTTGAGCCAAATAAAAACTATCTATAGATTTATGTCGACCCATACTAAAATATGATCTAATAATATCTTGTTTTTCACATATAACGTCATCAAATATAAAAACCGAATTCGACTTGGCGTCAGAGGGTTCAACGATTTCAACATTATTGTTAAATGTATAAAATCCTAATCCATCAATGGGGTTTAAAATCTTTCGAAGATATTCATATTTTGCTTGATGCAATGATTTGGAGTATAAATAAATGTTAGCAAATCGTAAACCATGCGGATGTGTAATAAGTGATATCATAACATTGGTTTTCCCACAGTTCGAAGGGCCAATCACCAGACCTCGAATTGTTGAAGGTAGTAGCGGTCCATGGCGTCTGTTGTTAATATATCCTACACGTTCATCGACATTATCCACTACAAACGTCGCCTTTTGTTTTACAATCCGCATTGTTTGAGTGTTGGATACTATATAAATAGAAATGAACTGTATACACGATATTTAATTGGCAATTAGCGTTCTAGGTATTGCGATCCTATAATCTAATAGAATATCAAGCAAATATAATTACATCCAGAGTCTATGTTCTACAAGCAGCCAGGGTAGTTGAATAAGTTAAAAAAATAAGATACAGGTTTGTAGCCCAATAAATACAATTTTTTTTACATACAAGATACATAAACACAAAACATTAAAGAAAAACAAATACAATTTAAACATAAATATTAATTGGCGCCCAACAAATTACAATACACAACAATATATATAGCCAAAGGGTAGTCACGACCGACTAGTTGAATACCAAACAATTGTTAATTATAAGAGGGCTTCGGTCAATTTTGGGATAATTAATAAGTAAATTCTAGTTTACTATGCCGAGCTTTCGACAATGTTTATTGTCTTTTTCAAGGCTGCAAGAGAATACTATAATTTAGTTTATACAACAATTACTAACAGTAATTAAATGTTTAATTTCAAAAAACTGTTTTAAATTTAACTTAATAAAAAGACTACTTACTAGTAAGTTGAAGTTGACTATAAAATTTTACTGCTGGAGTACATTTAGACATTATTTATGGTAATGAGTAGAGTTAAAATTGTTAACTTATTTACTACATGGTTCTTGTCTTACTGAAAATTATTCCATTTGCTATTCAAACAATATGTTGTTATCATGTTCAAACGATTTCTTGTGGTGATTAATACACAGAAAAAAGTACATAAAAATAATAAGAATTTTGTACCGACAGCTTAAAATTGAAAATTTCATGATGTACCTAGTGTTACAAAAATTACAAGAATTAAGTGCTAACTTAGGTATTAACTATTAAATTATTCAACAAATTATTTTTTAACAAAAATTTAGCTAATACCAAAAAATTATTACACTAATTATTAACCCAAAATACAACCGGAAACACAATGAAAAAACCAGTGAGTTATTTATATATCATCACTCAAAGCATCATTAACAACTGCAATAATTTATTTTATAAAAATAAGTTTTAATTTAGATTAAAAAACCATATTAACTTGAATCTGAGTTACTAAAATTGTCTCCACCAACATTATGATTATTAAATTCATGGGTAAGTACAAAAGAATATATAGAACTGAGATCACCAATGTCTACTCTTTTATTCATACAATTTTGATCCTTACTAACCTCAACCATTTCAAGAAACAACCGTTCAGTAAATTCATATGGTGTCCTGAGTCTAAACCATGTTCTGATAATGCACAAGATCTCTTTTGAGTTCTACAATCACTCTTGTGTGATGTAATACGTGCATTAATCTGGATGTTTGACCAATATATCCCAAATTGCAATTATAACAAGGAATACTATACACCACATGGGTTCTCTTGAGAATACTATCCTTATCTTTTAATTTACTGTAAAGATTACCGATAGACCTAACACATTGAGCAATTATTATACCCTTTTCATCTCTGAAAATATTAATAACTCTAGTTGACAATTCTTTAATAAAGGGTAATGGACCAAATTTGGATTTGTGATGAGGTTTACAGTGTGTCACGATCTGCCTGAAGATTATTAATTAATGGAGTATTAAATAAGTATTTTCTAAGGAATTTTATTGGATATGAATTATTGTGTAAAATTTCTAAAAGTTTTTCTAAATTTTTATTTCTCAAAGAGGGATGACAAATATTATATATTCGATTCTTCATGGCTAGTACCAAATTAATTTTCATTTTCTCAGTGTGATAAGAATTATAATTAATATAACGCTCTGAGCTGGTTGGCTTAATACCAATACCAATCTAGAATCACCTTGTTATCAGGTGTTCTAATTAGTTTTGTATCCAAAAAGGGCACACCCCTTTCATCTTCTAAATCATCATCTAAATTGAATATGTTGGTTATAGTTGTTAAAAATTCTCAATATTTCATCCTCTCCCCTTGAGGTATAGAACAAATAATATCATCTACATATGTTTTATAAAAGGTAAGTTAAACGTTAATTTTGGTATACAAAAATCAAGTAAATCGTCCATTACAATCTGAGCTATAATCGGAGACACACTAGCACCCATAGGGGTACCTAAAATTTGTTTATAGTACACATTGTCAAAGCTGAAAAAGGTAGAATCGAAAATAAACTCAATTATTCTAATAAACTCTGGAAGATCAAAACTACAGTAAATCTGGATGGTGTCCCATCTTTTTTCAATACATTTTTTTTACAACATCTAATGGTATGTTACTAAATAATGAGACAACATCGAGACTGACAATGACATAATTGTCTGGTAACTGTTTTTCATTGATAAATGTAGAAAACTGAAAAGAATCTTTAATAAAATATTCGTTATCCTGATTATATGACAAAGTTAATATATTAGTGACAAATTGAGCAATTTTACTATTGGGTGTATTAATACAAGAGATAATCGGTCTAACACTCAGTATCGGTTTATGTATCTTAGGTAACCCAGAGAACTTTTCCGAATTACCATTATAAGTTTTAAGTTGTTTAAGCTCTTGAAGAGTTAACATATCTTTCTCATATAATTCATTTAATAACAAATTGGCTTTTTGTTGAAAAGTTGATGTTGGGTCTCGATTAAGTCTAGTGTAACACTGTTGATCATTTAAAATATCTAATGATTTTTCCAAATATTGATCTCTAGTCATCAACACAGTTACATTACCCTTATCAGATTTAGTAACAATCAAATCAGCATATTGTTTTAAGAACTTCTGAGTTTTAATAAAGCATTAAGATAATTATTGTTTCTATAAGGTATATGTATATATATATTCAATATTACCATTAATATTAAAATTATATGTATGATGCATTTATACTTCCGTACAGTTATCTAAATTTTAGAGCAATGATGAGACAACTTTATATTTACAAAATAAATTCTAATTATATTTCAATCATTCAATCTCAACATCTTATAAGTCGCCATAAGTCTCAAAGATTTATGCAGTGTACCTACAGTTTTTGGGAGACTAAACTACTGCTTGATTAACATTTTGTCATAAATGTAAAAAACGATATTATCCAAACATGAAGAAGGAATAAGAGATACAGGAAGGAAATACATTTGTCAGTTTACATTTTTTGCAACACATCCAAATGCATATAGTAGGTGCTATATTTAACTATTACATACAGTTTTCTTTATCGGAAATTTTATAAAAATGTATTAAATTGTGTAGGTACACTTCCCTTGTGTATTACTGAAATAATAACATTATCAATTTTCATAGCTTTTAAACAAATTACATCCAAAGATAAAATGTGTGCAATTCTTGAGAATTGATTATGCTACATTTAAATTTTAGAGAGGAACAAGGCAACTGAAAATATGGTTTAAAATTTGAAAATATTTCATATCTCAAGTAAATAGTATTTTCTTTTAAAAATAGATTTAAAATTATTGCAACATGCCCATTTTTTAAAATACAAAAGCAATTAGGTTCTTCTGGAGAAAAATATAAGTTTTTAAAAGTTAGTGCTTCATAACTCAATACAAATGTATCGTCAAGTTTTTCATAATCTTTGTCTTTCAGTAATGTAGGTTTAGAATCACGGCTGGGAACTGCTTCAATGCAAAATGTTTGGAATTCATTTAATCTGAGAATAAATTGCTGTAATGAATAGTTACTTGTTTTTAAGGTCTTTTTTATAATCGACATAATATGTCAACTTACCACAACTGGTTGTTCTTCTATGTTTAAAATATCCTCAGTTGGATTCCAGATTTCCTTTTCTAGGATAGCCTCTATCTCATTACATTTAGTCATCTGATTATTAATGGGAGATTCATCTGCATCATCATCAAAAGGGTTTTGAAATCCGATTAGTGTGTTTTTATTCATAATGGATAATAAGAGTTCATCTACTTCAGTAGTTTTTATTGTCTTAGAAGGGAGACCTCCACCAGTTAATATAACTTCCTTCTTATCTTCAGCTAGTGCTTTGTTTAATTCCTTTTTCCTGTTTTCGTATCATTTTTTTAGAGAGGCTAGTGATCTTGGTATACTGCTCGATGAAGTAGCATTGAATTCACACGTGATTTCAAGCGCGCAATGGACAGTTCCTTCGTGTTTTGATTGGTTAAAAAAAGTACAAAAATATTTTTTATCCAGTCACATCGTAGAGAAGCTGTTAAATCCGTCTCGGCTTTATCATGTGTTATGAGAACTCGCTCTAACCAAGCAGAAAAAAAGCAAGCGTCAGCCATTTTGCGGCGTCGGCGTCCCTCTGCTTTCTGCTTCACAATCGTTATTTATTTGAACTGTGGTAGCAACGTATAGTACACGTTGTTGTGATGTGATCAATTTTCTTTAACGATAATTTGTGGTGTTACTGTGGCGTGGTGTGCACACGTATGTAGGATTGATAATTTACTAAGTAAAAATAAAATACACTTTAAGGTTAATAACAGTTAGACCCTGTTGTACATTCACAGTTTAAACTTCGCCTAGCTTTAAACTGTCATTAAACCATGAAATTATAATTTTTCGCATTGTTCAATAACAGTTTATTGTATAGCTTTATAAATCCATGAAATTCTAGCTCTTAACTCGAGTTTAACAATTATTATTATAACTCAGGTGTCAAATTCTTTGTCAAACAAAATGGAAAATCTAGAAGAAATTTGAACTGATGATGAAGATTTCTTGCAATTAGTAAATATAGTTCGACGTCAGAGGGTACGTAAGGTATATAGGCAACGAGGAAATAATTTTTTGAAGTGGAATGATGATGAGTTTGTGCAAAGATTTCGCTTGCCAAAAGCTGCCGTTAGATTTTTAATAAATCAAGTAGAACATCTTATTAGATCACCAACTGAGAGGTAATAAATAAATATATATGCATGTAAATCTGTAAAGTTTTATAATTATAACTCAGGTAGCTATATTCAGTACATTTCTAATGTTATTAATAAACTAAAAGAATAAAGAGTATTTTATTTTGTATTATTTCTTTTTTAACATTTTTGATCTTTCTATATTTAAAATTTCTAAGCTAATGTTATGTTTCTGCTGTCTCCATTTCCATTCGACAATCTGATTCAGCTTTCATTATATTTAATTCTAACTCATGTTTTTCTAAAAGACACTTCATTTTTATTTCATGTTCAGCATGAAGAAATTTTGCTTTTGATTCTTCTGTAGCTGCCTTTACCTCAGCCCACTGATTTATTTTGCAATTAATAGCAGTTTCCGAGGATAAAACGCGTCCTAAAAAAAAGAAATACCTATATGTATATAAACATCGAGCTAGACATTTACGAATCTCTTTCTATTTTCTTTGTTTTCCATCTATTGAAAATAATGTGTAGTATATACAGTTTATGGTTTAGAATCACTTACCTATTGATTCAAAGTATTGGGGTATTGGTAGCAGAAAAAGTATATATGTATATTCAAACCACATTCAAACTAATTAAACTGAAGTTTGTGTGCCAGTGTGTCATCTTCAAAACATAACACCAAATTTCCACAATTCGGAGCTTAACATAATAAAATCGATTAATCAAATTGGCTAAATTGCCTGGGTATGTGCTGCCAACTTAAAATTTATTTTCAAAATATTGGCTAACTATGTGTAAAACTATGGATTTCATTCGTTTCTACAACGCAAGTAAAACTAAGCGAACACTTAACCAAAGTGACGGTTTAGTTAGGTTGTCGCTAAACTCAAAATTGTACAACTGGGCCTTAGCATTCATTAACAAGCATAGTAGGATTCGAAAAAAATATATAACCTGCAAATATTTTACACGAATCTACTTTACCAGTGGACATCATGAAAGTTACAATACTTCGTGTTGATTGCAATATCACTTTCGGAGCCTATATGAATGGTGAAGAAGCACACACGCTATATGAATTTGATATAGATGTTGAACCTGGTTTCAAGCCAAGGAACCACAGAATATTATTTATATGTCTGTAACATCTTAAGGGCCTCAGTATATCCATAACATTATTATATTAGATGATAATGGCAGTCTGGTAGATTTTCGAGGTGAAAAAATTATTGTGAAACTGGAACTAAAGAAATTATACTAAAATAACAATATAAAATAGGTTTCTGTTTTAATCATAGAAAACAATCATCATCTGCACCATCTACAAAAAGTGATAAAATTTCGGACAAACACCAAAACAAATCTATTCTACGAAAGAACGTTAAACAATCAGCATCTAAGCTGTCAGCTAAAGATCGTATTTTCCTTCAGTGAATTGGATTGGAAGTAAAACCTCAATATTTATAATTATGGCACCAACCAGTGCAAATTTGGATGTGTTTGATGGACCCTTATTTGGTTATTCACTAGTTAGTCTACATGAACACACAAACCATTTGGATCACCATACTATAGAAATTCGGATGAAATACGAATTTCTATTCATTTCCAAGATCTTATTCTTGATATTACAGAATATATATAGAAGGTAAATTTACCCCTAGCGAACTCACTAAAGTATGTTACTTATCCAACAATGCATTAGCATTCTTCTTCGATGAGATTCCTTGTGAAATGGGTGGAGAACAAGTGACTTATTCGAAAACCAGGTGTAACTACTACAATGAAAGCTATGGTTTCGTGGAGTGAAACACAATTAAAAACACTTTTATCGTATGGATGGGATTCTGCAGCTTACTATGCATACGAATATTTTCAACGCAGTTTTATTTTATTATTATGATACAATTTATTAATATAATACACTATTTATATAGATAGATAGATAGTTTATTGACTTCATATACATGGTATATTTTTGTCACAATGTGAATAAAACAAGAAAAAAACAAAACAGAAACTATCGTAAACAAGTTAAAAACACAAGTTCCCATTCATACTAAAGTACTTCTGAGTGCTATAAAAACAGTGTTCCAATAGATATTTTTTAACAAATTTTCTAAATATAAATACATTCATTTCTTTGAGCTTACGTTCTTGGAATTTTTTACTCAAAACATTATAAACTTTGACATCTACTTTACTTTTCCTG
Organism: Monochamus saltuarius; assembly: GCA_025584915.1. Taxonomy (NCBI): domain Eukaryota; kingdom Metazoa; phylum Arthropoda; class Insecta; order Coleoptera; family Cerambycidae; genus Monochamus; species Monochamus saltuarius. The sequence goes on from CM046729.1 coordinate 20,272,690, forward strand.
CTCATTTCAATTCTTGATCTCATAATTATGATATCATCAGCATTTCTTGTACCATAATTATGGTTCTCAGTGAAAGTACGGTAGTCAGACAAATTACGGTGAATGAACGTCAAAATTTCCAATAAATATAAACACGGCAATGGAAGAATTTGCAGTTGTTTGAATAAAGGCCGACACATGTTCTGGTACAGACATTAGCCAAGACGCGAACAGCCATTTTCTGCATACGAAACACTCTATCAGCAGTGGAAGCATTTTCCCCAGAATAAAACTCCGTAGCTTAAATGACTGTTGTGACGTACTTTCAAGGTTCGGTCGCAGATGCCGAACTAGTACAACCACTTTAATCAGTCCGGGTTCACTCGGTGGAGAAGTTCTGTCCAAGGTTCAGGAATATTACAAGACTCGGTATTCAAAATAAAATATTTATTTCATAAAAATAAAATGTCACCCTGTAAACAAATAATGCTAATAATTTTTCACCTACATAAATAAAATAGGTCCTGCAATAATAATATAATAAATTAGTGAAGAGGGCGGTAGGGAATGTACGGTGCAGACGCTGAGTGTCGCGGAAAGAGCCTGCTAAACACCCAGTGTCGAAGACCACGGAGACGACGTCGAGTACCGCGGAAAGAGCCAGCTAAATACTCGGAGTCGACGGAATACGGGTTAGACCTCGAGCGCCGCGGAGATTGCCAGCTAAACGCTCGGAGTCGACGGAATACGGGTTACGGGCAAGACCTCGAGCGCCGCGGAGAGGGCCTGCTAAACGCTCGGAGTCGACGGAATACGGGCAAGACCTGGAGCGCCGCGGAGATTGCCAGCTAAACGCTCAGGATACCCAGAGGAAGGTAGGGTGCCGCGGAAGTTACCTGCTAAACACCCTGGGGTAGAGGAAGGTTGAGTGCCGCGGAAAGAGCCAGCTAAGCACTGCTGGTAAAGACAATTTCGCCGGCTTTTATACAGAACGGCGGGTAGTGCAGAAATCGCGATACGCTAAGCAATTTGAGGTACCGCGTGCGCCAAACAATTAAAGTACAGTGTGAGCCAAATAAAATAAAATAGGTTCGTTACATTCCTCTCTTCGTAAAAAAATAAACATTATTTTTTTCTAGCCTAACATAACTAACAGTCTAAATTATCAATGATAAACAATATATACAGAAAACATTATCGCATCACGTCAGTCTGGTAATTCCTAACACGGAGGATTCCTCCTCTCGCCGTGGAACGGTCAGCCATTTCGTCCCTTCCGGGGTGATCAGGCGCATCCGATATCGCTGGTGTCCCGGAATGCCTGGCGGTCTTAATCTCCACCTCGGAATACGAACGGGCAGTGTTCCCTGAGGTGGCGTCGGTGGCTTGGCTGGCGAAGGTATCCACCGCCCAGGAGTGACTGGTAGGGTGTGGCCGGTAGCGGACTCACTAGTGGTGGTGGTGGTGTCACCGGGCTAGGTGTGTCGGGTAGTGGGGATGCGTATAACTGCAACACCTCCGGACTGTGGCCAAACAGTTCCAACAAGCGAATGTCAGTTGGTGTCTTTGGCTCCATATCTGTAACAAAAGATAACTTAATGCGCTGGTTTAAGATCTTTGATGTGGATTCGTCTAAATTTACGCCCCGTCTGCTCATTCTTTAGATCGAATACCACCGGTGACCATACTTTGGTGATCAAGTATGGACCAGAATATTAATTTATCGGCAAATCCTCGTACAGCGGAGGATAAAACATGCTCTCTTCATGACTCGGTCACCTAAGTGGCAGGTCCATTCTCTTCGACGTAAGTCGTAGTGCTTTCTGTGAACTAAAAGCTCGTCCCAAATTAATTCGAACGAGTTCGAATACGTCTCTCAGCTGGTTCAAACGATGGGAACGTTCTCTTATACTGGCTTCATTTTCATTCACAGGTTCCTCGGTTTGGACTTCTCGGAAAATACTCTTTGGCACCTCTAATTCTCGTCCGAAATTGAGGTACGCCGGTGAGAATCCGGTGGACTCATGACGTGCAGTATTGATGGCTAACATAAAATCAGGCAAATATCGGTCCCATTTTCTTTGGTCATTTTCACAAAACTGTGCAATCATAGTCTCTATGACTTTATTTGCTCTTTCGACGGGATTTGTTTGCGGAATATACGGCGGAGAAAATAGTTGGCGGATTCCAAAGTCGGTTAAGAACTTACGCATTTCACGGTTTTTATATTGTACCCCGTTATCTGAAATTAACACCCTCGGACATCCAAATCGAGCGATAATCCTTTCGTGCAAGGTTCTGCTTACTGCAGCGGAGGTAGCTTTTCGTAACGGCTGGAATTCTATCCATTTAGTGAACTGGTCCTGAAAAACTACAATATATCGGTTTCCAGATGTAGAACGGGGTAAAGGGCAATTAGATCGGTACTAACAGTGTGCCAAGGTCCTCCTTGAGGACGTGGTTGCATTTTCCTGGTGGTTGTAACTGAATATTTATATTGCTGACATATCGGACATCGTCGGACATAGTTGAATTTCTCGGAACATCCCAGGCCAATAGTAATGTCTTGCTATTCCTGCAATAGTCTTGGCAACGCCTAAATGTCCAGCGGTCGGTTGATCATGGCCTTCTTGCAAAATCTCACATCGTCTTGGTGTAGGAATACACAGTTTCAAGGATCAGCCAGTTCAGGCTCTGTGAAATCATATCTGTCGAAGAAGTGTCTATATAGTTTGCCATCTTTAATACAGTAATCGGAATTTTTGTCAGGATCTTGTTCAACCTCTCGAAATTTTCTTATATACCAGGGGCATACGATAATATCTTCTATGACATCGGTAACTTCATTTTGCTGAAGTTCGGTTAAACATGAAGATGGAGGGGTAATCGGTTCTATGGTTAGCGTAGGATATACCCTATCTGTCTTAGGGTTTATAGTAATCTGTTTCGTTCCTATATCGATGGTGCAATTATATTCGGTGAGAAAATCCATTCCCAATACACAGTCTACGGTCAGTGACGGCATGAGCAGAAAATTAGCGGCTACATTCGTTGACAGCAGTTGTCCTTGAATGTTATATTCCTCGGTAATGTTGACCAAAGTTCCATTGGCTAATTCTGCTTGCATTTCTTGTTTCGCTGTAGTCGGTACATTTCCCATCTGTTTGCAATATTCTGCAACCACGGGGCTAATGTAGGATCTTACTGATCCTGTATCTACTAAAGCAGTAAAAGATCGGTGATAAAGGTCAATGTTTAATCGGATGTGGTTATTGGACCAGTTACTTGTATTAGTACTAGTCAACGGTACGTAATTCGGCGGTGATTCGGAGGCCTCTACTGTCGGGCGCTGGTTTGGCCTCGCTGAGTTCCAGTCCCGACGGCGTTTTCCTGTGTTGATTGGCTCTGATTGACACACCGGCAGTGTCTAGTCTGTATTCTCGTCCACATCGAGAACAGAATAAACGGAACGGTCCTCGGCATGTAAATCTCGTATGTCCTGTAGCTCCACATCTCCAACAAATAATGTTCGCATTCTGTCTAGGTGTTGTTTGCGAATGGCTATTTGTCTGGTGGTTAGGGCGAGAATTCGGTCTACTGGATTGTGAATCTGCAATACCAGCATTTCGGATTGGTTCGGCCACTTTTCTTGGTTTATTCTCTTTTTCTCGATCTTTTTGCAGTTGTTCGTACTCGTAGGTTTGTTGTACTAAATCGGAAATTGTTTTTACCTGGGTTCTTCGGATGTATTGCCGGTATTCGGCCCGCAACCGCTTATATATGCAAGTGACTTCTCGCTCCGCAGAAAATCCCCCATGTCGTCTTATCATGGTCTGCATTTCTAAAATAAAATTGCGGGCAGTTTCGTGTCTATCTTGATATTTAGAACTTATCATTTCTTCTAAATTGTTAAGGTATTCGGCCGGATAAAAGAAGGTTTTAAAATCTTCCACAAAGTCACCACCAGTCCCCCAGTTATGTTTGTAATTCATATACCACTGGTATGCTTTTCCTGAAGCAACCCTGGTAAAGTTTTTAGCAACTGTGCATCGGTAATCTCATATTCGAGCTGCATCTGCTCTAGTCTTTCTAGAAATGATATTGGATCTGTCTTGCCATCAAATACAATATTCAGTTTCCGTATTTGATTTAACAGTTCGAAACCTGATGTTCTTGGTGTTTCGGGAACCGATCTGGTTGGTACGGAAGCTGCAGGTCGCTCTGATGGTAATCCATGACGTAGGAAACTAACTAGACGTAGTCGCATCTCGTCTACCGTGCCACCGGTTCCTAACTTGAAACGGTCAAGCTCGGCGGTCAATGCTTCTTTATTTAGTTTGTACACCCATCCGACCCTAGGATCAATGACTTCAAGGCCAGCGGCGGCTTCTTCAGAGTCGGAAGGCATTTTGAAGTAAAATTTGCAGGACGGATTCCAAAGTTCCTCTACTTTCTAGTCCTCACTTCAGATTTCGAGAATTATTTTCGGCAGTCGGATCAGGACGGCAATAGTCGGAAACGCTTCCTCGGGTCGAATTATGTTGAAAACGATACCCCACTTGACTTCGGGTGTCTTCGGAAATGTTCGGTTAAATTCGGTTTTTTCAAGAAAATGGCGGATTCGCGGTCTAGATGTCCACAGTAATCTTTCTTGCGGTTTAAAACGTGGATACTACGTTCCTTTCTATTTTATCCCTCTTCTCTCAGTTTTGGGTCCTACGGTCTCGGTTCCAGTCTTGTCCTTTTTTTTTTCTTCCCTGCTCTTCCGGTCCCTGCTCGGGCGCCAAAATTATGTGACGTACTTTCGAGGTTCGGTCGCAGATGCCGAACTAGTACAACCACTTTAATCAGTCCGGGTTCACTCGGTGGAGAAGTTCTGTCCAAGGTTCATGAATATTACAAGACTCGGTATTCAAAATAAAATATTTATTTCAAAATAAAATGTCACCCTGTAAACAAATAATGCTAATAATAGTTCCCAACATAAATAAAATAGGTCCTGCAATAATAATATAATAAATTAGTGAAGAGGGCGGTAGGGAATGTACGGTGCAGACGCTGAGTGTCGCGGAAAGAGCCTGCTAAACACCCAGTGTCGAAGACCACGGAGACGACGTCGAGTACCGCGGAAAGAGCCAGCTAAATACTCGGAGTCGACGGAATACGGGTTAGACCTCGAGCGCCGCGGAGATTGCCAGCTAAACGCTCGGAGTCGACGGAATACGGGTTACGGGCAAGACCTCGAGCGCCGCGGAGAGGGCCTGCTAAACGCTCGGAGTCGACGGAATACGGAATACGGGCAAGACCTGGAGCGCCGCGGAGATTGCCAGCTAAACGCTCAGGATACCCAGAGGAAGGTAGGGTGCCGCGGAAGTTACCTGCTAAACACCCTGGGGTAGAGGAAGGTTGAGTGCCGCGGAAAGAGCCAGCTAAGCACTGCTGGTAAAGGCAATTTCGCCGGCTTTTATACAGAACGGCGGGTAGTGTCGTGTGAAAAAATCGCGATACGCTAAGCAATTTCAGGTACCGCGTGCGCCAAACAATTAAAGTACAGTGTGAGCCAAATAAAATAAAATAGGTTCGTTACACTGTTTATAATTGAATAGTAGACAGATTTCAAAGCAGTGTAGGCAAACAATTTTTAAGTTGACGTAATACAAATATTTGGGACACTAATTTGGAACATAGAGGTCAATATGCGGCTTCCACTGCAAATGAGTATCAAGTACAATTCCCAATACTTTGACAGGGGAAGACTTGACGGCCCACATGTCCGAACTAAAATTGATGGTTTGTATTTTACTTTCATTCAGCTTAAACTTATTCGCAGAAAACCAGCCGTTAGCTTTATTAAAGTTTGCAGCAGCCAACCCTGGATCGGCCTTCGATAAGATTGTTGTATCGTCCGCGAACAAAGTACAGTGAGCGTCTAGTGCACTAGGGAGATCATTAATATATATGAGAAAAAGTAATGGTCCCAGTACAGACCCCTGCGGTACACCATTTACTACCCTTTGTAAGGTAGAGTCATTTCCTCCACAACTAACATACTGCCTTCTCTCGGCCAAATAAGATGCAAATTGATCGAGCTCTTTGAGTCTAATTCCGTAATACTCGAGTTTATATAAAAGTATTTGTGGAGAGACAGAATCGAACGCCTTAGACAAGTCACATATGACAGCCTCAGAACTGTGGCCAAGATCGAGCCGTTCAACAACAATATCTATCATATTCGCAATTGCAGTAATTGTTGATCTATGTTTGCGAAATCCATATTGAGAGTTTGACAGTAACTGCTTAGACTCCAAGTAATAAGTAAGTTTCTCCTTGATTAGTATTTCAAAAACTTTAGATAACACTGGGACGATAGCAACAGGTCTATAATTATCTGCAACACTAGTGTCACCTTTTTTATGAATAGGGATAATCTTTGACACTTTAAAAACATCTGGCCAACATCCTTCTTGCACGCACTTATTGAACAGAATTGAAAGTGGATATGTTATATGATTAATCAGAGTTTTAATAAGTTTACTGTTACAACTATAGTAGTCCAAGGTTGGCGAATGTTTTAGCTTTAAAATTGCGCTTTTTACATCTTCTTCAAGGATAGCAGAGATAAAAAAGGAAGAAGATGGTTTATACATTTTGCTCATATATACAGACACTATGATCAATGTTACTGTATTGAACTGAATTTATAATAACATTAGATACATCAATAAAAAACTGATTAAAATCTTCGCAGTTAACTAATGCGGTAACAGAATTACTTTTATGAACCCTTTCAGAATTTATGATATTCCAACATGTTTTCATTTTATTGGCAGAATTAGAAATTGCCTCAGAATAAGCCCCGCGCTTTGCCTCTTTGATTGAACGCCTATAGTTTCTACGTGCAGCTTTATAATTCATCCAATCCAAAGCAACATTAGATGACAAAGCTTTACTCTTTAGGACCCTCACATTATTTCTAATATTACGCAATGATTTGTTGAACCAATTAATGCCTTGCTTCCTTTTCCCATTTGTAGCGCGATAAGGAAAACAAGTGTCTATATTACAACTTAATATGTCCACCATAGCAGAGGCCATGTCCTGACTGTCCAAACGTTCAATTTCAAAATCTCTCCAAGACAATTCCGACATATTATAAAATGTATCTAACTCTAACTGTTCTGTAACTCTTTGGTAAGAAACACTTGAAATCTGAATTATCCTTTTGATCAAAAAGTACAGCTAAAATGCACTTACCAAAACGTGTATTGACGAAAGAGAGTTTTTTAATCAAATAAGGTGTATTAATATCTAATGAGGCGCAAAGGGCGTTTATACCAGATATATTCAAAAGATCATAGAAAATAACCATTGGCCAACGACACGTATTTCTTACGACATTATATTTTACGCATAACTGATCCACTAAATCTACGCCAGTTTTAGATTTGTTATATCGGGTTACTATATCTGGTTTTCTTGCATCCCCTCTTTCCGGATCAATCTCATTATCATGGTGCATCGAAGACACAAAAATAACGGCAATACAAAACCATTGTAATATCTTCCTGAATAGCAAAAAGTGAGATTTTCTCTTCTCTCTTTTTATTAGGTAAGAACTCCAAAGAAATATCCCGTTTATTCTTGCGCATTGTACCAATATATGTTAACTTCTTTTGTAACAATTTTATTGTCAACGGAATACTGGTGAACCAATTATCACCTGTAATGTTACGACTAGTTCCTTCTATGGGATGTACTAATCGTAGTTCCACATCCTCAGCAGAATTACTCAACTTATAAAGACAATCAGGCTGCGTTCCTACGTATGTCTCGAGATTGAAGGTGTAAGAAGTGTTGGCACCAACCAGAGTGAACATCTTTCTTTCATATTTCGCTGGTTTGATAGGTATGTACTGCTTGAATGAGCAGCGTCCCCTAAAGGTCAATAATTGTTCGTCAACACTAAGGTACTCATTAGCTATGAAGTTATTCTGAAAATTAGCTAAAAAAATTTCAAAAACCTCCCTAATGGGTGCTAATTTATCTAATTCCCTCCTTTCATTTCTCGTTGTAACATCGTCGAATTTCAGACAACGGATAAGAAGTCTGAATGGTTTTTCACTCAGTGCGAGATAGCAGGATTCAACACCGCTGCCTTTGGAATTGTCCCTTATTTTATGAGCGTTTTTCCTCTTCTCAATGTTCTTGTCAAAAACAAAATTCCTATCAAAGCTTTTATTTCCTTTTTGTTAGTTAGTCTTACATCTTGGCCCATGTCAAATTTATTTTTTATTTCCTCAATATATCTGTTTGTGACCTAACTAGTATTTGAATGATGGCGTCACTTACAAAAAGTTGTATGCAGTCAATTTCAGAAATTGCATTGCGGGCTTCAGGTTTCGACCCAGGAAGATGTTTTATAATGTTATGAGCACGCGTTCGCACGTGTATATTACCACAAGCTTTTCTCCACCTAGTTGTTTCATCCTTCGCCATGTAAGCTTTGTCACCGCTACTCATTTGTTCACCGTCATTTTCTAATAAACTTTCGTTTTCATCATCATCTGATTATTTCCAGTTCTGAATCTGTTTCATGATCACTCCTTTCGACTACATTTTCATTTTCCTCTTCTTCTTCCTCATTTTCATCTAATGGACTCTCTTCCCCACTTAATATTTCTTCAACCCATTTTAGCCACACATCTGGGTCCCTGCTAGTTTCTACACGCCTTTTCTTAGAACCTGACATATTTATCAGAAACAAGCAAGCACATAACAACTGTAACACGGACACTAAAAAGATAATATTTTTGATAAATAAGGAAACAAAATATTATTTTTAGCGAAAAAGCATCAATACATGCTATATACTAAAATGCAAAAAAATGTCACTTACCTAATTTATAACAAATTATTTTTATAATAAAAACCTTTCTATTCAATAGAAACACAGTTAGGCGCGCGGTCTACAATCGTAGACTAATCGTGTTTAGACATGCGTAAGAATTAGCAACACACTATTTCACTGCAATTTGCATACTGATATGATAGACTGGGGTGCAATCGACAGCTACTCAAAGGCGCCCCTGCGTAATTAACACCCCCTTGAAGCTGTTACTGTTTAAGTAGGTATGGTCTACAATAGTAGACCGCGCGACTAACGTAAGGTTAAATAAAAGTTACCAACTGATGTGACCCTCAATGTCATTGAAGGTCATCAAATACGTTGCCGCAAAGGTCATTTCAAAGAGGAAAGTGGTGGGGGGAGACTTAGAACCGGTGAAAATATTCTACTGTAATTTTTTACTACATCGTTTTTTGACCATACGTAGATATCTTAATTTTTAAAGTAATAGTTAAGTCAAAACTGTACGTAACAACTACGTATTTTAAATGACGTAATTCAAACGTAGCAAAAAATATGTCGACCACACGTCGTCAATTGGTCTATGACGTCGCTGACCAAATATTTACTTAAATGGACGTCTTATGGCCGGTTTCTCAAGTAGTGATATTAATTCAGCATATTTTTATCCAAACTATCTACATCTGAAAGTTTGGCAATTTCTTTACTGGACACCCTGTATAATAAATAATACAAAATTTAATAGAACTTGTTTATTAATATAACAATTTTTAAAGTTATCAAATTATAATATATTTTGTAGTTCCTTTTCTTTTAATTAAGCTTTTTTTATATTTAACTCAGTCCCCATTATTTCTAATTATAATTTTGTTTTGCTTGCATATGTTGCATTTCCATTTCATACTTTCTTCTAATATGTTGTAGCTCCATATTTTTCATTTCTAATTCTTTGTTTTTTATTGACTCTTCTTTGTCTAATATTACTAATTTTTATTCCTGATTTTCTCATCCTTATAATCTTTTTAATAGAAAGTTTATACACAATTTAGAATATTACTAATACTAGAGTCCTTATAGGCATGTATATGTTTTACCTTCCTCTCCTGTATTAACTTCCATAGATTTAACAGCGCCCATGTGTGACTCTATTTCTATGTCCATTTGTGTAGTTTCTGCGTCGTGTCGTGTTGACAAGTTCCTACATTTATTCTGTCTTCCGAACCAGGAATAACTTCTAAAACATATATAGATTTGTAGGTATTAAACTAGTGTAAAATGCTCATAGATATTTCACTTTCTTACCTTCGTTTAAATAATCCACAGAAGAATCACAAGGATTTGGCAGTGAATGAAATTGAACCCCTAATGTTTGAACAATTTTTAGTCCAGATTATCACTTTTTGGGGTACATAAACCACCACCAGTTTTATAGGTTTCTTTCTGAAAATAGATACAAATAGAAATAAATATACAGATTTAATGCTAAAATTATATTTAATTGAAACCATTATATTTAATAATTTTACAAACCTGGTCATGATACATATTTTTCCTTGCTTTTTCTTAACCTTCCGCTGGTGGCGCCTTTTCTTGGAACATAGCTAGTGGCCCTGACCTTTTTTAAATAATAGGCAGATTTTTGGGTTTTATAGTAAAAGAAAAACATGCACAATTCAATATTTCAATTTGATTTAGGAAACCTTATTAGGAATAATGCAAGAATAATATTTAAGCCTTTGAATAAGAAAATAATTTATTCTTCCAAAGAAAATACGTCGTTGAATTTATTACGTATATAAACAAATAATAAAAGTGTAAATAAATTTTTGGACATAAAATGTTTCAAAAATTGTCAGTTAATAAGAATCAACGATTTTCATCGCTATCCAGACACATGGAGCACGAAAAATGTGAGTGCGATAAACATAATTTTTTACATTTTTGGCAATAATATTTTGTTTTTCATTCCTTTTGGCAAAAATAGCACCTTTTTCGTGTCCCTGGAGGAATAATAATGTCTTGTTGATCTTTTTGAGATGTTCCGGCAACTTCTTGTCTTCGCTCACGTACTATTCGTGGAACATTTTTCTCTAAAGAACGGCGTTGTAAATGTTCTTCTGATAGAACTAATGCAAGTTGTTTCAGATATATTCTCCTTACCAATCTCGCTTCTGTTTTGTTATTTGCGTATAAATAATTTGAGAATTGACTCCTGCTATATTTAACAATGAATAAAAAATTACCATAGGCCATCTTTTTGTATTTCTAGCAACATTATATGTATGCTGCACATACTTATCAAGAGTATCTACTCCTTTTTTTTCATTATAGGCTGTTATGATTTGTGGTTTTGATCGCTCTCCGGTGGATATGTCAATTGCATCGTCGTGATGTTGACTAGAAGCCAATATAACATTTTTATACTTTTTAGGAATATATGACACTATGGTAACATCTTGGAACCCAAACATAGAAGAAAATTCAGGTCGCAATCTTGTAATTGTAAACTCTAGCTGAAGTTTTCTATTATTTTTTCTTACAGTTCCAACGTAAGTTATTTGATGTTTCCTTTGCAATCTATGCATCAGATGAAAACTAGGAAACCAGTTGTCGCATGTCATTAATCTCAGGACAATACTGCAGGCATCATTTTTCACAAAAAATGGTCTTTCAGGCTGCTTTCCAACATATACTTCGAGATTTGAAGCATAACATATAGCTGAATCAACCAACGCAAAAATTTTGATACCATACTTATTTGGTTTACTTGGAATGTATTGCTTGAATCCGCAACGCCCTCTAAGAGCTTCAAGCTTCTCGTCTATAGTTCCATGTGCTCCAATGGTGTAAGATGATTTGCAATTTTCAACAAAACAGTCAAAAACTTCACGTATTGGTGTCAACTTATCTGTTTCTTTTCTTTGGTCTTTTGTGGCAAGATCATCGAAATGTAAGCATCGCAGCAAAAATAAGAAACGATGTTGAGACATAGTAAGCCAAAATCTCTCAATACCAGTGGTATTTTTATCCCAAAGTTCTGCAGTACTTAGCCGACTACTTTTCAGAACACCACCTAAATACAACAGACCAAACAAAGCTGTAATTTCAATTAAATCTGTGAGCTTTGCGTCCCTTTCTCTACTATAATTTTGACTTAATTTAGATATATATCTGTTTGTGTTGTCAACAACTGTTAGAAGCATCTTGTCGGAAAAAAATTGTGACCAGCATTCCAAAATTGATTTGGCATTTTTTGCAACTTGTTTCACTCCTGGTAAGTGAATAACAATATTGTCTTGTCTAGTTCTTACTTTTTTCTTTGGACATTGTTTCTTCTATACGGTTGTTCCATCCTTGCCAATAAATGATGGAACCCGCGCTTTTTTTGCTGGAGGACAATTCTTGCTGCCATTTTCTTCATCTCCTTCTTGCTCCGTATCGCTGCCAGAACCACGGTTTTCAACCAAATCATCTTCGGTAATTATTTCTTCTTCATCGTCATCGAGTTCTTCAACATTATTGAATTCCTCCCAGAGCTTAAGCAAACGTGCCTGTTCTTCTTCGTAACTCATACCTCTAAAAATGTTCCTGCTAAAGAAATTGTAACAAAATATGTAAAAAAAACTTACCGGTTTAAAAAATTCAAATTTAAATAATCCCGTAACTGGTGGCGCTGGGTATCACAGACTTTTAAGGCAGTATTTTAGAAAATAGAACACGTGGACTTCCGTCACTTGCTGTTTATTATCTGGGGTCTAAATGAGGAAGCTACATAGAGGCAAAAGGTTCTACCCCTTCCCTTGAAAAATTACATGCGTATAAAGTGAAATTAAATTGTTTGGTTATTGATGTCCATGCTTCATTTTTTAGCTTCATGTTTGAGGTATCAGTTTTTTTATTCTCAACAATATGCAAATAATTTTGCACAATTTCGAACAAAACGTTTTTGTCAAAGTCGGTGAAATTGCGTGCTTGTTTTATATTTTCTTTATTTTCCATTTTACTCTGTTGACAAAAGAAACTCAGAACTCGAACAACAGGTAGGTATGTAAATACACGATAAATGTAAATTGTGGTTATGTGGTTATCAATGTTATTAGAGCGATAGTGGCGCCATCTACAATTATTTCTTGAAAGTGTCTTCTTTCATAAATGGGATCTGCAAACACTTGCGTATTTGCTATCATATTCATTATCGCTGTCTGTTAATAAACTGAATTTTCTCTTTTTGGAGGCACTGTTGATACTTTTCAACTACTGTAGTAATAGAAATAAAGCAACGACTTGAAATGATCTTCTTTATAATATGCAACTGTTGATGATCACATATACAATAAAACAAGCTGATTATATTACAAAATAACAAAATATGCATTGAGCATTGAGCTGAGATACTCTAGCGCACTGCCTGCTTGCTTGCTCGAGTTCAACTGGCGATTCTTCGCCTTTTGCGCAACATGGCAGCGTCTATTTATCAGGCTCAAACCTAGATGGCTCTGATAGTACATTTAAAATTTAAATATACAATAAGTTATTAACACTGTCTTCATTCTCACTATATGTTTTCTTCATTGTTCTATATTTTCATTTCTTTACATTACTTTCCAAATCTTTATAATTTTTTTAGTCAGCTGTAGAAGTTGAAATACTTGTACATGTCCCGTCAGAACTTTCATCTTTTTCTATATTTCTTAGTTTTGTTTTGCCACAATTATGTGGCGTGGTGTGTACTTTTCTTCTCATAAATTTTCTTAGTTTTCTTATGTTTTCCTTTTCCCACAGCAGCCTACAAATCTCTAGAAACTGTAGTGATATCTGTCAACACTGCACTATGATCGTAAATCTTTTTCTGGATATTGTAATTATGTGACATATAAGTAGAAACTCTCCTCTCTTCATCTTGACTAGTACCTTTCTTTGCTACTTCAGTAGCAAAATGTTGCCTTAACTTTGTAAACGTGACATTTTCATCACTTATACCCATTTCACGACACAATTGCCTGTTGCATTTATATGCATCAAAAGTAACGTTATTTTCTTTTACTGAAGGCTTCGCTAATAAAAATCTATTTGAAGGGTGCACTCCTGCAGCAGTCCTATACTTAATCAAATTAATCCCAGGTAGAATTTGTTTTGTATCTAAAAGAAGCCCTGTTGAGTTTCCCAATTTACCTCGTAATAACAACGCTAACATGTTCACGATTGTAAAAAATCTGCTAGTTCAATCCTTTGTGTTTCACCCGGACGTTTTCTATTAAAAACGGCTAGATACACCATCAGATATTGTGATAATGTTGTCCAAATTGTATTTGAAAAATTAACTTGAAATTTGCTGAAAATATGAAATATTTTTATATAGACTATTCAAATATTTCTTGATTGTTTCGTTTCCTGGTAGTTTGTTGTCTTTTTGTTGTTTTGCTCGTTTTAATTTATTTTCATTATTTTTGCAAATTCTGTTTATATAAGGAGCCAATTATATATATGATTATATTTTAAATCCATCTGAACTCAATTTTCATTATACAGTGTAATCTCAAATTATGTGCAAAAAAATTGGAGGTACATTATTTAAATAATTTTAATAGGCGTCTTTCATTTACATTTTTTTATTTAAGCACCCCTAGAGGAGTTACACCCCTTAAATGGGGGTGAAAAATGCAGGTTTTATTAATTTTTTTTTTCAAGGGGTCGTAACTCCTTCAAGAGCGCTTAAATCAAAAAATTTTAAGGACCTCTATTAAAATCGTTTACATAATATGTTTTTCAATTGTTAATACAATAAAACAATACAAAATAATTATTGCAATATTTATTTTAAGCTTTCATATTTGTTATATATGGGATAAAATTGTTCAAATAAAAGGTTTTTAATAAATCAATGTTTTCTTTCCAGTCATTATATTTGTCAATGTGTACTATTTCACACTTTGCTGGAGTCCACACTACCAGAAAACATTTTTTGGCAATATGTAGTTGTTCCTGTATTTGGTCCCAATAAACATGTTTGGTATTTACTTTAGTATCCCCTTCTTCATTTTGATATATAATATATGTTTTGTCGTTGCGTAATGCATTTTCTAACGATACACTTTTATATTTATATGGACACTTTACTTCGATGAGAGTATCCTCTCCTACAATACCATAGGGGCTGGCTCCTAAATACCCACATTCCTCGAACCACAATCCAGTTTGTGACACTTTCATACCTGTTGCAACTTTGAACGTTTCAATTGCACTTTGTTCATTTACTCTTCCCCACAGAATTTAAGTTGTAGCCCTCTAATAGGCTGTTATATAAGGATAATGGAAAACGATTTCTTTTGCAAGCAGCAATAACTGCACAAGCCACCACCTTATGGCTAGCAGTGAGTTTATACTTCCTAGCCATAAGCCAGTTTTCATTTTTCGATTACCCACATGTAGCTTCAGCAATATTGTGTGAAACTAACTACTCAGTGGACAAAAGCCCCAACCTGCGTTGAATTACACCCACAATATCTACCCATATATTCCTTATTATTAGCTTTTGTAACATGTTTGTACTGTTTAAGAAAGGTATTTTAAGCTAATATGTATCAAATCTCCTACAATTCCTATCAATGAAGTCATATGTATGTTCTCTGATACCAAACATCTAGGTATGCTAATGAACATCCACAGACAAATCTCTATTCAATAATTATCTAAAGAATTTAATATATTTACTAACCTCTGGAGTGGGAACTAGAAATTCAGCCACAATAGATGAGATCTGACCTTTTCTGCATTTTTAGGATTGCTTCGTCAGGTGGCCTCCTTTAACTTGAGTCAAATATCTAACTATAAAGATTATTATACCAATAAATTAAAATTATTTGAAATTGAATGCACGTGAACGTGTGCCATTGGTTCGCCATTCCTGCTCTAGAAGATATTTAGTTTTCATTAGGTACAATTTTCTAGTACGATACTTATTAGTCGAGTTATTTTTATTTTTCACGTTAAATGGGACACCGAGATTGGGATGCTTATTAATAAAATTAGAAATTGCAGCAGGCATGAGGGAGTTTCTATTTTGGGGGACGCAGCTGTCACTCCATAAAACCAAAGTCGTTAAATCTGGGTTGTTTAAAAAAACTGTTTCCAGAATTTTTATTAAAGCACTAGTTAGGTCGTTTCCACTTCTTTCCATTAGACCCTGATGCCACAAGGAACAGTATACTTGCTTGGTGGATGATAAAATCGCTGTCAGGTTATAGACGTTTAGTTTGCTCTTATAATAGAAGTTGATTATTTCAGCATGCGGACAGCTCAGCACATTCTGCA
This sequence comes from Monochamus saltuarius, assembly GCA_025584915.1. Lineage (NCBI taxonomy): Eukaryota > Metazoa > Arthropoda > Insecta > Coleoptera > Cerambycidae > Monochamus > Monochamus saltuarius. The sequence goes on from CM046729.1 coordinate 20,288,846, forward strand.
AGTCAAAGACCAAAAATGTGGTGGAAGCCTCTCTATCCCTCTTCTTTTCTTCACGACAAGCAATTTTATGTTGAAGAGTGTTGCTCAAGAGTAATTCTTTCTCCTCCGTCATGTATCATGTATTATTTTGTCTGTGCAACTTCATCTCCACGCTGAGATCGCAACGATCTTTTTTTGGCACAAAAATATAGGATATATTCATTGCAAAAGATGTTTCGGTAAAATGATTCCTTTACAGGGTTTTTAATTCAAGAGCGATTTTTTCAGAAACCGTCGAAGATAATTATTTGAAACAAGAGGACCTTTGCAACGTAAAACAGTTCGGGAAAACGGAATTTGCTATCCAATTTGTTAAAAAGTCAAAGATGAAAAAGTTACACACGCAAAATACCAATACTCTTTGCTGGCACAATTTTGTTTCTTACCGATTTGTACTCTTTTCGGGCTTGATGACCTGTCTTCCTAGCATTACACGTCCAGCTAGCTGGATTTCGTTGTCTTTTTCTTTATTGTGGGGGCTTTTGCTGTGAGTTAGAACTAGATCCACTGTCAGCAGAAATGTTTTCAACCCCATCACGAATCCCACAATCACAAGATGCATCACTACTTGAAGGTATGTAGGGCCCATCTTTGTCAGAATCATAGCCATCAGAGTTCAAAAATTCCGGTAGTGCATTTCTGAAAACAGAATCAAAGAGTAAATTTCTACCTATTTGCATGGGTTAATAATTAAATTATTTTACAATATTTATAATCTAATATTCAATAGCATTTAAAATATATTCTTTTAAATAAAATAAACTATAAATCAACAACAATTCAACTAACAGAAAATTAAGTCAGAACAGTAATAAGTAAATAAAAATAAATATATAATCTTTTTTTACTCACGAGATATTTATAGGGAGGGTTACACCATATGTTCAAAATTTCCTCCATTGTTGTCTAAACATGCCTCAACGCGTCGCATTAAGGATTGTCTTACCTAATTTAGATCCATGTTCCGCTGTATGTGGTCCGCCGCGTCTGCACTCTGGCGTAGTTCTTTAACACTGTTGATAGGAGATGAATACACTAAAGATATGACCCCACAATTAAAAATCGCACGGATTGAAATCTGGGGATCTTGGTGGCCAAGCTACAGATCCGAAACAATCCATTTGTCTTGATAACTTTCATTCAACCATTCTGTGACAATTCGTGCACTGTGTGGCGGTGCCCCATCATGTTGATACCACATATCTCTTACATCCAGTGGTATATCTTCAAGTAAATCTTCCAACTTATTTCTCAGAAAATTAAGGTAATTTTCACCATTAAGTCTATCATCCGTCACGTAAGGTCCTATCAGTGTATTATTGAATATTCCAGCCCATATGTTTATTGAAAATTTTTCTTGAAAATAAGTCTCTCTCGTTGAATGAGGATTTTCATCACACCAAAAATGTGTGTTATGAATATTAAAAATTCATTCTCTTGTAAATCCTGCTTCATCGGTCCATAATACACATTTTGAAAAGTTCCTCTCCTTCTCCGTTGCATTTTCTGTTATACCATTCGCAAAATTCTACATGCCTTGCTAAATCTTCGGGTTTCAACGCCTGTATTTTCTGAACATGATTGGAATACAATCCAAGTTTCAACGTTCGTTGTACAGTCATATGACATACTTGAAATCTTGTTGCCAATCTTCTAGTGCTGGTACCAGGGTCCTCTTCTACGGCGTTTAGAATATTGGGTTCTAAGTTTCTCACTCTCCGTGTTTGTTCTCGTCCAACATTAGCGTAATGGCGTTCAAATCTACCATAATCTCTTAAACGTTGAACCAATCTTACAAACAATTCCTTATTAGGTACGTGTCGATCGGGATTATTTTGATTTGTAAAGTAGTTTGATATACGTGGTGGGATTTGCTTAGATCTTAAAGCCTGGTATGAAATTCCTGGCATAGAAGTAGGTTTGGGTAATAATATTGGTCTCAGTTTAAAAACATTAGTTTGTGGTTGACCATTTCTGTTTTGATTAAAATTTTGTGGCGGTTTGAACTGTGGTGTTTGATTAAAATTTTATAAAGGTTTGAACTGTTGTGTTGTTCTGGAAAAATATGTTGCAGATTGAGGTAACGTGAGAGTTTAAATGTATGCGGTAGAAAATTTTGTAGTACAAAGTTTGACCGTACAAAATTTTAAAAGAGATTATATCTAGTCGGAGGTAGATTTTGTATTGCCTTGTGAAGATTTCTCGTGTTTTGTGAAGAATGGTTTTCTGTCTTTTCCTCGTAAAAAGGTCATGAACTGTCGTTATCCCAATCATAATATTACGTCTAGGGTCCTAGGATGGTGAAAAATCCATGACGGTACGGCCACGTGCCAATTTTAGGGTTTACACTTGTAATTAAAGTAATTTACAAAAATCCGCAATTTGCGGACTTTCTTTCAAGACAGACCATGTAGTAATTCTTTAATTTATTTCGGTGCGAAAAACATCATTTGTTTTTTTTTGCCCAGACCCGGCGATACAATTATAATTGTAAATGTTTCTAATATTATCTATTATTTCTGACTGAATATTAACCCTAGAACAGTTCATGTTTTGACACATTTGATCGAACGTGTCAACGGCTCCTTTCGTGGCATTGTATGTATGTATTATTTCTGGTTTGCGTGTCTTTTCATTTATGCTTCCTGTTTCGTGCATGGTTGAAAGTAAAAGAACGTTTTTATTCTTTTTAGGCTTATATGATACTAGGATCGCTTTTTCATTGTATGCAAACATGGTTGTGTTCATTTCTATCATTTCTGCTGGAATTTCTTTTTGTTTTTTCTTATAGTACCAACAATAGTAAGTTTGTATGAAGGTGTCAGTAACTTTTCTGCCAAAGGAACACTGGTAAACCAATTATCCATGGCAACGTTTCGGTTTGATCCATGTATCGATTTTGTCAATGTTTCTACAAAATAGTTTGCTAATGGAAGGCCACCAAAGAAACCCGTAACAATATTGTTTATAAATGTGTAAACTGCTCTTGTGGAAGTTGTTGGTTATTGAGATGTGTGTTATAAGGGTTCAAAACGCCAGCCAAAAATGTGTTACACAGGCTTGTACTCTTATACATTTGTCGATGTGATTCTGCTATGTTCACGTTGAAAATATTTAATGATATATTTTCTAGAAGAACTTGTATATTTTTGTTGCAAGACTAATTTTAATGCAACCCCGCTAATGAATTTAAAATTTGTCAAAATATCTTGCGCTTCACCTCTTAACTTTTGTTCTATGTGTTCATACAAGGCTGTATTTAAAGAAGCGTCTATAAATGATGCCCCGACCGGCATTGAATTACACCTGCAGTATCTGTGTGAACAGCCAAGAACCCTTGTCGGCTACTCCACCAGGCTTGTTCGCCCTCATCAGTATGCCATAGGTCAGATTGAACTGGCTGTTCCTTCATATGTAGGTTCACATATAAATCGAGTGAATCTGATTGACTTATAAAATATAAGAAATCTTTTGAACCACCTTTTGTGGAGGTTTAGTCGTAATTTAAATTGAGAAATTGGATCTAGATTTGCTGCTAGTAGCCATTGTTTTTAATTGACCGGGGTTTGAATTTAGATTGATATTTAACTTACAAGGTCTTAAAACGAATTTCTTGATTCGACCGAAATATCTGAGTCACTGTCTGTAGTTATGCAAGAAATAAACGGGAATGTGTAATAAAAGGATATTAACTTAACTAACTTCAAGAGCATTGGGAATGGTTGTGTTCCAGACACAGAACATACACAAGAAAGAAGCGACAACTGGCATGAATAGTTTGCCATGAGTATTAGCGCTACCTATGATCGGGTTCGAAAATTATATAATGTTATTAGGCAACCAACAATATTATTTATTTTATATTTGGTTGCCTATATTTATGTGCGGGTCTATATATAATAAAATATATATTGTAATATTTTATTGTGATGTGTTAATTAAAACTGTAGAAATATTCTTTCAAAAATAATCAATTAGGCTAGTATTCTAAGAAACAGTTATCGTTTAATGTTTAAGTTTAAGCCAAGGCCTGTAGATATAAACACGGCCGAGTAGGGACAAAAATGTTGAATTAGCAGAATGTTTGGGTGTGTGTATGGACTAGAAAGTTAGTATAAATATTAATATATAACGAACTCTTCTTTGCATCGCATCGACGTGTCTTCCGAGTGCCGCCTTTAAAATAAACTATATTAGTAACTGATAATAAAGTGTTAGTTTTATATAACCTATCCCAATAAAAACAAATATATTATTTAAATTTTTTTTTAGTTTTGTGATGTCAAATTTTGAATATTAATTTTGTTGGGCGCCTTGATATATTTGATGTGTTATGTTTTCTTAGTGTATATTGTGTCTTTGTTATTAAGCTGTAATTTGTGCAATACAAACCTTTTATTTAATTTTTTTCTTGTCTTACCTTATTTATGTATTTTTTTATTCCTTGCTAGACAGTTTCACAAAATCAAAACAGAAAAGAAACTTAAACTCAGGAGTCGATTCAAATCGTTTACTGGGTTTTATTTTGTAACATATAGTTGAAAATACAATACACATTGAAAGATTAATGTTTTTGGCTTTTAAAATTAATTTGATTAAAAAAGAATATTTTCTTATTACTAAGTTTCTCCTCTGTCGATAATTTCAACAAACTAATGTAAGGTAGAAACTTTGTTATTGAATTTAAATTACAATTTTATGACTTATGCAAATAGATATTCTTCTACGTATAATGGTTGTTGCATACCTTACAGGGAGTACTCTTAAAAATTTATATTACAGATTTCATCTATATTTCAGCAAAATGGCTATATTAGTGACAGATAATAATAATTCTTGTGAAATTTTTGAAAATATTGTTGTTTTATTGCTTGGATTAAACTTTTATTTGTACAGGCATGTCCTGTGGGTTATTCTTTATACTTTGCAAAGATTAGGTGGTGAGTAGGTATTTTCTTAATTAAACTTGTTTGTTCTGGAATAATTTGGAAATTTTCGGGAGCTATCTCGCGATGCTGCACCTTTTTCCAAAAACCCAAGCGGTAACTATCAACAATTTCTTTGTTTTTCTTCCTTTCTGGAGATTTCCATGTTAAAGGTCCTTTCGCATGAATTTTCACAGTCCTTGGATGTCCTTTTTATGCGCTTTATCACATAACTTCTTATAACTAATACATTTTTATAAATGTGCTTTTGTTTTTACTGTACAATTTTATATTTTTATTAATGAAAATTCTCTTTATTTTGTAATTTAGGTCATTTACAAAGTATTCTTGCAAAGTCACCTTTAGTCTTGACAGTTTTGGAATTAATTCTAAAATTTGACACTTAAAATTATTTTTCATGGTATGTAACGTTTTTTATATATTTTCTATTATTCTCTATAGATATTAGTTCCATAAGGTAACGGATATTAACACAGTTTAGGATCACATCTTAGATTATCGTGATTTAGCCGATTTTCCCCCGGTTTTAATAAAAATATTTTGTTTGTGATACATTTTATTCATATAAAACTAACATAGGCTATTCTGAACGAAATAAAAAAATAACACTTAATTGTGTGGTATATTACTCAGGTACTCTTGGGCAGTTGGGCCACAAAATTGTTTTAAACATTGCAGATTATTATATTTTTCTGCTGATATATTAATCAGTCCTAAAGGAAAATAATGTAAAAACATTCTTTTCTACAACCATATCTTCAGAGGCATCACTATCATGATTATTACATACTTCCATTGCTGCACATGCGTTTTTATATGCTCAAAGAGAAAAAATAATATTTGACTGTGTAATAAACTTTCAAACGTATTACTACGATCAACACTTGCATCTTAATAACAGAACAATAGTCTAACACTGATATCCCCATGCCTAGACTTTACGGACTTAACTTATTCTTCTCCTGTAGCGCGCGGACTTAGCCTGTTTTTCTCGTGTATAGAATATTTTACATTAGGGATATCTTCGAACTTGTCTGGCTAATTTCCTGACTGACTTACGCATAGAAAGAGTTATAAATTTACTACAAGATGGCACCGTTATCGCAATTTCGATAAAAATGGACTTGGCTTATTTTTCCCCTGTACTCTTCAATTTCTTTAGATAATTATTGAATAGAGCTTTGTCTGTGGAATTGTTCATTAGCATACCTAGATGTTTGGTATCAGAGAAGAAGCTGCTTCCAGTTACCTGAATGGACCGCTGCTGTTTCATCTGAGTGACAGGATAAAGAAAGGATACGTCATATATGTGTGATACATAACCTTAAACTTACCCTTTATTATGGAAATGGAAAACATAATATTGGAAGATTTATTATTAAATGAAGTCATTTTAGAATGTCTCGTGCTAAGATAGAGCAGTTAACTATTTTAATAGTACCCCAACTACCTGAAAGGCATAGGATTACAGTAGAAAAACAAGTGCTATTCTCTATATGGATTTTGGCAAAACCAGAAAGTTTTCTCGCAGCCGGAGATCGATTTGGCATATCTAGTGGTACAGGGCATTATATATTTTTGAAGTTTATACATGAAGTTTGTGATTTAAAAGAAATGTTCATACAATGGCCAAATCAGCAAAGATGCAATGAAATATCTAATAGGATAGAGAATCGTTGCCGTAAGTTGAATATATATTTATTTTTATGTAAATTTCAAAATTTGAAACTACACTAATTAATTTCAGGAATTCCTGGTATTATTGGAGCCATCGATGGTACACATGTGCAGATCAAACAGCCAACAAATAATGCAGTCGATTATTTCAATCGCAAAGATGTACACTCTATAATTTTACAAGCTGTTGCCAATGATAGACTGGAGTTCATTGATGTTGAATTCATGAATGAATTCATTGAAAATAGTAAATGTATACACGCGAGTAGACGTGTCTGTATGGGCTCCGTTTTAAATCTGCTTAAATAGTGGTGTTTTTACAATAATAATTTCGAGAATTGATATTATTGCTTCTGTTGCATGGTGTATATTGTTTGCAACATCGTTTGCAGCATATATTTTTGCCTCTGGTGCATATAAATACAGTTTTTTACATCGGCTCACTTTCTAGTCTTACCAGTGAAATAAAGTTGTAGTCGAGAAATCTAACATGCCTAGTGGAACGAGAAGTGGTAACAAACCTGATGAAGATAATCTTGAAAAGATTATAAATAAAGTATGTGCAAATTTTGTTATCCAGTTAGAGGATAAACTAAATATTAAATTAGATAAAATTGATGCAAAAGTGTCTCAAATGTGCGAATCTTTAAAAACTTTGAGCACTTCGGTGACCTCTAATACTACCGCTATAACTGAACTCAAAGGTTATTGTGAAAATCTAGAGCAGTTCAAGAAACGAAATAGTCTATGCTTCATGGGGCTAAAAGAAACAAAAGATGAAGATTTACCTCAGTTGGTTTCGTTTTTTGTGTCGGAAAAACTAGGTATCCCATGCTGTATTGATGACATTGATTATGCTTTCCGTCGAGGAAAACCTGCTGATGGAATGAATTCAAGAATGGTGATAGTCAATTTTGTAAGCAATATAAAAAGAAATAAAATATTCATGGCTAAAAATAAGCTAAAACAGTCTTCCTTTACCATATATGAGGATCTAACGCGGGCCAAGTATGAACTCTTAACGAAAGCGAAGAATAAATACGGTAAACGTAACGCCTGGTCAGCTGGTGGAAAGATTTATTTTTGGAATATACAAGATAATAAGAAAACCTTAGTTAATTCTGTGAATGATTTATAAAGCAGTGAGTACTATTTAATCGACATGGTACCAATGTGTCAGTTCTCCACATACCTAGATTTACCGTTTGTATCTGTTAATTATTTTTTGTAATACTACCTTATTTTTTACTGCAAATTGTTTTCTTGCTTATTGTCTTAATAAATTTCATATTTTTTTGTATGTAAATTGTAATTACTTAGGATTTATATACGCTCGTAATTATTATGATGAGTTTGTAAGTAATTAATGTTGTATTTGCCATTATCGTGTTTTTATTTTTATTGTTACTTTCTTTATGCATTGTGCGGGTGGACGGGGTTCTGTATTACACAGTTTTTGTTTTATGTTAAACGATAAAGAATACTTCACTTTTTCTCATTTCAATACACGTTCTTTGGTTTCTAATTTTAATGTATTTTCGGAATTTGTCACAGGAGCAACTGGATGTTTTAGGTTTGTCGGAAACTTGGCTGCATACAAATATTGCTGATAGTCTGGTATCTATACCTGGATATAACTTAATTAGGAAAGATAGAAATGGTCGAGGTGGTGGTGTTGCCTTTTATGTGCTAAACTCCTTAAAATATAATATTTTAACAATACCGCCTTCTAGTAGCCGACTTGAACAAATTTGGATAAGTATAAAAATAGAAGGTAAAACATTTTGTTTGGGGTCATTATATAGACCTCCTGATGCTAATATAAGTCACTGTTTAGATGAGCTTGAAAATACTTTAGTTAGTTTTTTACCATGTTTTGATTACATTCTTTTTGGTGGGGATATAAATGTTGATTTTTTAGATAAGGATAATAATAGTTGTCGCTATTTCACAAAATTTCTAAGTAAATATAATTTATTTCAAGTTATTACTAAACCTACACGTATTACTAATCGTACAAAAACTTTGCTAGATATAATAGTTTCTTCGTGTCCAACTTTACCAGTAAGTAGTGATGTTGTTGAGATGGATGATATATCTGACCATTGCATAGCAATTTGTAATTTAAAAATTAAGAAAGTGAGACCACGTGTAAACTATCGTACTTATCGTGATTACTCTAATTTCGATTATAATAACTTTATGAGAGACTTAATGAGTATTAATTGGAATGAGTTATTCAATTTCAATGGTGTAGATGAGAAAGTACATTTTTTCAATAATAACTTAAAATTAATTTTCGATGTGCATGCCCCAATTAAGACATCTCGTTTTACTAAGTTACCGGCTCCTTGGCTCACTGACAATCTTAAACTCATGATGAAACTACGCAATAAGGCTCTTTCTAAATTTAAAAAACACAGGACAGAGAATGCTTGGATGGAATACAAAGAACTTAGGAATTTTGTTACAATGGCGGTGAGAAATGAAAAAAGGGCTTTTCTTCGACATAAGTTTGAGGTCGATCCAAAGGGATTTTGGCGCACTTTAAGATATTTAAATATAAATTCTGTACCTTATGTTTACCCAGGTGATATTAGCAGTCCATCATCTTTTAATGATTATTTTGTTAATAGCATACCTTCGCTTAATTCAAATAACAATAATTTTATTAGTGATACCTACTCTAATAAAATGTTTTCAAATATTACTAATAATTTTCAATTTACTATGGTGACTGAAGAATGTATTGGAAAAATATTATCGCAAATTAAATCTAACGCTACTGGCACAGATGGCATAAGTCTCAAGATGATTCTATTGGTTACACCCTTTCTAACTACGTACATCACACATATCGTGAATAGCTGTCTCTTATCGGCTACATTTCCATCTTTGTGGAAAGATGCGAATATTATGCCTGTACCTAAAGTAAATAATCCCACTCTAACAAATCAGTTTCGCCCAATTAGTATATTGCCTACTATATCCAAGATCCTGGAAAAGGTTGTATATATACAATTAAATGAATTTTTCCATAGTAATAAAGTTATACCCTCTACACAATCGGGTTTTCGTTCATTTCACAGCACGTCAACAGCCTTGTTGAATGTAACGGATGATATAATTAGAGCTTCTGACAATAAATTAAATACATGCTTGATACTTCTGGACTATAGTAAGGCTTTTGATACCTTGAATCATAGTATTCTTCTTTTAAAACTTAAATATTTTGGGCTAGGTGATAATGTGTTAAAATTTTTTGCCAGCTACCTTGATGGACGTAAACAGAGAGTCAGTTTTGGTAATTCTTCTTCTGACTATGTCATATTAAATAGAGGTGTACCCAAGGAAGTATTTTGGGTCCATTGCTCTTTGCTATATATACTGCAGATTTTTCTAAGTTTTTTTCGTTTTGCAATTCCCATCAGTATGCTGATGATATGCAAATTTATTGCTCTTTTTCCTTAGCCGACATACATATAGCTGCTAATAACGTCAATGAAGATTTAAATAAAATTGCTGAGATATCAAAATATCACGGTTTAGTATTAAATGAAACAAAATCTCAGTTAATAATGTTTGGCAGTCATGAATTGCATAACAATGCTTTTTTCAGAATAAAAATAAATGGAGTTGACCTGAATTCTACGACATGTGTAAAAAATTTAGGAGTATATGTTGATTCTCGTTTAAGATATGAGACACATGTGTCACACTTATTACAGAAATGTTATTATAAGCTAAAAATGCTCTACATGCATAAAGATTACTTATCAACTGAAATTAAACTTAAACTTACTGACACGTTAATTCTATCAACTCTAGCATACTGCGATATTTTATACTGGCCTGCACTTACTGTTAAAGACAAAAATAGCCTCCAGAAATTACAGAATGCTTGTCTTAAGTTCTGTTATGGTGTACGTAAGTATGATCATGTTTCACCACTTTTTGTTTCATCTAAATGGCTAAAGCTAGAAGAGAGATTTATTGTTCATCTGGCAACATTAATCTATAAGATTGTCACTTGTGAACAACCTTGCTATTTGTGTGATAGATTAGTCCGTGCTACGAGTGTGCATCACAGAATTACTCGTCACCGTAATAAATTTGTTATGCCAAGACACAGTTCGGCAATCTTTCAGCGCTCTTTCAGTTACAATGCTGTGAAACTTTACAATTCTTTGCCTGTAAATGTTACCTCTTGCGCCTCTGTGACTGGTTTTAAAACAGCAATTAAACATCATATTATTAACCAAAGAACGTAATTATAATTATATTTAATATTGTACTTGTTTTTTGTTTTTGTTTTTTTCACTTGTGCCAAATATTGTTTACTCTGTGTATACATAGTATAATTATTTTTTCTGCTTTAAGTTGGCGGTTAGAATGAGTAGCTCTGCTAGATCTCGCCGCCGTTTATGTAATTATGTTTATTATTTGTTTTTGTGATAAAATAAAGGCATATCATTATTATTATTATTATTATGTATTCATAGAAATGCCTGGACGAATGCACGATGCTCGTGTTTTTCGAAACAGTCCCGTGTATCAACAAATAACATCTGATACACCGCTAATAATACCCCAACAACACATTTTGGGTGATGCTGTATACCCATTACTTCAAAATCTAATTAAACCATATCGAGATAATGGACACCTTAATCGACAACAAATTCGTTTCAATGAAGTGATGAGTGGACGCCATAATAGAGAGAACATATGCTTTATTAAAAGGTAAGGCGTATACTGAGTGAGGTTTCTCATTGCACCTGATGGCATGTTAATACATGTTATTTCTTCTATTTCTCTTTTATTTCCTATTGGAGAAAAGTACAACATATCTTCCATTAGTTCAATCCATCTGGTGCAATAAAAACTCGATTATTCAGAAATGGTTTGTTTTCAGGAAAATGGAGACGACTTAAATTTTTGGATGTCGTTAGCTGATAAAATACCTGATGTTATATTAGCATCCTGTATTTTACACAATTTCCTGTTAAATGATATTGATAATGTTCAGGAAGAAAATTATGATGATTATAACCATGAAAATGAGGAAGAAGTTGAAAATGAGAATGAAAATGAAATGCATAATAGTGGTGACCTCAAACGAAATTATCTGGCATCGTTATTATTGTGAAATTATATACTTTGAAATAAATGTAATATTTTATTTGCTAATACATAATAACATTATAAAGTAATACAATTAAAATAGTTTTATTTGTTACTATTCAAATATTTATCAAATAATGCAATTGTTTCTCTTTGGATACGATTACTTTCCTCTAACTGTTCTCTAATTTTTGATTTCATTAACTTTTTCTTGCTCAATTTCTAGTTGTCGTTTACGGAATACATCCAACTTTTTCCAGCGATGTTTGTCAGTACCAGTTGGTGTTGAAGAACCTGGAGATGGTGAAGAACAGCATGGTGACTGATGTTGATCAAGGTTTAGACATAATGGCTTCAAAATGTCATTAGATGATACTGAAGTTTTGGAAATTGTTTCCAGTTCACTCGTGTTATCAGCAGGTGTAATCATCGATGCAACAAAGTTTGTGGGTTTAATACACTTATCCATAGCAAAAATTTGTTCAAAACGAGAAAAATATTCCCAATTAATTCGACCCTTTCCAGTTCTGGTTTTGTTTTATTGTTGTCCAAAATTTTGCTGTAGGTACTACGCATGTTGCGCATTTTCTTATCTAACCCATCGGTATCAATGTTGTACCCATATGTGCTCATTTCTTGGCAATGGCAAGACAAAGACTTATTTTCTTTACTTTTGGGTCTCTAAATTGTGTTAACCTTTTCTCATAAGCATCTAAAAATAACAATGTGTTTTCATGATTCCATTTATATTTTTCCTTTTCTGAAGTTATATTTAACGGTTCTGTTTCAAAATCAATATTTTCTTCATTGCCTGAAATTTGTTTCAAATGTTTATTTATGTAAATAGAAGCGAGTGAATATTTTACCTAATTCATTTTCTGCTTCAGCCAGTGTCTCTACAGATACCGAAGTAGAATCATTTTTGTTTCATTAACTGAGATTCTATTCATGTTTACCGAAGAATCTATAAAATAATTTTTTTAAATAACTATACACACTATACGCGGACGCACTTACCATTATTAAGTTGCTGTAACTTTCCATCTTTTCCTATAAAATAATTTTTAAGATTATTAATTTTTTTCCATTTCCTCGCCAGAACAGCTACAGAATAACAATTCCTATGACACAATCGTAAAAGCAATACAATACCAGAGGCTTATTATTTTGTCTCTGTACAATACTAATTCGTAAAAGATTAAACCAATAAGTAATTAAAGTTTGCGGTTACAGTTTATACTTTTGTTTGCGGTTGTTATTCGTTGTTACTCACAGCACAGCTCAGAACATAGACTGTTTTGCCATGTTTCAAGGACATTGAGACTGCTTGCTGAACTAATCAAACCTTAAATATGCTGAGTGATTTCCTCAGCTGCTGACTTTGAGCTGAGACTCAGCAGATACATTCAGGGAAACATCTGATTAAGCGTGTCAGCTGCTGACCGTCCCTGAATGCAGCCAATAAAAAGTTATTCCAGAATTTTAGCTCGATAAAAATGGGGCAAAACACTTTTTTCCTACGTAAAGTCGGCGCCTATGATGAGTATCGACTGAGACATCTGTCAACAACTACCATGCGGTCGTTTGCAGTGTTTCTAAATGCAGAAACGACAAAAATTAACATTCTAACAGCTCCAGTAATTTGCATTCGTTTTTCATTATTTGGTTACAAACTGGGAAAACTACATTTTAACTCACTACCCATAAAACACACTTCCTGTAGGTACAGTTACAGCCTATGTATTATAACAAAATCAAAGAAAGGGATGAGTAGGTAGGTTCTAATAGATAACAGAAAACGTTTAACATCCGCGGCAGTCTTGTACTAGAACCCAGAAAAACAAACCGGCGAACTATATTGTGGGAAAATATCTGTACCCGACACATATTCCTTTATTTATTAACTATAAAACGTTTAAAATTAAAATTAGGAACTAAAAACTGAAGACGAACACAAAACTACAACGTAAACACAGGAATTAAATTATAACATGACAGCAAACCGACTCGACTGGACCGACTGTTGCATGGCGGTTGCTTGCTGGTTGCATACTCTGATTCTCGCATTGGCGGCGTTAAATAAGGATTTAATATAATATCAAAAAAAATTTTTTTTCCTTTTATAAATAAGTTTGAAAATTTTTTGTAAGGAAATTCCGTTAATTCTTATTTTTCTCTATCCTTTCTTAAAATATTTGTACTTAGTCATAGTTAACCCTGTATATAAGCTTAAAATACCTTTCTAAAATAGTAAAAAATGGTTCGTTTTGCTAGCTGCAATTCCCAACGGGCTGATCTCCCCGTCGGTATTTTTTTTGTAAGTAACCATTTCAAAGGCTGGTGGTCGGTTATGACAATGACTTCAGAGCCTTCAATGTATCCTCTAAACTTAGAAATGACCCATACAATGGCCAATTAGATGTTCTTTTTCACTCTCCCCTGGACTAATAAGCCTCTATTGCATAGGCACCGGCATCAGTTTTAATTACGAAAGGCTGCGAATCGCCTGCTTGTTTACGAATGGAACTTGTCCTGAGGCATATCTTTAATTATTCAAACGCATTTTGTTCAGCATCTCTCCAATGCCAAATGGATGTACAGTAGACTCGCGATACCGTAAACACAAAATGCACCAGGGACCTTCACGGAATTGGTTCACGCTAATGAAAGTATACAAAAGTGAAAATGAAGCAAGAAGTCTAGTCAGTAGAATTTTATTTATTAAGCTCTAAATAAGATATTGTAAAAAAATTAATTATTTTACTTTGAACTTGTTTAGATGACAACTTTTTCAATATTGCTTTTTCGTAAACAGATCTAAGACTAAGAATATCACTGATCTCCAATGAATTCTGCTCCGCCCACTTTAATACAGTGTTGATTGCTTCAATTGCTTCTGTGTGTGATACCCGCCGTTGAATAGAACGTTTGTTTACGTTACCAGGAGAAGAGGTGTTCATGTTACCGCGAAGTTCACATAAACGCAAGTTCATGTTATTGCGAGTCTACTGTATTTTAATCAGTTCAGTTAAAGAGCGTGTTAGAGTAGCAAAATTGAGTATAAACCTGCGGTATCATGAACAAGTCTCTATAAACGATAGTAGTTGCTTTACATTAGCTGGAGGTGGTAATGCTACAATTGCAACAATTTTATCATGATTCAATTATACCATCTGGAGTAATTCGATGTCCTAGATATTTTATCTCAGAGCAGTTAAATTTACACTTTCTTTGATTGGCTCTCAAGTGGTAATTACGAAGTTGATTGAAAACTGCTTATAAATCCTGAAGATGTTCAAATGTGGGAGATCTCACTATTAAATCATCCAAGTAGACTAATATTTCAACATTACACAGTGATACTTTAAATATGTCCATCAAACGCTGGAAGGTGGATGGCGCATTGCGAAAGCCAAAAGGCATTCTGTGGAATATACAAACTCCAAAAGCCATTATGAATCCTGTTTTGTTCTTTTCTCGTTCCTCTACTGGGATCTACCAATAACCTGACTATAAATCCAGTGAAGACATATATGGCAAACCTTTAGCAGCAGTCAGGGGATTATCAATGCGGGGCAGTGGGTAACGATCAGATACCGTGATAGCATTGAGCCGTCTGTATTGATATTACATTTCTATTCAGTTTCCTTTTTTACTATGTCTGAAACTGTGATACATTTATAAGTGATATAGTCATTGAAATCTAACGTGTTCATTCACCACACAAACACAGGATATGGACAAGGACAACTATGCCGGTAAAGCAGTCACTACTAAATCTTTATCTTTTGTCTTACAGTGACATCTTACAATGCGTCTAGTAAACTCTAAATCAAGTTTAAATTATTTTACCTCAAGATGTCCAGGGCTTGTCTCCTTATGCCTGACGTGGAGCTAATTCGAAGTTCTCGAAGTGTCCAGTTGAAGAGGGGTTTTGGATGCTTTTTTGATATAGCTTACGAGTGTATTACAGTGTTGTCAACTATCGTATATTATTGACATTTTAAAATCACTAGAAACCGCTAAATCAGGGTCGGGTCGACACCAGCTACTAAATATTTCATATATTTTTGGCAAACAAATTTTTACGTGGGTAATTAAAAAAAAAACAGAATTTTCAGATTTAAACATTTTATTGGTTCAAAAATAGGTAAAAACATTTTTTTATTGCGTAGCTATTAAAATATAAATACCTACCTAATTTTCAAATTCAAATATGGCAGGTCTAGTTCTGAATCTTCGTCATAAGTACAAGAATAAGTTTTACTGCTTTTAATTTTGTATACTAATTCATTGGGAATTATAAAATCTTTGCAACAAATATTGGTTTTACACAATACGTTTCGAACTTTGATTACGTCGTACAACGTACAAAGATACTCTTCTACTTAACCCTAACAAGAAACCTGTGTAATTAGATGCAGTGTAAATAACATATGATCGAGTACAGTAAATCACAATGCATCCATTGAATAAGACCCACCAATGCTTATCATATAAGACATGATAATAATTATTTAAAGCGAGAAACTTAATGATAACAGAATAATTGAAAGTAAAAAGAAACATAACTTGTTAATTCTGATTGTTCAAAATGTATGCTATCAAAGAGCATACACAACTTCATTGATAGTAATTGTAGATTGAGATTTGAATTCCTTCGTTAAATTTATAATTAATTGGCTTTGTTTTTAGCATTGACAACATTGTATGTAAAACACACCACTTATCGTATGTACATTTTATTAGAGCATTAGTGTGTGTTCTACACAATGTTAAAGACGCAGCCAATAACTTACAGGCGGTAGACATACTCAATGATGAAGTTGAGGATTACATTTACGTTTAATGATGATGATCCATGTCGAAGATGCCAATACAAATATTATAAATAGACATTATTAAGCATATGGCCAGAAATCTAGGCCAGAGAAGAGTTAAGTGGATCAAATACCACTGGACCAAAAAAAAACAACCAGTAGTTGACGTTGATGACTTTCATCAAGTCGCGATCAGAAAATACTATACACATTAATTTTCTTTTCTTTATTTCCACGTCCAACAGTAGTGATTGTCTTTCCAATTCTTGTTTTTCTCTTTGCCATTTTATATTATTTTCTGGCTGCTCTAGACTTCCAGGTCGGCTATTGCCAGTCGCTTCTATAATAGTTTGTCATATTTTTCTGAAATGACTGAAGAGGTCAATGATGTTACAGTACTTGTTGGACGCCTTCTGTTTGTATTTGAGTTGGTCTGAAATTAACATACATTTTAGTAGCTACAATACGCAAGGTGTTCCACCAAGAACTTCATCAATGTAAACTGATTAAAATAATCTTTTGAAAATTTTGATGGTGTGTTACGGATTATGGAGCCTACTAATCTAAAATAGTTTCATGTTTATACCGGACATGAACACCAACTTTCTTATTTTAAATGGAATTCTATATTATTGCATATATAATTGTAAACTAGGATATAATGAAAATCTGAACCAAAGTAAGTACTTACAAGTGCTTTTTTAAGGGAACTTCTTGTTGGTGTTGTTTGCTTTTCCAATTTTTATTACAACGCTAAAATTTATTAAAAACAGAAATATAATAAGCTATAATAAAATTAACAAGAAATATTAACTGTTCTGATTCAAAATTTAACAAAGTTAGTTCTGATATATCTCTACATTCCTCAAAAGCCTGCAAAAAGAAGGTTAAATTAATAAAAGTATTATTTGGAATGTGTATGTAAAGATACATTATCCTCAACGATACATATATTCTCTCCGTCACAGTCGTGTGCGTTGTCCAATCCATATACAGTTTTTGAATTCTTTATTAATCATGTCATGTCTTTGTTTAATGATTCGATAGTTTTCGCAGGACTACCACCTAAAATGCGTTATTTTTATATTTACATTCTTACAAAATAGTTATATTGCATAACCCGTTAAAAATATTTCTTTCATTTCATTTGCCACGTCTTTTCTTATTTCCTTTTTCCTATTATTATAAAAAAAATGAATGATTCCACTGTTCTGTGCCTTCCCTCGGCACAAGATGTGTTGAATTACCTTTCAATTTGCTTCCAAGCATCTGCCTGTTCTTCGTTTGTCACATATATTACTTATCTAATAAACTGTGAAGTTGTTTCTCTACAGTTGAAATAATAGCTGAACGGCGCTTCTTATTCTATAAATATTCATGAAGGCCAATTAAGTTTCACATTGCATTTACATTCTCATATATACCGTATCCTTCATGACTTATCTGTCACAAACCCCAGAAGCTATAACGATGAAGATATAAAAGATGTTTTGGCCACTAATACTGAAATTTATTCTTGATATATGACATATGACAACAACAAAAATGAACACCATAGACATGACATCACACCGAAATCTAACCTTATTTTCATAAGTCCATGTAACAAACTGAAGAAAAACAGATAGAACTAAAATACCTAACATAAAGTAACGGAAATTTATGCTCTGTTGACAATAAAAAGACGTAGGGGAAGTTTACCTAAAATAGGATACTTAAGATTTGGACCTGGTTTAAAAAGAAGTACAAAATCACAGACAATCCTCATGATGTATAAACCTAACATATGAATGTATTAAACATAGAACAACCCATTTTTTTCTTGCGTGAGTCAAATTTCCCATTTTAGGAACATGTATATATAACACATTGACATTTTTATCTTTGGTCTTGTTTTTCCCATTCTCATCTTTTTGGTCTCTAGTCTTGCTTGTTTCTCCATCAGTCTTCTTTTCGGTCGAACTATTTTTCTGTGACTCGGAGATTTTCTTTACTGATTTTTCGTTCGTATGCCTTTCCTTTCAAAGATGGCAATTTACTGGTTGACACTTTACATTGTTTCGCCTCTATACTGGCATTCAATTCATCCTTATGAAGTGTGTTCGTTAAGGCCTCTGTTTGTAGTTTTCGCAGGCCTTCTTAATGCTGCTTTTGGATATGCTTGAATCATTTCTGGTGAAACAAGATCTTGACAAATATTGGCCAGAGATTTATCATCATCACTGGAGAAACTGTTACCTGACTCAAGAAGAGGAGTTGATTTTGATTGTGGCAGTGTGTGTCGAATATGAAGTTGATGGAGGTGGTGTTTGGTTCCTGATTGAAAATGATGGTTTCCTTTCTGGTGAGCCCTTTTCCGTTGAAGTTGATTCATTTTCTGGTTGATCGGTAAGATCAGCAACTATAAACATATAATTAGTAAAAAACAGGGCGATTAACGGGAAATAAGCCAGTTTTCTTAAAACCATTGCATGCATTATTGGGCGTTGCAGCCCTTAAGAGGGTTTTCCAAATAATCTATCTATTTGGTAAATTGTGACGACTCTATCTGGATTGTTCCTTAGAAACGTTTTTGCTCAAGAATAAGTTCATCTACTGTATTTTTCAGTTACATAACATATGGTTATGTCAAACCGGTCTGTCACTGCCTGAAAGTTTGCTGTCTGATGTCCCAAAAGCCATAAATAAATAAGTACCCAGTTGAGCAATCATACAACGTAGGTCATGTGAGCACACAGACAATGAAGCTGTGTCTGAAGAGACACAAACATCTTAAACAGCATTTTTTTTCTTCCTAGGACATTAGAGACTTCAGCACAGCTAGTGCTAGCTTTTGCACGTAGCAAACAAATAAACCTACAGCTAATCTACTATTGGAACAATCTTACTGACTAGTATATTGATCTATTAGTATTACCAAAAAAACTTAATCTGAAAAATCTTCTGCAATCAAATTAATTATTAATATTAATAATAAAGGGGCAGATGTCTTCCTTGTCAAATCCAACTATATCCAAATAGTTTTTTATTTCATTAGGTACTTGTTTTTTTTTCTACAATTTTAGACCAAATTTCTGGTGTTATGGTATCTAATGCTTCTTTCCACATATTTATTACATTCTGTACACCATAACCGTCTCCCAATATCTTTATTATAATAATTTTTTGCTATGCCCCAAATATTTTCAATTGGATTGAATATGCTGTGGTACGGTGGAAGTCTAAGAACTTCATTCACCTTAGGTGAGTTGTTTCGAAAAAAATACGAAAAACACTTAAGTTCTTCTTACTCACATATACGTATACACACAGCCACACATGCACACACGTATTTTTAATGTATGTAGGAATAATTTCTAATGCGATAAAATACTGAAAATATTTGTGCTGTGTAACTGAATTCCAATTAAATCTCCATAGAAATGTTTACTGTGTTACCAAGTCAAGCAATTGAATTTTAAATAAGCTCTCGTCATATTGAACATGTTGCTTTTGTAACCAGTCTTTAATATTTGTCTTTGTCCAACTAGAATTAGGAATTTTATCTTCAAAACTGTTGTGATAATTGGGATTGTCCATAACAATCAATTCAGGTTTTTCTAAATTTTTCAATAAATGGTTTTCAAACTATTTCAAGAAATTATCTTTATTTATTTCACCATGATAATCAGGTTTTTTTGTTCAAGATGAATATACTAGCTATACTCCAGGAATAATACCACTTTCGTTTTGAGCATGTAGCACAATACACACAAATCCACTTTGATAACTTATATAAATCAGAATTATACACACCGTTTTCCTTCTTTTCATACTTTCTTTCGTATTATCTTGCCTTTACCTTTGTATAGTTCCATTCTGGAAAGTCCATGTCTCGTCTAAATAGACAAATTGTCGGGATCCTCAGAATTAACATTCTTAATATATTTCTCCAAAAAAATCACCCGTTTCAAAACAATATTCGGCAGCTCCTTTTATCCCCTACGTGGATTGTCTTTGGTAAATGAATCCGGATTGCATCCCAACCAATAGACCAATAATCTGTAATGAATATCTAAATTAATTAATATCTATTTCAAAATTAAGTACAATTAATTTATTTCTCAACCTTTAAATCGCCACAAATTTTCCATTGATGTTCATTGTATTTGATCTTGGCCAAATTTGTACGCATTGTGTCTTAGCATTGCTTAGTTTGTACTGCGTGACCAATCGGAATCGATGGTTTTTTATTTCCAATGTGGAGTAGAGCCGCCTTCAAACTGTACTTAGAGCCATTTATGAACAAACGCCATTCATTTTGATCATATGCTGTATTCATCACATCAAATAAACCTTTGATGTCATTGCAGAAACACATGTAATTTTCTTTTTTGAAGAAAGGTAAAATCGCGTGATTTCTATTTCTGTATACAGTTAACCAGTAGTAAGTTATCAAAACTTGTGAGCTTGTAAAACAACTTGAAAAATTACGAAAATCTTAGTACAAGTTTTGTCAGTGGCGGCTCCTAAGGGTGATACGCTCACTTAAAGGGGTAAGGGGTAGTTAATTTTTCTAGTTTCTGACTCGAAAATATTGAAATTTGAAGTATTTAACATAAAAACGGTACTCTTGTTAAATTTCAATAGGATGTACCGTTTTTCAGTAAAATCGATTTCAATCATTCTTAACGTGCCCCACATTCAACATCCATAGCCAAATAAATTAATTGCAGTGTGCTATGAAGAAAACAACTAATCTGAGAGTTAACAAAAATGTCAAGTACTTTTAACACTATTAACAGTAACAATTAAAAACAATAGTCTAAATAGAAATACCGTGTAGAGGGATCTAGTTATTTTTGATAGAAATTTCACGACTCTGTTTTTTATTTTATAACTTTATTTTACTAGATTAATTTATAAAGTAAGTGAGCACATCCTACTGCAACAGCGCTAGGGATACTACTGTACTGGCCCTTGAAAGGCCTCAACTATATCTTAATACTACTTATTGGCGCTGTTGCCGGTTTTACATAAATAAAATAAATCTAAATATTTTTATACAATAATTGAGGTGGGCCTCAACATACTCCCGCCTCTTGCAAACTTAAACAAAGAGTTGAAGTTTCAATAACAAATGGAATAAATCAATGTCAATAATCGTTTTGTACATCACTAATTGGTAGCACACACAATTTACTCACTGGACGCTTGTACACCCCGGAAACTGTTTTGACCGTTACCACTCTCACAATTCCGTCGTTTCCTGGATGCAGCTCCAACACACGACCAAGGGTCCATGTCATCACTGGTACCTTATCTTCCTTAATCAACACTAAGGAACCGACAGTTAATAATTGAGGAAAGTTTTTCTTCCACTTAGACCTAATTTGTAGTTCGGAAACATACTCCTTTGACCAGCGCCTCCATACGTCTTGCGTGTATTTTTGGCAGCGTTTAAAACGAGACAACTGGGACTCTCGAACTTCCGACAAATTTTGTTGGGGAATAGAGGTTAAAGGTTGACCAATTAGAAAACGGCCGGGAGTTAGTGGTTGTAAATCGGTAGGATCACTAGAAAGTTGATACATAGGTCTAGAATTTAAACAAGCTTCGACCTGTATTAAAACGGTATTAAATTCTTCATATGTGAGATTTAATTGAACAATGACTCTTTTAAGATGGAACTTTACAGACTTTACGCCCGCCTCCCACAATCCGCCAAAGTGGGAAGATTTGGGGGCACAAAATGCCAATTGATTCCTTCCTGACCTAGTTTAGTAAGAACTTCACCTTCTACTGATTGTAGAAATTTTCTAAGTTCGGCATTAGCACCAACAAAGTTGGTTCCATTGTCTGAGTATATGTGTAAGCATTTGCCGCGTCTTGATATGAATCGGTATAGACAAGCCATGAATGCATCAGAGCTTAGTTCACTGACCAGCTCAAGATGAGCAGCCTTTGTAGCAAAACAAATTATTACGCATAGATAAGCTTTGGTAACTTTAAACTTTCTAGTTTTCCGATCCCTTAAATTGAACGGTCCGCAGTAGTCAATACCGCAATTCATAAAGGGTTGACATGGGTTTACTCTTTTAATTGGCAAATCGGCCATCAATAATTCAACATCATTGCTGGGTCTCGCACGAAAACAAATTATGCAGTTTCGTAAAATTTTTCTTACTAGTTTGCGACCACATATTATCCATAACCGTTCACGTAATGAAAATAATACCGACTGTGGTCCGGCATGCAAGAGTCTTTTATGCTCATATTCAACAAGTAATTTAGTGAATAAATGTTTTCTGGAAGAATTATAGGGAATTTTTTCGAATCGGGAAATTGTGAATGTCGTATTCTTCCTCCCACCCGAATTATACCTGTATTGTCCAAAAATGGATTTAATTTTAATAAGTTACTTTTATTTTCAACAGTACCTTTGGTTTTTTAATCAGAAAGTTCACGATGAAAAACAATAGACTGGACTAATTTTACTAATGTACTTATAGCAAGTTCTAATTCTACCGGTGTTAGAATTCCGAACTGTCGTGGTGTCTTAGCAAGTGAATTATTTTTGAACCTTAAAATGTATGCAATTACACGTTGTAATTTTAAGAAGCTTGAAAATTTATCGAATATATTTAATTTGTCAATGACGGCAACAGTTGAAATTACCGACTGTTTTTAAGTTCAGTGTCACTATCGATGTCACAATATTTCGGTTCCATTGCGGAATTTAAATTGATAGGCCAAGAACTTTGATCTTGTTTCAGCCAAGTGGATCCGTACCACCACAAGACATTATTATTTAAATCATGAGGATTTAAACCCCTTGAGATGATGTCAGCAGGGTTTTCACGTGTTTTAACATAGTGCCAATTTTCTGGGCGAGTTAATGACTGAATTTCTGCAATACGATTTGCAACAAATATTTTATAGTTGGTTGGTATGGCCTTAATCCATGCCAGGACAATTGTTGAGTCGCTCCATAAGTAAATATCATTTATTTCAATATGAGTAAGAGATGATTGAAACGTATCAAGAAGCTGAGCTAATAATAATGCCGCGCAAAGCTCTAGTCTTGGCATAGTTATGCATTTTAGTGGTGCAACTCTTGATTTTGCACAAAGTAAATTTACATAATAATTTCCAAATTTATCTACCGTACGTACATAAATACAACATCCATAAGCAGATTGTGAGGCGTCTGCGAAGCCATGCAACTGCACTTGAAGTTGATTATCACATAAAACGAATCTTGGAATATTTATTTCATTTAATGATTTTAAATTATTCGCGTAAAAATTCCAATCATTGATGATGTCATCAGGAGCAGCTCGTCCCAATCGATTTTTGTTGCCAAATTTTTGCATTAGTACCTTAGCTAGTATTACTACAGGCCCTACTAATCCTAGCGGGTCAAATATCTGAGCTATTGACGAAAGTAACACACGTTTAGTATGAACCTTGACTGCATTATCGCAATTTACATTATAAGTTAAAACATCTGTATTTGACTTCCGTAATAGACCCAACGAATGTGTTTCATAATTTTTCCTATGTTTACAATTGAATTAGGATCTGAATTTAAAATAAATTTAAGGACATCTGGATTGTTTGAAACCCATTTATTTAATGTGAAGCCACATGATTTTAGAATTTGATATATATCTTGATATAATTTTACAAGAGTTTCAACGTTATCGCTACCCGTTAATATGTCATCAACATAAAAATCATTTAGTATTCTATGACTCGCTTCTGGGTATTTTTATTATGTTGAAAGGCAATTTCATTTAAGCAGCGAACAGCCAAAAATGGTGCACTCGCTGTTCCGTAGGTCACGGTATTTAATTCATATGTTTCTACAGATTCAGATGGATTGCTTCGCCACAATATACACTGTAGTTTTCGATCATCAGGATGCACCCACACCTGACGGTACATTTTACTTATATCACCAGTAATAAACCATTTGTTTGTCCGAAACCGAATAATAATCGAAAACAAATTCTTCTGAATTTTGCCACCTACCATCATAATATCATTTAATGATACACCACTTGCAGTTTTGCAGGATGCATCGAAGACAACTCTGAGTTGTGTTGTTAAACTACTGTCCCTTTTACAAAATGATGTGGAATAAAACACCGCCCTTCAGTCTATAAATGATACTGCAGGAAACAACTACTCCGCGGGCTAATGCCCCGACCGGCATTGAATTATACCTGCAGTATCTGTGAAACAGCCAAGAACCCTTGTCGGCCACTCCACCAGACATAGACCGGTTTCGGGCTTGTTAGCCCTCATAGTATGCCATAGGTGAGATGACCGACAATTGAACTGGCTGTTCCTTATGTAGTTTCACATATAAATCGAGTGCAGGTGAGATGTAACTGGTCTGCTACTTCCTGCTCGGCCTAAGCGGCTCGACTTGCAGAAAGCGACCTACAATATCGTAGGTACTTAACCGCAGACCTCTCGCCCCGGGCGATGCGCCATTAAATCTATAAATGATACTGCAGGAAACAACTACTCCGCGGGCTAATGCCCCGACCGGCATTGAATTATACCTGCAGTATCTGTGTGAAACAGCCAAGAACCCTTGTCGGCCACTCCACCAGACATAGACCGGTTTCGGGCTTGTTAGCCCTCATCAGTATGCCATAGGTGAGATGACCGACAATTGAACTGGCTGTTCCTTCATATGTAGTTTCACATATAAATTGAGTGCAGGTGAGATGTAACTGGTCTGCTACTTCCTGCTCGGCCTAAGTGGCTCGACTTGCAGAAAGCGACCTACAATATCGTAGGTACTTAACCCCCCGCCCAGGGCGAGAGGTCTGCGGTTAAGTACCTACGATATTGTAGGTCGCTTTCTGCAAGTCGAGCCACTTAGGCCGAGCAGGAAGTAGCAGACCAGTTACATCTCACCTGCACTCAATTTATATGTGAAACTACATATGAAGGAACAGCCAGTTCAATTGTCGGTCATCTCACCTATGGCATACTGATGAGGGCTAACAAGCCCGAAACCGGTCTATGTCTGGTGGAGTGGCCGACAAGGGTTCTTGGCTGTTTCACACAGATACTGCAGGTATAATTCAATGCCGGTCGGGGAATTAGCCCGCGGAGTAGTTGTTTCCTGCAGTATCATTTATAGATTTAATGGCGCATCGCCCGGGGAGGTCTGCGGTTAAGTACCTACGATATTGTAGGTCGCTTTCTGCAAGTCGAGCCACTTAGGCCGAGCAGGAAGTAGCAGTTACATCTCACCGCCCTTCAGTATTGTAATCTGTTACCTTGGACATGTGCCCTAACCTAATATATTCTGTCATAAACTTTACATATTGATCATTTAAATTTACATCCTTTCTCAGCTTAGTTTCAATTGAGTATAAACGTTTAAGTGCAATATTTTTTGACTCACCTAAAACAGTAGGTGATTGATTTAGAGGCAACCGTACTATAAATTTACCGTCGGTACCACGTTGCGTAGTATCTTTAAAATAAGTTTCTACCGATTGTTCTTCGGGAGAGATAGGCAAGTCTATTACCTTCTCTTCTAATTCCCAAAATTTAGTTAATTTATTGTCGAGATCACGTGTGGAAATAAAATTGCATTTTACAGTATTTGCCTTAATTTTATTTTGCAGTAACTCTCCTGATACTACCCACCCCAGTACAGTATTTTGTAATATGGGACCAGGTTTCCCAAGAAGAATTTGCCCTACTCTAATTAGCTGCCAAAATAGGTTTGTTCCTATTAACAGATCAATTTTACTGGACTCATTGAATGATGGATCCGCTAGATTAATTTCCTCAGGTATATTTAATGTATTGCTATCAAACGAAGTTGAAGGTAAATTATCAGTTATGTGAGGAACAATTAAACAAGTAATATTTGTTTGAAAGTTATTAATATTAGATTTAATTTTAATGTTAGCACAATATGTTATTTGACTTGATGATTTATTTATGCCCGACACTGCAATGTTAACACGAGATTTATTTATTTGCAACATATCAGCCATTTGTTGTGTACAAAGTGTGATTCAGATGCACTGTCTAATACAGCTCTACAAGGATGGTAATTGCCAAATTTATCTTGAACCTTTTCTATGACAGTACATAATAATGTTTGTGCGCCACTGTTATTAAAATGAGTTTTAGTAATTGATTGAACTATTGTCTCTACAGTATTCATATTTACGGAAACTGTATTTCCATTACTAACAGACTTATTTGCAATAGTCGTTTCTTTATGTTCCGTGATATTTTGTTCACTTTGTTCTTTATTATCGTTAGAAACATTCGAATTATCACTTGATTTACTTGTACTGGCGTTATTATTAAAATGAAGTAAGGTATGATGTCTCTTAGAGCATATGAAGACTGACTAGGACAAGTTTTATTTTTATGTCCGCTTTGTAAGCAATTTGAACAAAGACGTTTTTCCTTTATTTCTGCATAACGCTTTTCTGGAGATAATTTTGATAACATTGTACATTTATTTATATTATGATTGTCATTACAAAAATTGCAACGATTATTATTATTATCATTTACAACAAACGATTTCGTTTTACGCACTGTTCAGTATTATTCGACAGCGTTTCTAGAAGACTAGATTTTTCTTTAAGAATTTTAATAAATCATTTAATGTAGGTAATTCATCATTATCACTGTCATTATGTTTATTTTCCCACTCTCTACGCGTTACCGAATCTAACTTATTTGTCACCATATGTATAATTAGGAGATCCCATTGTTCGGTTGGTTGTTTAAGTACATGCAAGGCACGCAAGTGATTATTTAATTTATCAAGCAACGCCCGTATATTTATATGTGACTCCTACCAACTGATGGCAAGTTAAAAAGTCCTTTACATGATTATTAATAAGTAATTTTTATTTTCGTATCTTTCATTTATTAGCTGCCACGCAGTATTGTAATTATCTGCGGAAACCCGCAATGATTGAATAATATTTGAGGCTTCCCTTTTAAACAAGAACGCAAATAATGATACTTTTGTATTTCTGGTATAGAGTTGTTATTATGAACCATAGACTCGAAACTGTCTTTAAAAGATAACCAATTATTATACGAGCCGTCAAAGCTAGGCAGATTTATAACAGGCAATTTAAAATTTGACTCATCAGTGCCGGCCCGTGAACCAGCTGTGTTTACATTTCCTACAATAGGTGGTACACATGACTTTAATAAACGATTAGCTTTAGTTTCATATTCAAAGTACTCTTGTTCTAAATTCTGCCGTTCAATAATTTGTCGTTCGCTATTATCTAATAACTCTATTTCGGTTTGTATATCAGAAAAACTCTGCCAATAAGAATCTAATTTGTTAAGGCGTAGTTCTAACTGTAATAAATCAGGTTGATCTCTATCTAAATTATCAACAAAATGTTTAAATCTAGTTAAATTACCTTTAATTCCAGCACGTTTACGAATTAATTTATAAATTTCTGAATTTGCCATTATGTATCAACTTTTTAATAATTTATGAATGAGGAATGGAGATAAAGCAATTTAGGATAAACAAATGATGTTTATAATAACTGGAATAAGCTGACCTTGGCTGCCGCGGAGACTGCTTCTGGAATGCTCTCGACTAATCGGGAACCCGGCTTCAGGCTTCACGTGCACCGTCGGCGCTTCGCTTGATGTTGCAGGTGTCGACTTTGATTCGACTGCCACTAGCTATTCGCTCCAATTTACCTCAATGTCCCAATGTTTTACAGTATTGTCGTAAATCTACAGGAACTGGTTAATTCTGCTCAAGGACCATATGTAGAGGATGAATTCTATCTAGTTATTTTTGATAGAAATTTCACGACTCTGTTTTTATTTTATAACTTTATTTTACTAGATTAATTTATAAAGTAAGGAGCACATCCTACTGCAACAGCGCTAGGGGTACTACTGTACTGGCCCTTGAAAGGCCTCAACTATATCTTAATACTACTTATTGGCGCTGTTGCCGGTTTTACATAAATAAAATAAATCTAAATATTTTTACACAATAATTGAGGTGGGCCTCAACAAACCGTAATATAAAAACAGAAAAACAACGACTTTCAGTGCAAAGAAATATTATATAATTGGGTACATTTCTATTGGGGAACTTTATACCATATCAGTGTGCGGCTGTTCTTGAGCTCCCATGACACTCCACCTAACGTCAAAAGCATATCTACATACTCAGAATATGTATACTGTTGCATTTTTAAATAATTTTTATCTACTTTTGTTCACTATAAAATAGCACTGCGTAGAATCAAATAATACTATTTTCTAACTAAAATTACTTGACATTTTGTTAACTGTCAGACTAGTTGTTTTTTCCATAGCACACTGCAATTACTTTTTTGGCTTTTTATTGGTTGTTAAATTTGGTTCACGTTAGTATTGATTTAAATCTAATTTACTTAAAAACAGTACATCCTATTTAAATTTAACAAGAGTACATTTTTTTTGTTAAATACTTAATATTTTAATATTTTGGAGTCAGAAACTAGAAAAAATAAATACAAAAGATATGATTAAATTTGTACCAGAGCCTTGCATTTTCTTACGCCCCTGTAGAAAATTTTGAAATGTAGTTAATGAGACGTCTCTTAGGGCATTATTTGCACTTATGCCTGGACAAATTGGCAATGGATCACTGTCCGTACATGGCACTGGCTTCGCCACTGATGATAGGTCAGGATATTTATACCGTGCTAGTTTCTTTGCATTTATACCGACGACATTCATTGAGCAAAAGTAGCAATCATCTACATGATTTTTTTGTTCTCCATAACGTTGGCACAGAAAATGAAAAGTATATTTTCACCAAGTGACCACTTGTACAGCTTTGTTCTGCACGCATTACAAAACAATTTCGGCACCCATGGCTTGTCAGTGTTTACTACAGCGAAACCAAAGTACTGCAAATACGCATCTTTGAGTGCATTTGTTACGATTTGTCCACGCTTTCCGAGCATATAACATCCACAAACGTAAGAAAAACACTTTGAATCGACTCTGCAACGTTTTCTCTGCATTTTCACACATTCCGAAGCACAATAACAGTACAAAAACAAGTTCCAAACGATGTTCGATGCAATGTGGTCAGGTGATAGCCGTTATTAGCCGACCGTACTGCCACCATGCGCGAACTCGAAAACTAGAACCAATCTTGACACACGGATTGAAGATTGAGTTCAGGGCATCAAATAACGTTAAGAATCGTTCTCATCTGCTCGGGTCCAAAAGTTGACCCGAATTTGTAAACTTTATTAATTTGTCTGTATTTTTTTCTGTCTCGACATTTTTATTAATTAGTAGTGTATTAAACGTATTTTTTTCTTAATATGTCGTTTTTTCCAACCCTGTAAACTGTAATAAACACTCTGTTAAGTTTGTGTAATGAATAAATAACGATAATAATAATTCATTACATTTTTGTGATGCCAGAAATTATTTGTTTTAACGCAATACTCACCACTAAAGTAGTAAAAAGCGACAGTATTAATAGTAAATACTTACTATTTCTATACATTTCATATATAATATTTCTGATAGCAATTTGGTGATAGTCATCGGCGTCAACTACTGGTTGCTTTTTAGGTCCAGTGGTTTTAGGTGCACTTAACTCTTCTCCGGTCTTGATTTCTTGCTATATGCTACTGACAGCCGATAAACTTATGTTTAAGGCATGAGCAACTTGCTATAAGTTTAATAATGTCTGTCAATGTTCGTTAACTTCAAACATACTTCTCTTACAGCGGTTATTGGCACCAGTGGACCCCCTGCATCGCGTTCTCTTCCAAAATAATTCATTAAATTGGCAATTAATGTCTTGACATCTGTACTAAATGCGTTCGGCATGTGTGCTCTTAACCTATAAAAGCCATGAAAATGCAATGTATATGTGCTCTGAAAAGCGAATCTCGTCTTACTTTACTTATCAATATTATTAAAATCATAGAACCGAAAAAAAAAATGTATCTGAAACTATTTTTACAGTCAAACTTAACGATTGTAGCCTGTGAACTAGACACCACTTGTGCTGGCAACTGGATTTCAAAGTCACATTCATGACATGTTTGTGAATATTTAAGAAATAACAGTTACAAATAGCAAAAGTATACAATACACTAAATAACTGAAAATATTTTCAAAAATGCGTTTATTTGTTATTATTTCTATCTTATTGGACATAAAATAAAATAATATTTCATTAAATCTTCTTCTATTTGTTGTCCCTTATCGAGAGAAAAAAAGTATAATGTTGCGACGAAATTGCTAGTTCTCTGTGCAGTAATTGTATGTGTGTATGCTGGCTACATTCCATCAGAATGGGACACAATTCTTTTCTTGTATGGCAAGGTATCTGTATTTTTTGATACTCATTTTCCCAATGATTGTACTTAAAGGAAATAATGTTGGTTTTGATGACAATTTTAACATTGTTTCAGTTGACCTTTCGTTTTTTTTGTAGTATCGTATTAAAGAAACCTTTTTTTATATTCAGAAAATTGTCAATTTCCTTGACAATGTATGGTTTCATTTTACAATCGGCACATTAGGTCCAGGTTGCACTATAATAACATAATATATCCATAATGCAAGGTGGTTAATTTTCAACTCACCAAAGAAAAAATCGGCTGCTATACAACTTAATAATAAACACAGAATAGCTTTCCTACGATAATAAAGGGATTTTAGGGTTGATATCGTTACGAGAAACAACTACCCTGGGGGAAACAGTTTTTTCAACCAAAGGAATTTTATTTGATTATTCCTTTTTCTTATTAACTAATTTTTACTTACTTGTGTATACAGCGTATATGATTAACAGTTTGCAAATAAATATACAACTAAAACAAGCAATACCAACATAGGGGTTTGGTATTTCGAAATGTAGCAAGTCACGTGTCACGTAATAGGGGTGTGTGACTCTATAGCAGGGAAGTCTGGGACTTCTACCAATGTCACGGAAAGTATG
This sequence comes from Monochamus saltuarius, assembly GCA_025584915.1. NCBI lineage: Eukaryota > Metazoa > Arthropoda > Insecta > Coleoptera > Cerambycidae > Monochamus > Monochamus saltuarius. The sequence goes on from CM046729.1 coordinate 20,320,444, forward strand.
ACTGTCCTGCACCACCTACAAACATATAAAAATAATACCTCTCCTATATTCCTGGGGTACTCGCTTGGTTCCTGCGACAGGTAAAGAAACTCAGCCTTTTAATAAAAATACAGATTTATTCAAACAAACATAACAGCCATACTTACAATAAGACCTTTGCGCTGGGAAGTCTCTCTTCTAGAGATCAGAACCAGCCAACGGTTGACCGCCGCCCTTTGGCCATGGACTGGCTCTGGCTCTGGTACTGACTCTGCCTCCTATTAGCCCAGTTTCAATAGTATTTATACACATTCGGAAAATGCTGAGTACATCAGAATTATATTACCTATTGAAATAATGGGAACAGCCAGCAAGTCTATCGCTTGGTTCTTAGAGAGAGCAAGAAGGATAGACATAGTTTGGTTTGATAGTAACCTTTGCAACTTGACACATTTTATTGTTTTGAATTTCACTTGTGTAACATTGACACACTATCGATTGTAAATATGAATAAAATAATTTAATATTCGTATGTATGCCAAAAGGTTTTTAATTTAGAATAATTTATTAAAATATGTGTCCAGCTGTAAACCATCCCTCTAAGATCCTCTTTGTTGACAGTCTATTTGTGCTATTTTCAACTTATGCACGTGAATTTAATATTCTTAACGTTAAGTGGTATATTGTTTTACTTCTAATTTTAGTTACATTAATATGTGATAACTCGAATAGTAGTACTTGTGTAAATGTTGAGGCCCACCTCAATTGTAATTTACTTATGTAAAAAGATTTATATTTAGTTAATTTATGTACAACCGGCAACAGCGCCAAGATACAGTACCAAGTAGTAGTTGAGGCCTTTCTCAAGGGCCAGGCCAGTACACAGGCCATATACAGAAATAGATGAGCCACTCTGTGTGTGATATGAACTCTATGTTTTGAGTCCCATCTAACATTTTCTCACGAAACTATCAACACTTTGTAAGTAGAGATCTATTTAAAGTTCTACCAAATCTGCGCACTTCGGTACATAAGAATTTGTAATGTCGGTATGTCATTATTGCTTTATCCCGCCATTTTTTAAAAAATAGCGGGAATAAATGATTCGTTAAGTTTAAATTGCAAAACAATTTCCATTAATGTTTTATACCCTACTTCGAAAAGTAGGAATATCTAATAAACAGTTTAAATAAGGGCATCTTTGACTCTAAAATATGTCCACAAATATGTCACACAAAGAATTATATTGCAATTTAAATTGGGTTAAAGTTTGAGCAAAGTCAAACAAATTCTTATTTGTATTGGATGTTCCTACTTTCCAAAGTAGAATATAACATTAATAAAAATTGTTTCGCAATTTAAACATAACTCAAATCATTTGGTCCAGCTATTTTTAGGTAGATTATAGGTAGGTATTTACCTACCTAAGTTGTATTTTAAGCCACTGCCTCATGAATCACATAAATATAATGATCCTTGGAACCAGAAGTGAAGGAGAAAACTACTGAAAATATTTAATCGACCATTTTTTTATATTTTAAGCATTTATTTCCTATACCGGACTTACAAGACGCTGATACTATAAATTTTATGTATTCTCATTATTTATCACACCTACTTAATAAATTACTAGTATTTTAATGTATTGCATTTATTAGTGGAATATTAAATGTAGTTAAGAGATATTTGAACCAAATAAAACTCCTGGGCACCCTGAATTTTTAATTTCCTGTAAGTTACTGGAGTACTAAGAGCTTGTAGACCCCATTAACATTTAATATCATGATTAAAACATGTTAATGACAATCACTAGTGATTTGCTATTTGAACTAAGACATTTTTATAGTAAAGTACTTTAGTAATAGTAGTAGTTTATAGTAGTACTTTATAAATCTCTGTAATACGTCAAAATTTTACTAAACTATTGTGACGTTCCTACGTCGCGATTCCGGTACGACGCAGTGTCACTATGACGCCTGAGTCGCGGTGGCGTTGCTCTCGGGCGCCAGTTTCTGTTTACAGTGCAGAAACACCACTACTCGGGCGGCTACAGTGAAGACACGGTATGTCCAGAGGGTCGTGAGGGAAGAGTTAGACTTATCCAGGAATAAAAGTCAGAATAAAGTAATACACATATATTACAATACACCTAGTATACAAAACTAATACGGTCGGTAGCGGAATTAGCAACTACAAAGTCAGCTGAACGGTTACAAGCAAGCAATACAAGCGGTTAATCTATGCTAAATGCGAAACCAAGTAAGAGGAAGCGATCAAGCAAGCAAAGCAAAAAACTAAATTCTAAAACTAAAGACTTGACCACTATCTAAAATATATACATATATAAAAAACAAAATACGATGATACAGCTCCTCTCCTGGATGCACGGCCGGACAGCTGAAAAAAAACAAGTACTTATTAGTCACGACCCACGTTTCAACTCATAGGATGTTCTCCTATGACCTGAACGCGCGGTGAGGTAGTCACCGGAAATGCAACAGCGACTCTTCCCACGGCGTAAGCGACGGTAAAGAACGGCCCACGTCTCCGCTTATAGGACGGAATCCTATCAACGGAACGCGTGGTGAGGTAAAGTCACCGGAGTATGCAACAGCGACTCTACCCATGCCGTGGTACAGCAAACAACGGTAAATAACGGCCCACGTTTCAGCTTATAGAACGGAATCCTATCAACTGAACGCGTGGTGAGGTAAAGTCACCGGAGTATGCAACAGCGACTCTACCCACACCGTGGTACAGCAAACAACGCTAAATAACGGCCCATGTTTCAGCTTATAGGACGGAATCCTATCAACTGAACGCGTGGTGAGGTAATGTCACCGGAGTACGCAACAGCGACTCTACCCACGCCGTGGTACAGTAAGCGAGCTGGAAAACGAAGTATGATTAGTACTCAACTAATAGCGGTCAAGTTTTCCCTAACAACCTCTTACTCACTTCCTATGCTGGTCACGTCTAGCTGGCACGAGCGGTCGGCTGGTACAAGACTTGCGCAGATAGCTGCTACTACCTCGCTTCGGATGGCTGGTGCGGAACAGCAGTAGGATTCTAACTCGTGTCGTCTCAACCTCGATACGATAGAACATTTAGACGATACGATATCAGTTTGGAATTCTGAGTTGGTATCGACTAAACGATGCCAGATTTCGCAGATTATATGTAGGCAATACCTGTTTTTGATCCCATGAGAACAGGAAATTATAACTATTTTAATAATTCATAATTCATCTAATTAATAGGAGGGAAGTACAAATTACAAATGTAGTAAAATAAATATACAGAGCAACAGCTTACGCTGATTTTGCTATCCTAGATAAAATGTTTGTTAGTTTTTTCTAGTTAAATTGATGATGTGACATTTAAAAGTCAATATTGTAGTGTTTTGTAATTTTGTGTTGGGCGCCAATTAATATTTGTGTTGAAATTGTATTTGTGTTTCTGTAATGATTTGTGTTTGTGTATTTTGTGTATAAAAAAATTTGTATTTATTGGACTACAAACCTGTATCTTATATTTTTTATGCTTATTCAATTACCCTGGCTGCTTGGAGAACATAAACTCTGGTAGTCGGTTCGCTCGTCAATTCAAATCTTTTTTAACACACTGTATTTTACTTTCAAATAAATATCAATTTAAAATGGACAAGTTTTATTTCATAAGAGATTTGATTACTACTTATTCAAGAATATTTAACGTTTTATGAACATTTAATTAATAGGTAACATATAAATTTTATTTTAAAGGCAGTTGCGTATTAAAAGTTGCCTATCTTTGAAATTTACATAGTACAACACATTCTTAAATTTAGTTACTCAGTGGTAGCCTTCTAATGCATGTTCATTGCTGGGGAAATATTATATTTGTAAATGATAACCTTTTGACAGCTGGTCCACTAAATAACCAATTTTAATTTATTAAATAGAAAAATAAAGATTATTAATTATACTAAGGTAAGTAACTTATTATTTTACTAAGTCTTAGAGTCTGTGACTGTCTATTTTGTGAATTTAATAGCTAGCTAGCGTTTATTTTCTCTGATTACGTAAATTTCTGTGAATTTATGTGCACATAAAATACCTTTCTGATGTTGATTTTCCTTTTATAAGACTTCGACTGGAAATCCTTTGGAAATCCCTCTGAACTGGTGATTGGGCTTCTGGTATTGATGGCTGGTTTTTCCCACTATATGGTACTGCCAAATTTCTAGCTTGGACCTGGATCTTGGTTTATTTTGTTGTTCGACACTTTTCTTTTAACGTGAGTATTACTTTTAACTATTATTTGAACTTTTTCTTGCTAATTTCTAAATTTTCTGGAACCTCTCTTCAAAAAACCGACGCTGCCCGTTCTTACATTCTTTCGTATCTAATCAACAAATTTTTGTTTTTCCTCTATTTTTCTCCCAATTTGATATCTTGATTCCTTGTTGTAATATTTGCACACATATTATGGTCCATACATATGATCTTATATAGTTTTCGATGCACTGTTTTTTTATGTTTTCACTACACTACTTAAAACTATGACAAATTTTTTTTTATGTTATTACAATTTTACTTATGCCTAATTATTAAATATTCTTCAATATTACTCTTTTTATGTACATTGTTATATCTCTTGTGAATCCAACTTTAGACTTGACATTTGTCCCTGTCTATGATATTTATTTGACATTTCTAAATATTTTACAAATTTTATTTATTTAAATTGCTAATATTTTAATTATCTTCACTTGACTTCTGTTGATATGTGTATGATATTATTAAATGATCTTTTCTTTTCTTTCTATTTACTTTAATCTTGGTTTTCCTCCTTTTTTGTTTATGAACTATACAAAATTATGATATCATGTCCCAATATTTTATGAATTTTAACTATATTTTATTTTCAAAATGGTAATTTATTTAATTTACACTACTATAACTGTTTATATGCTCTGCATTATACCTTTTTTTATATTATTTTGTTTAATTTTTCTATATTTTAATTTTAATAATAATTATAATTTCTATTCTATTTTATGGTTTTTAAAATAAACATGTAAATTCTCACAAGTATTGAAGCTGATTTTTCATATTGTCTCAATATATACGTATATAAGAGCTGTGTATAAGGTATGTTTCATGCAGTGTACGTTTATTACTGTTTAGTGTCCGTTTGAAAATTTTTGAGATGTCTTTTAATGTGTGTGAAGGCCACTGGCATGTACCATTGGAAGAAATGGAAAAAAATCCTATATTAGCCACTGGAAAATTTATGAGAAGCAGTGGAAAAGAAACTTATAAAAAATTGTGGAAAAATGTTAGCAAGAAATTAAATGCACTTGGTTTTGGAAGTAGAATCACTGAAAAGTGGCAAAAAGTAAGTTCCTGAAACTTCCTTCAATTTTTTAAACTTACACTTGATTTGTATTTTTATTTAGACTTAGACAGACTATAAATATAAATTAAAAAAGGGCAGCTAGTCTTAAAAGAAGCATTGCACAAACTGGTGGAGGGCTTTCCGATGAGAGCAATCTATCCGATTTTGATTTAAGAATACTTGATATTCTGGGAGAGAATTTTATCGGATTAGATGAGCCTGAATATGACCTGCCTCAAATACCCACGGAGGCTACTCAAGATTTTGAGGAACCTCAACCAGGCCCTAGTAGAATAGAAAGCTGGAGCTCCATAACCATACAGGGTCCTTCACATCCCGCAAGGGTTTTACCTAGTGTGGAAAAAGAAAAAAGCAGTACAATGGGTGAAACACGAAAAAGAAGAGGACGAGCCTGCCGCTAAGACAGGCTGTCGAATATTTGACTGAATATAGGGAAACAATTCTGAACTAAGGGAAATTAGAAATACATTAGACCCATTCCTTCATGAAATAACAAGTGGGTTAAGGGACATTTCAGAAGTGATTAAGGAACTTAATGTTACTCTTATTCAGGTATGAAATTATTTACTTATTAAATTGTAGAAATTTTACAGGTACCTATATTTATTTTTAGGTCTTTCTAACGAGGCAAGAATAAAATTCCATCCATTCCATCATTAAATATTTACTTTTGTTATAAACATATTTACTTACCTTTTTTAAATTTAATTTTTTTTATATATTTACCGTTTACTTTGTTAAAAATTTTTATACATATACTTTTTTATGTATATATATATATACATATGTACTTTTATATTCATCTATTTAAAATAAAATATGTATTTAACAATTCATTTACACTCCAAACTGATATCTGTAATACAATATTATACAAAAGGCATACCTGACAGTTTGCAAGTATGAGTAGGTATAATTATACCAATACACTTTAGCTTATTTAGGAATTATTTAGGTACTTATAGGTATTTATTGAACCCCTTATTAGTGAATAAAAATACTATTAGATAAGTAGAACTATATACAGTATCAGTTATGTGAAGTTAAGTAATTATTAAAACTTGTAGTACATCTTAAAATTAAAAAAAACTGATATAGTGACCCCTGACTTAATTAATATACCTTAGTCACTATTTGCTAATTTAAGTTAATGTTTTATTGATAGTACAGATCATCAATTTGATTTCGAATGTGAACTCCTTCCAATGCCAACTGGCCTTGTTCATTTACTGGAGCAGGGACGACGTCAGCACCAGGATCAGGTGGGTTAGCGTTATTTTGTATTTCTATTAATGGCACACCTTCCGAAATACACATATTGTGCAAAATAACACAAGCCTTAATTAAAGTTGGGACAAATTCAGGAGAATATCTTAAAGAGCGTTCTTTTAGCAAACATCGAAACCTCATTTTCAATACACCAATACATCTTTCAATACAATTTTTAGCTCTAACATGAGCATGATTGTATCTAAATGCAGGAATACCATCAGGTGGGTTATGAAATGGTGTCATAAGGTAGGGCTGCAGAGGATAACCTGAATCACCCATAAGATATGATCTCTCTCCATTATTATGAAGTTGCTGCATAAAATCTTTAATTTGTGAGTGTCGCCAAATAAATGAATCATGTGTTGATCCTCCATAGCTTGCAAATACATTGGTTATTATTAAGTTATCATCACATATAACTTGACAATTAATGGAATGAAATCCTTTTCTGTTAATGAAATTGTGTTCATCCTGGTGGTTTCAGAATTGTAATGTGAGTGCAGTCGATTGCACCTATTACACCAGGGAAATGCCACTTTTCCATAAACCTTTCCTTTATTCTATTCCTAGCCTCAACAGTTGTAGGAAACTTTATGTAATCTTCTGCCATAGACTGCACAATAGCTCTTGTATCTTCATGAACAGCTGTTTGACTGAGATTAATTCCAACATTCTGCCCTATCTCTCGTTGATATCCACCTGTAGCATAAAATCTAAGGGCACATAAAACTTTTGTTTCCTTTGAGATACCACCACCGATAACAGGATCTCTTAAAAAGGGAGACATTATGTTTATTAATCTTCTCACAAGGCCTTTACTTAATCTATAAAGTTCAACAAACTGTCTATTAGGTAAATTAAAAGGATTTGTTTGTTCTTATTTTAGTTCTAGCAGCTCTCGATCGGATATTTCTACGATTACTCTGTAAGAGCTGTTGATGGAAAATGGGAAGCATCCTAAAACGGCAAATATGAAATTTTAATTTATTTTATTATACCTACTAATCTTACTTGCACAAATTATAATACGATCCACAGAATTAGGTGATTTTAAAATAATAAATGTCTATTAATCAATAAGATTTTTAATAAAAGAGAAAATAAATATAACCTATAAATAAACGTATGTTTTGTTTATGTTTTTACATATTCTTTTGCCTTTATCTATGGTTTTGTATGGTTAATTGACAAAGATGGATTGTGAATTAGAGAGAGAAATATCTATCGAATAGCCACCGTTTTTGTTATCATCTCATACGTATCGACGAAACGCCAAATAAACGATACTCGAATGAACTTAGAATCACTTCTATCGTCTGAAACGATACGATGTCGAGACGATAGGAAGTTAGAATCCCTATGCAGGACTGGTCTCGATACTGGCATAGATTACCCTACTCTTTAGATAGAAATCTTCCATAGTTAAAATTAAGACTGCGTTCTGCGCCATCTGTGTGATGTTCGACAACTAAGACCCCCCGCTACTTTCGAGAACCCAATTAAAATTCAAATTTTAAATATAATTAATAAATTAAAACATGATATTAATAGAAATATTTGAGTATTTCTGCTCATATCTTGTTTTAATTTACTTGTTTATGGATTTATTGGGATTTATGCAAAATAAAAAGCATAGATTAAAATTTTTATTTATACTTTTTTCGTTTTATAAAATAATTTCTCGGTAAGATTTTTCCTATTATCTTTACCTTTTAATTGCTTATTGAATCCATCTGCCCAATTATGTGCACAAAATATTGTGAAATATTCTATAAGAATTTTTCTACCTCTACCTTATGATGTTATGAAGTTAGAATCTACATTTTGTTGCAAATAATTAATTATAAATTGTAACGATTTTTTAACATGGCATACTTTAGGTAGTAGAGTAATTACAATGTTATAACATTTGCAAATATATTCTAAATAACTAAGTCGTGCCACTTTTCGGTACGATCTGTAAGTAGGTTACGTTTGCAGATATTACAAGAGGTTACAGTTTTAACAGTATCAACATAAGAATAATCACATTCTTGTATGGAATATTTTGTTAAATCTAGATTTTCAACCTCTTGTGTCTCTTCCGTATCCTGTGACAAAAATAATCTTACTTCTGTAATTATATTCGTTGCCTCATCATCCTCACAATTGGCTGATAGTGAATGCCTTGTAACTAAATTATTTATCAACAGTGTTTTAAAATATTGCTTAAAATTAGATGGTGTTGAATTACTGTTACGTCCTCCATGCTGACGCATTTGTCAAAAAAAGTTTTCCACCGAATCTTGGTTAACATTTCTTGGTTTGAAGAAAGTTAAATTATTTTTTTTCAATAACATTGAGCAACTCCTCCAGTCCTGCTAAAGTATTTTTCCAGTGCTGGAGAGAAGGAGGCGTAAATTTTGAAGATTATCTTCTTTTGAGAAATACATATTTGATAAACTTTTCCGGGCCTCCCTCCAAAATTCTACATGGCCCGAATTACGATTTACGACACATTTGAGTTTTTTCCACCCTGCAGATATAGCAGCGTTCCATTGACACTGTCAAACAGCGTATCAAAAAATGAAAGAATTTCAGCGGTACCTGTGGCACTTTCTTCCAGTTTCATATTATTTATAGTAATATCTGAAAATTATTATATAATTAAATTAGTTAACTAAAATATATGTTTGTTTACCTTTCTTTGTAAATAAATGTATAATTGATGCCATAGAATGGCTAAATACTGCATATGATACTTTCATTTTTTTTATGCCAGTTTATTAGGTATCACATGGTAATCGGTCAATTTGTGCAGAATTCTAAATTTGCCCGAAGTAGTATCCATTTCATAGGCTTGCTGAATGTCGCTCCAGTTTGCACAATTTTTTTTCCTGGTTCCATATTCCAGTGCAAATTTTTTCCTAGTAAATTATTTCGAATACCCTTCAATAGATGTGAAGGATCATAAATATGAATAACTTCTTTGTTGTTTACTTTATATATTTTTAGATCTTGACTATAATTGATTGCAGCCACATTAGTGCATCCTTGGTCACTAACGGTAGCTATTACTTGCAACCCAACATTCGTTAATTATGTTTCTTATATCTCACTAAATCAATCGTTTTCGTCGAGCTTTTACAAAATGTAAATGCTATTGGCTGTTTCCAATGTTTAGTTATCCCTCGCAACATAAACACTTGTGCATGAATCGCAATGAGGTTCTTTCTCCTATCCCCCAAATCTTCTAACCCCTCAAACTCTCACAGTATGTCTGTTACAGGTAAGGTACGGTTGTAGACTCATCTCGTCGAAGAGAAGTAGGCACAATTTTTCTGTTGGCTCCAGTTTCTCTGCATTTCCGACTGGATACGACGCTGGAGGTAAGCTTTCGGTTACACTGTCGCGGACTGCTGGCTCAGTTCGGTCGGCTAGGACGGTTAGAGTTTCACTTGATGTAGCTCTGGTGGTTGACTCATCGGTTTCTCGAATAGCCTCGTCTAGAGCCAAGAGGACAAAGTCTTCTTCTGCCTGGGAGACGTGGAGCTCCAATTTGGACATATCTTTTCCTGAAAACAAAGATAGACTCGGGGTAAAACAAACAATCTGCGGATTTTTATTATTATTTTTTTTTACTAAAATAAAGGATAATTCGGTAACAATAAACAAAACGCAATTCAAATTAAACTTGAATGGAAAATGTCTTCACGGATTTTGTCGCGGCCACACGGTGGCTCAGAAGATGCGGCCCTCGTAGGTTCGCATTCTGATCCGCCAACGCTTATATGTTGCCAATCATGAGAGGATCGGTTTGTTACCACTCGGTCGGCTAAGGTGGATAATCCAAAGTTTTTCCGGTGTCCGAAGTAGCTCGTGAGACTAGGGGTGGAGGGGACAGGGAGGTAGGTGTCGCGGAGCATTGTTTGTCCGGCGTTTGCAGACTGTCTTTCACCGTTAGACAGGGTGTCACATCAGATTCGGTGGTAGATACTGTGGCTGCTGGAGCGGCGGGGACAGACTTCTTCTTGCCTGCTGGGGGCCTGGTGGGTCGAGTTTGAATGCGGTTCCCCGTACACTGCAGAGTTTGCGCTCCAAAACGCGCCCTTGCCTGGCGTATCAGGTTCCAGCGTCTCGTTTGCGCTGCATCAAGCCGAGGAATCCGAGTGGGTGGAACCTTGGCTCCCCGAGGGGGTTCACCGGGTTGGCGACGTAGTGCCGGCGGAAGTTTCTTGTTTGGCACTGGAAGGTGAATATGGTTTCAAATATTTGATGTGTGAGCTTCCTCCCGGTATCTGATTTGAGATCGTATACGACTGGTGACACGGCTTTGGTTACTGTATACGGACCGGAATACTTCGGAGGTAGTTCGCGGCGAAACCTCGAATCGCGGATGATAGAGGGTTTTCCCGTTTTATGACACGGTCTCCGACATGGCAACGCCATTCGCGGTGGCGTAGGTTGTAGTGTTGACTCTGAGTCGTGAAAACTCGGGCTAACTTTACACGAACCAACTTAAACACTTCCTTGAGCTTATCTAGTCGGTCGGTATGGGCGGTGGTATCTGGTCTTCTGGCGGTGCGGCAGGATCTTCCAAGCTTGCTTGGTAAACGGACTTTGGTAGGTACAACTCCCGGCCAAAGTTCAAGAAAGCGGGTGTGAAACCGGTGGATTCGTGTCTCGAACTGTTGAGGGCCAGTTGGAGATCACTCAGGTGCTGGTCCCACTTCTTGTGATCCCTTTCGCAGTATTGAGCGATAATGGTCTTTATGGTGCGGTTCGCTCGTTCGACGGGATTGGCTTGCGGTGTGTACGGTGGTGTACAGTAAAAATTTTATTATTACACGCTATGTACATATACTTTAATTAAAACATATTTTTGAACACTAATTTGCCAGAAGAACAATAATTAAGTTTTGTAAGATAACAGATTTATTTCCAAATTAATTTTATATATAATTCATAATTCATATCATACAAGATATCTTACATAAAATAAAAACAGTAATACATATTACTAATTCTTACACACATTCTTAGAAGGTGCTACATTTTTTTATTAAAAATGTAGGACTATTTACTTAAGAAATTGAAATGTTTTGCCAGTCACAAACGTTATATACCAGGTCATCTTTTTTACATTTAAAATAAGCCAACTTTGTTAGTGGATCTTGTAATGCTCTCCGATGATCTTTACCTTTAAGTATTTTATTAATATTGTTAATATAACAATGGACAACAATATTTACTGTTGCCGAGATAAATATTTCACTGTGATTCTGATGTTCTTCACAGAATAATTTTGAAATCATATGGTTACAGTCATTTTCAAGTTTTGCAGATAATTTCTTTTTCTCTTCATATGTTACAAATACAAATGGGATTTTATATAACAGAATTCTTGTACAGAATTCAAAGGCTTTAGAAAAATTACTTGATGGATGTGATAAACTGCATCCTTCATATTGCCTTTCTCTAATTAAAATATTTTGTGGTATTTCTTCATTAGCACACATTCGATCAGTACAATTCTGACATTTATTATTTTTCAAGATTTCTTTTGATACAAAACCAGCAACATAAGCAGAAATATATTCTCCTAAATAACAAGTTTTAATCTGTTGAAATTCTGGGAAAACAGATTCATTAACATGAGGTACATCAATATGAAACGTTTGTTGTTCTCTAAGAAAGGATCTTAAATTATCAAGGACTCCTTCTGATTCATCCATCTCACAGTTAGAACCAACCGAATAAGAAGAGACAAAATTATTTAATATCGATTTAAAGGATGATATAAAGGAAGAACAGGTTGGGTTAGTATTTGGGGAGCACTGCGTATACAAGAAAAAAAGGTTTCAATGGGATCTTGGTTGAAGCAACGTGGTGCAAAATATTTGAATTCCATATTAAATTGCTTTGGTGCTAAATATATTAAACTTTTCAATGAATGTGACCAATTTTTAATTGACGGCGTAACATGTTTACCAGAACTAGAATAGAAATACATAGAATTTAAGACAGGAATGCAAGACTGCCAGAATAAAATATGTTGCGACTTATTTGTTACTACTGTTCTTAATTCTTTTCCAGGAGATGATTGAACTGAAAAACCATTTACACTATCAAACAATTTGTCAAGAAATAGTACAAATCTGTTGTATCAACAGCTCTAGGGTCCAAATAATGTTCGCTCTCTGAAGATAGTTCAGAGCTGAGTTTTGCTGCAACATACATTGCTGTAGCCACTATGTGACTAAATACTTGCGTGCAATTTTTTACACGCATTTTTTAAATTTTTAAAGGATAAACGTGCTCGTCTGTCAGCTTTACAAACTGACTGTAAGCTCCTCGGTTTTTATCAATTTTGTACATTTTCCCAATATGTTTCCACGATGCTACTTACTGCACTCCATCTTTACTAAAATATAGATCTTTTTCAAGGAGACCATTTATTATGCCTTTCATAAGTTGAGGAAAATCATAGATATGTACAATTTCCTCTCCGTCAATAACGTACCCTTGAAAACGATTTTCTTTACTTTGTTTAATACAAAATTCATTTGTCTCATTCAAAAGTTTCCTAATGGCGGCTTGGTTTGGAGCACCCTGATACGAAATTGTAGACACTATATGAAGTCCAGTTTTTCTTATCTCTCGAACAACTTCTTTTATAATTCTCACCAAATCTGAAGTTGCTGTGGTACCTTCGACAAAATAAAAACAAACAGGCATTTTCCATTTTCTGTGGATGCCCTTAATTAAGAACACGAGAGCATGATCCGCAAAATGAGTTCGTCTGTCTGATCCACCAAAATCAACAAAACCATCTATTACATCATTTTTTTGATTATATGATAATCCTGGTTCTAATAGACATAGAAATCCATCATGTTCAGTAGGAAAATTAATTTGATGTTTAGTAGGTAAACAAACATTATGGAATGTTTCTCCGCTTTCATCACATTGTATTAAAGCCCCTCCAATGTTAGACGTGCACACAAAACAAATCGAGCTTTTATTTGGTACTGCATCAATTTTTGTTATTTTTGGTTGATCTTTTAACTTGGCCTTTCTTTCAGTTTTCTTCTCCTATTGTAATTCCTTTTTCTTTTTTCTCTGTTCACGTTTTTTGTTTCTTATTCTCTTTCTCCTGCTATTTTTTCAATCGTAAAGAACGTTTCACATATTTTACGATATTTAGATGATGTTAATGGATATGGGGTTCTTTCGATCTGCCTCTTTCCTTTTCGCTTTGGGGAATGAGGCCAAGCAAGGAGATATCGAATTATCTATTATTTTTACTAACGGACTTGGAAGTCGTGGCTCTGGTGTTGACGGTGGTATTTATTGTAAGCATATGTGTAGAAGATTGTACAGTTTCATCTACAAATAATCCAGATGATGTTTGAGCAATTTCCAATGTATCATCTATAATAATTAGTTTTAACTCATTTATGTCTTGTATATTTGTAGTATTTTCAAACTTACTCAGCATATCGTTATCTATGATACTTTGGAATGTAGCAAAACTCATTAGTTTTTCATCTTGAGCAGTACTCGAAATATTGACATTGGGATCTCGATTTGTAGTTGAACCAAGACATTTACTGTAGTCCACAGCGTTGGCGTCCCAAGGGTAGAGACCACATATCTTAAAGCCATTTATAAGTGACTCCGGTGACGGTGACTTTATTGGGCAAAAAGCGGCAACGTCTGCTGATTATATCTGTGTAGAATTTGAGTATAAAGCAACAAGTTCTATTTGCAACTTAGTGCAAAGAATGCTTAAATCATATGTTATATGTGATTTATGCCCATGAACAAATAACATAGCAGACATTGCAATATTGTTTAACAAGGTACGGATGGAAGACATTGGCTATATATTTATAAAATACTTCAGCATCGGCTATCACTTGGTGCAATACCCCACTCTTTGGGAACCCATTTATACAATACAATAACTTTATTCCTTTTGATTAATAATTACATTAATATAGGATCCGTCATCAAATACACATTAAGAGTGGGCAATGGTACCTGATATAGATGCCAAATTTAATGATTTTTTTTTTATGCACCGGAGATAAATAATGAAAATCTAACAAATTTCGGACTTGCACTACTATTCAAGGATTAATTCCTTTATTTTTTATTTACTTTATATCAACGAGTTATTTAAATCAAATAAATAATTTTGCACCTATGTAGTTTAACAAAATTCGTATAGACGGCGCCGAGCACCAGTTTTAAACTATTTTATTTAATTACGTCTATTAGACAAACCATATACAGGAAAACAGTGAAATCGGACTTCAGCAATATATTGCAGATTCTAAATCATGAGTTGTTTAATTTTTTATCCTATGAATCCAGAGATATCTCTAATAATCTTGTTAAACGGTTTAGCTCTCCCACTATTCTGGATTGCAGACTTGGAATCTAGTGGTATCAGAGCCGGCGGCGCCTGTTACGCTTATCTCGCGAATTTTACGTGAATTTTACAATTATATCATGTTTGTGGTAAAATTTGCAATTCGGTAATTCGGTAATAATAATTCGGCAATAATTCGGTATTTATGTACTATTTCTTTTTATTTGTCTATACATATAATAATTAATATTGTATGTAATATAAATTAACCATAATGCTTCATAATTTATATTTTCCACAAGAATATATACTTATGAATTGAAAAGAAGCAGCCACACAAAAATAAATAACTATCTTCATCACTGTTTTGTTGCTTACAGAAATCAATTATTATTGAATAAGGAAGTGAATTGATTTTAAAAGTTTATAAATACACATTTTTTATTTTTCTAGTATTTAGCTTTTCACAAAAATTTCAATAGTCCAATAAAATAATAAGTATGGAGATTCTATAGTAATAATTGTCATTTAATAACTGATTATTTAGCCATGTAATATTGAATATCATAGAGATGGTTCAAAAATTAAATTGACAAAAGTGGACAATGCAAATTTGCACGAATAATTATTATTAATTTATAGCTGTTTTATTGATTTATTTCTTGATAGTTCAAATATTTTTGTAAAGAATATTCTTTGTATACAGAGTGTTCCGCATAAGAATAGACATAGAGTAGGTGCATGTACGGCGTGATCTAGGGGTTCCAAAATATTGAAATTTAACCAAACATACCTATATATAAAGTTGCATAGTTTTATTACTGTCAAATTTAAAAGACAGTCTACTACTGATTTTTTGATTGCTTCTAATAAACACTATTAAAATCTTATTTTAATTAATGCTTTTTTCTTGAAATCTTCAAAGTTTTTTTAAATTTAACAAGAGTAAAAAAGTGTTTCAAATAAAATTCTGCGTGAGATATTATCATTCTTCTTCTCAAATTCGATTAATGTAAAATCAATGAACGAACACCTTGTGTGTTTCAAATTACTTGAATTCATTGTCAAAGAATACCAATTATAAACTTCACGTACCTACCAAATTTGATTATTCTAAGTTAAAGTAATTTAGAAATAATAGGTATTTTTTTTTCAAAATATTTGACCCCACTTGGAAGGCCTATTTAGTTAAATTGAAATATTTTGTGCCCCCTATATACACCTGCTCTGTGTTGGTTCTTATGCGTAACACTCTGTATAAATACGATGGTGGGAATTTATACTAAATTGAAAATAACTGTAGAAGTTATGATTAAAATTTACTATGTATTGTATATGATACATACATTTACATTATGTACATTTTATTATAATGAATAATATACATAAGTAGCACAAATGGTATCGGTGAATCTTCAACTAAAAGAACACGTTTTGGATAAAAATGACCTTCAAATGTTCACTCCTTAGGAGACAGAGCCCTCATTTTCAAAAAAATATGGAATTTGAAAACCGAAAAAGGTATAATAGTATGTATAATTTTACACACATTTTCTACCAATGCATGTGCAACTTTTCAATAATTTTTCGAAAGTTTTTGCTCCTTGGAATATGTTGAAATGAGAATCCCTTAATGTATCAGATAGCCTTGTTTATTTTAAAACGTTTATTTCTCTTGCTTTTTCTCTTTAATACTAACCGTTTAACATAAATATTAAATTCATTATCATTCTCATTATAACGATAAGTAGCAAAAAAGAAATGAGGGTAAGCTTATATCAACCCCTTAAGGGCAGACATTTTCGAAAACTATTGCATCTGCATTAGTATTGAAAATTTTACTTTTATATCGTTTTTTAGTATTCAAATTACCTATCTTTTAAGAGGTGCTGTGGTAATTTTTATGCAAACGTGTTCTTTTTAGCAGTAGATTCACTGGTATCATTTGTGCTACTTCTTTAATATACTCGTATTTAATTATATTACTAAATCCGAAAGCAATATTATAGTATTTATTTTGCCCGTACTTACTCTTTTTTGGCAACCACGTTTTTACGCCACGCACTTAGACGTAAGTGTCCCTTTTCGTCGCATTTTGATCTTAAGAATATAGTGTGATTCACTGGTATATGCATTTCAGGAACGCCCTGTATTTTATGAGTAACAGTAGTAACAACTATAAGTATATAATTTTCATTATATTTGTCAAATTATTTGATGTTAGTAACAAATAATATATAGTGTTACAACTGAGCTAATATTAAAATGGTCATGAATTGGAACAATATGTTAAGCATTATTAATTTGAACAGTCCACGCGACGCCACGGACTGTTCCTATTCGTAATTCTAAAATATGATACAGTGATATACCCGATATACCTATTTTGCCTAACTGTAACGCCGTCTGCTTAAGTCCGAGTTCGACTCTGTCGAGCGTGTGCCATTTTTACTGCTGCCCAGATAATTTATTGCTTCTAAGGACATGCCTACCGGTGATACCTGCCCCTTCCGCGACCGTAAGTTTGACGAATGTGTCTACCATTGCCCACTTAATAAATATGTATACACGTGCAAAATTTTCACATACAATATAATAATACAGATATATACAAAATATATATCGTCATAATATAAATCACTTATAAAGAATACAAACGATAATACAAGTAATAAGACAAACAAGTTAATTAGTACATGAGTAAAACTCATTAATGTCATAGGAACATTTATCAATTAGATACTCTTTTAGACATTTAACAAACATGTTTTCTGTACTGGAAAGTTTAATCTCCATGGGTAATCGGTTGAAAATGTCTAGGCCTTTTTACAAATATTAAGTCTCTTATAAGGAGTATAAAAGTTATTTCTTTTTCTAGTAAAATAATGATGATCGATATTCCTAGCAAATAAATTTTGATTATCATAAACATAAGTGCAGATTTCCAGCAAATATATACATGTAAGTGTCAGCAAATTTAACTTTTGGAAGAAGATACGAGAAGATGTTTGCGTTGATACACCCACCAAACATCTTATAATACGTTTCTGACAAATAAACACGTCGGATGCCATCGTAGCCAAACCCCAAAAACATATACCGTACATTATTCTATTATAACCCTGAGCATAATAAACAGAAATGAGCTGAGAGTTTCATCAATCGTTAAACCCCAAAACTTAACCAACTGAAATATTAATATCTAAGTCATTATGATTCAGTGCTGTATGGAATCTTATGTAGCTAGTTTTGGAATTATTTAAATATATATAATTGGAATTGTACCAATCACGTGAATTAACCAACGTAGCATTACAGTTGTTCTCAAGTATAATTGTATCTCTATGGGAAATAACTAGAGAAGTGTCGTCGACATACAGTGTTGGAGATACATATCGTGGGACAGCTTTCAAGGTCATTACCTTAGGAACAACACCTGGCCGAGTACAGAGCCCTGTGGTACCCGACAAATACTTCAGTTAGTGGTAACGTACCTCTTGCACATTACAATTGTTTACTCGGCAAGTTAACTTAATAAATTGTTGTATGTCTTTTAAGAAACTAGAAATCCACGTATTTGCCAAACCCCTAATTCCGTATTTTTCCAGTTTGTAAAGTAGCCTATCATGATTGACACAATCGAATGCCCTGCTAAGATCACAAAATATCCCAACAGAGCACTGATCCACATCAATATAACCAACTAGGTCTTGAAAAAAATAAAATATAGCAGTTTGTGTGGATTTTCCTGATTGGAAACCATGCTGGACAGTTGACAATATACGACATCGTTCAAAGAACGACTTTAATCTAAACAAAAAAACAATGTTCAAATATTTTACTGAAGCTTGGCGACATTGTAATAGATCTGTAATGGTCTACGTTCATTTTATCAAGCTTATTATAAGCCGGTACAACACTACTCAGTTTGAGAATATTTGGAAACTTACCTTCCTGAAAAGATAAGCTGACAAGATAACACAGAGGTTTTGCTAATGAGTATGCTACTTGTTTTATAAGATAGCACGATACACTATCTGGTCCAGATTTTTTATTTTTTTTATTTATTTTTAATTATGTTGATTATTTCATTCTCAGTAAATGGAGTAAAAAAAGAGTCGCGAGCTGATCATGAATGATGTTGTCATATTTATCACACCGATATATTTGTCTAAAATTCGTAAGGGGCTTCTTTAAACGAATTTGAGAAACATTTTGCTACTTCATATGGATCTTTCAAAATGCGGCCATCGTGTTCCAATACTATATTGCTCTGAAAATTATTATTGTTACATAAAGTTCTAACTATATTCCATGCAGTCTTAATATTGTCAGATTTACGTACATATTATCGGTTTCTAAATGTTTACAAAGTGCCGTATATTTAACATATTGTGTAATTGGATCCAAATTAAAATCTCCAGTTAAAATTAATATCGTTCTTGGATTGTATAGCATTTAGCGGATCTAGAAATATTGAAAAATTACTAATTTGACCGGGACTTCTGTAGCAGTTTAAAATGACAACCTTTCTATCGGATGATGATAACCACCACGTAACACCACAAATTTCAATAATTTGTTCTTGTCAGAACTGTGATAGCTCGATTGGTTCAACGTTTAAATTATACAGGCACCAAATACCCACTCCTCCACCATTAAGAATACTCCTGGAGTAATTAGCTACATTTACATATCCAGGAATTATTAATGAGTCTAAAGAATCCGATCGAGCCCATGTTTCTGTAATACATAGAAATTTTAGATGACTCTGATCCAAATATTCAGAGGTAATTAAGTTAATTTTATCAGAGTTCAAAGCTTGACTATTGAGCAACAATATATCAGGTTCAGATGAGGTGTCTCCGTCGGTTGAACTTCTATCGTCCTCTGGTGAAAAAACCTAGAGACACGGCTCCCCGAGGCCGAAATTCCGAACTCATTGCCGCATCCAAGTTTTGCAGGTCTATTATTGCTTTAAAAGCAGCATAGTGCTGAAGAAATTTCGAAAATTTTTTGGCTTCCACCGTTGCTTCAGGAAATTTCTGTATTGGTCGTAGTTGGATCCAACCGAGATACATAAAGAAAAGCTTTTTTGGAGCAGTTCTTAATGAACCATTACTGATTTCCCCCACGGCAACAGCATGTTTTTGTTTATGAGCTGCACTTTTGATCTTAATAACTGTTGTCCATTCTTTATTTATATTTTTATCGACCTTAACTTCCTTTTCATTTAGCTGCAGTAGATGTTTTTTGTTTTCGTTTTGTTTGTGTACAGTTTTTGTTACCTTGGTTGTATTTTGTGGCCTATCTGAATTTCTTGCCGTTTGTTTGTCCTTTTGAAGTTTTTGTGATACAGTTTCTACTGCGCTATTATTTTCTAAGATTACATAATATTCCATCTTAGTTAAAGTTCGTACTAAATCAATATTACTGTCTTTTAAGTTAATAACATCACTTTTTAGCTTTAAGACTTTAGCCTCTAAAGTGATTATTTTCTTCTTCAGTATTTCAGTTTGGCTGTTTACACATTTAGTTATAATCTCTTCAAAATATGCACTTTTGATAAAGTTTATCACTACTTGATCACCAGATCTCGTGTCTACAGGCATAATGAATTACTTATATATTTCTGAACACTCACAAACACATTTAAACGTATGTTTTTAATATTGTTTTAGAGAGAAAAACAGAATACATCTGTTGTGTATTCTCTTTTTGTATGGATATGAAACACTATTAGAATATGTTTTTGAATTTATATTATCAAAAAAGAACAGAGTTTAGGTAGTATTAAAGAAGGAACATCATGTTTACAAGTCAATAGTTGGATGAACACTGGCCGGTGGTCGGCTTCACTTCGGTTGCGGCTCGCGCACACTCTATAGACCCGTAGCACTGGGCCGTACTAGGAAAGTTCACAACATCTACTCACTACGCTAGCCTTTACTGATTTTGATCCCATACACAGGCCGTTGAAAAATCTCTTGATTCAGATCATATTGGAAATAGCGGCAATTTCATTGATCTGTTTAAATTATTATCTAAATATGATTTGACTCTTCGTGACCATTTACACTATTTAAGTCCTCAAATTCAAAACGAACTTATCTATTAATGTCACAAACCATTGTCAGTGAGATCATACGAAAAATTAAACAAACTAAGTACTGTGCTATAATGCTGGATTGCACAAAAGACATCAGTAGGGTCGAACAAATGTCCGTTATAATAAAATTCGTGAGTACCTGTGCCGGTACCATAGAAGAACATTTTCTTGGTTTTTTAACAGTATCAGAAACAACTGGAGAGTATTTAGCTGAAGCAATACTCGAAGAACTAGAAAAACACTTAAATATTCAAAACTGTAGAGGCCAAGGCTACGATAATGGCGCCAATATGGTCGGCATCAACAAGGGAGTAAAATCAAGAATATTGACTATCAATCCAAGAGCATTCTTCACCCCTTGCTGGTGCCACAGTTGGAATCACCTCTTAATAGACGCAGCCAACACATCTGTTGCAAAGATGTTTTTTGGCTTTATTAAAAAAACATATGTTCTATTTTCAAAATCCAGCAAGAGATGGGAATTAGTAAACGATAAATTGAAAATAAGCTTGAAATCGTTGTCTGATACAAGATGGGAAAGCAGAATCGCTGCAGTGAAAGCTATATTATTTCAGTTTTGAAGTTTCGAATGCATAAATAGTCTGAAAAATCAATCTGAAGATGCAGATACTCTCTGTGAATGGGAAGCTATTGTTACTGAAATGCTTACTCTGGAATTTATTATTTCGATACTTGTGTCGTATGAAATATTAATCCGTGTGAATAAGTACAATCTGGCAAAAAGTTAATATAAATTTGAAGGTCGCTATTGACAATTTGCGCAATTTTTGTGACTGGATCCAAGAATTTCGGAAAACAGGCTTTAATGACTGCACTGCAAAAGCCTACGAGTTCATTGAAAAAAGTAGTTATGACATTCCAACAACTTTTAAACAGAAAAGGGTTCGCACAAAAAAAGAGAATGTTCAGTTATGAAGCTGTGGGTGAGCCTATTGATTCTGCTGAAAATAGATTCAGAATTGATTTTTTTACTGCAACGGTTAATGCTGTAATACAAGACAATGACACGAGAATTACTGCACTCGCTCAATATAACAATTTTGGATTTTTGTACGAAAAAAATATTCTAAAATTCTTGACAAATAGCGAACTTCTGAAGCATTGTAATGACTTAGGTACAGTCCTTCAACATGGATAAAGCACAAATATAGAATCTTTTGAGCTATACGAAGAACTGATTGAATACATAATTAAAAATGAATTGCAACATTTATCCTAATGTTTATATTGCTATTAGAATTATGCTGACTATGCCTGTAAGTACAGCTTCTGCAGAAATAAGTTTTTCTATGTTAAATTATTAAAAATTATTTGAGGAATAGTATGAAGCAAGAGCGACTGTTTGCTTTAGGAACACTATCAATCGAAGCAGAGTTAGCTTCAAAAATCAACTACAAATCCTTATTACAAGAATTTAGTAAAGCATAGAGCCGAAGGGCATTATTTTTGTAAAATATTACATCACGCAGATTACAAAATAAATAACTTTTTTAAAATATTTGTTTCAATGTTCCTTGCGCATTTATCTTTCACTATCATGAATGTGTGTCGGTTTGCTTTTGTATTTACAAAAATATGGTAGGATCTCTGCATCGATCTTGGGAATAGATAGGTAGGTACTGAAACAAAAGGGCCTCGCTGATGCGACTTCGCCCACGTCAAAATTAGTCCACGCTACGCCACTGCTAATTGTCCTACTTACTGGTGTACATTCTAAATAGGAAAACACTTCAGACAAACTCAACCAAAGACTCATTATTATTTGTCAACTAACTTAACCACAAACAACAAATAAAAATAGGATATTAAAGTAAATTAATCACAAAAAAAACAAATAAGTGCTGGCACAGAAAATATATAAACTGTCTATCGATACCGATTTCGACCATCCACGTACTAACCTAACTGACTGCCTTGTTCATAAATCAGCTGATTACGCGAGGCGCGGGAAAATTTCATTTGAATCGCCAATATATCGTTTGATAGAGCGCTCACCGTAAGCCTAAATTTTACAGAAGTACATGCTTTACTTATACCAGCAATAGGCAAGTTTATATTTGATACTGTTACGTTTTAAAATCGCACTTCGTTGTATTGTTCATATTCAATATAATAATATAGAATACATATAATTAATTAATATATTTTATTACATATCTTCTATATTGCTTAATTGTTTCTTTGTAGTCGAATTTATTAACGTTCAAATTTCGTGCCTATTCAAATACTTAAAATTATCGATTTTATGTTTTATTGGTTTTTTTGCTAAAATTTCTGGCTTAGGTCGACGCGCTGCTCGCCGGTATTGAAATACAGCTGAGTTCTGGCAGTATTGCCAAACTTAATTCGAATCGCGAAATTTGCAGTCATTTGTATTGCATTAATATATGCTTATTAGTTAAAATAAATGCTTTAAATAGTAAAATATGTATATAGGTTCATTATATCATTTCATATGTCTAAATAAACTTAATATTTTTAATAATTTATTGAATGCATGTTTGTGATTGGCAGAGATATTAACCAATCAGATCATATGTTCCTAGGAATTTTCTCATTGGACAAGACTGTCTTTCGTCTATTAATTATCATCGGCGTATGTGATTGTGGCTTGTGAAAATTTATGATTATTTCAATCATCTTTCAATAGGATTTATTTTTACGGCCAAAATTGAGAATTTGCGGGTAGTTCGTTCGTTTTGTGCATATATTTTGCTGGAAATCCCGAAATTCTATCTTCTTTGACAAATTCTTAGAGGTACGTTTCAATAATTTAAATTATTATTAGTTGTTTCTATAAATGTTTGTTATTGCTAATTGTTTCCAAAAATCCCGTGTTTATTTCTTTTTCTGTCTTATTACCAGGTGCAATAAGGATCATATTCCTACGCCATATCGGCAGACAAGTGGCTAGCGTGGTGAATAAACCCCTTTAATTTAGGGTAAGTAATTCTTATATATTCCTATAATCTTTATGATCATTACATATAGTTCTATTAACATTTTGCCAATTTTCTTAAAGTGTTCTAAAAATTCCAGCGTCAAATAGCGGTGTTGCCATATTATTTTTACGGCTGGTAATCTAGATATTTTAGATGACGTCATGCAAGTGACGTAATTTATACACATACACATTTAAACTAAGAGTATATTGTAATTAGTTTTTTTATCTCTTAGGGTTTTTTTTTTGGACGGATTTTCCCACTTTTGGAGTCTATTCTCATAGTGTGACTTTTCCGTTGAACTTGGACTTCCTCCTTCTGGATTCCGGTACCTATGTGGATGCCACCTGGAGCAGTACCAGCTGAAAACGGTTGCTGATGTGATTTCCGCCTGTCTTGGTGATTCTTGTAGCAGTTCCAGCCTAGATTTTTCCTCAATCTACCAACATCCGAAGCTGACAGAGCCAGTTTTCTGGAAATCAGGAGAGCACGCAAGTCCAAAAATCCATTTTCCTTATTCTTTATTTTTTTTATGCTATTTGCTAAGCTTGATTGTAGTTAGTAAGATTCTTAGATAGTTTTGCTATTTTCTAAGATTAGTTGCACCTGCATGGATGCAGAGTTTATTTAATGCATTTGCTTCCTGCTTATTTGTTTATTGATAAGCTTGTATTTTTGTTATTAGCTAATAATATGCTTAATTTCGTTTAGATTTATTGCTTGCATACAAATATCTAATGCTTTTATTATCTGCGTTACTAATACATATATTTTTTTTTGCTTATTATTACGCTTCTCTGCTTTAGCTATTAATTGATAATATTATATATGACGCATGCGGAAATTAGGGTGTTAATTGCGCTGGTATACGCTTATTAATATTTTTTTTATACATGCGCATGCGCCTGAGCTCAAGCGACGCTGTTCCAAAGCTTACTATACGTACGTCTACTTTGAAATTTTGCGTTTATGATTACTGTTAATATTACTTTTCCCCTAATCTCTAAAGTTTGCGTTTAGCTAGTTTCCCTTTTAATTACTTGCATTACCGATTTTTCAGAACCATCTCATAATATATTTATTAGTATAACGAATTATTATATACTGGATTTACAATTTGTTTAATTTCTTTATAATAAAATATATTCTGTTTACTTGTGTTTGACTTTATAATCAACTATAGTTTTGACAATTTTCGGTAGTTGACTTTTGTAGGGTATATATATTTGGCGAGAAAATTTGTCTGGCGCCCTATTTACACCTTGAACCACTCCCTTCTCCACAGAGTTAGCCAAATACCCAACAAGGTATCATAACCTAGTCATTCTGACGAGTTGTAGGTTACAATATAGGCAACCGTAATATTTTTGCTAATTTATTAGTCACAAAACACACTTGTGAGCCACTGTCCAACATGCATCTCACTTTGTGATAATTTCCATCATTGTCCTGTACATCAACTATCAACTACAAAATCTGAGAAGTTTTTAAACTATTCATATTTGCCGCTATTAAACTAGCAGATACTGTATTATTAGCTAATTCTGTTCTACGCATTTCTGTTTCATTTTGTTTTTGCAGTTACAGCACAATTACTACTAGTAGATTGACTATTATTTGTATCTTTTACCTCTCCCCGGTGCTGCTGCGTATTATGTTTTAATCCCTCTACATCCCTCCGACTTGCATTCTTTTGCGAAATGATTTCTCCGTAAACAATTAAAACATAAATTTAATTTTCTTATTTCATGCCATGGCTTTTCTACTGTAAGTTCCTTTAGTTTTTCACAAAACAATCTGCACTTTATTCCATAGCTGCTAAATAAGCCCCTGTTTTAAACTCTCTCTTTACTATTTTTATACTTTTTTCCTTATCCTCGTATGCCTCTACTTTTTCAACCGTTCTAGTAAGAATTTCTTAAAATCGTCAATTTTTGGCTCACCCTTGTATTTTGAAACCCTAGCTTCTTCTCCCGCTTATTTATTTTACCTACTAATTTTCTTGACATGAGTAAAGTTAACAATCTGTCCCATTCTACAATTGGCTCACCAAGAGACTTTAAAGCCCGCCAAGGACTATTAAAATTATCAAGAAATTTTCGTAGCTCGCTTACGTCATATTTTAATATTTCTACATCTACTAATGCCTTTAAATGTTTCTGTATTATTCCCTGCTTATCTCCAAATTTTTCCTCTAACATGGACCAGGCTACACTGTAATTTTCATCTAAAACTTCTAATTCTGATAACACTTTTTGTGCATCACCCTTTAAACATTCTAATAACCTATACAATTTTTGAACATTATCAAATTTTGGATTTTTGTCTACTAACAATTAAAATGTGTTTTTAAATTTGTACCATTTGTCATATTCTCCGCTAAATTGTGGCAAATTGAACTTTTTTAATTCTAATTCCGCACCTGTGCATTCTTCACCAACGTTAGACGCGACTGCCATTTTATTCGCACAATCTTCGTAAAACAAGGGTGGAAGATTTGCATTTGATTGCAGTGGTGTGAGCGATTATTGTGACAAAAAAAAACAAGAAAAACAAAAAAAGTCCGTAGTAAATGGTCTGCAACAAATTGCATTAAAGGATAGTACCATAATGTCGGTAACATATATGTCGTCTGCTCCAGCACCAGATCTTTTCGAGTTTTTAACTTTTTTTAAATCTCTTGAATCCACCACGCAAACTGTAATTTTTTTATGACTGTATTTTTGGTCGCTTCAGGTTGTACAACTTCTAACTTTTCAAGTAAAACCTGATAAGCTGTATTTTTCTTATTTTTGTCAAGGGGTCCTTTGACTTAGTTTTCCATAAACAAGGATGGGTTCGATATAAGTCAATGAAATATTTTAAAAAATCTCGTGTTAAATTTCGTAAGTCAGACATTTTCACTGTAAATAAAACTATAATTTATAAAGGCCATATACTTATTTACTAATCAACTAATAATAATTATTATTAATTTAAATAATTATAACTACCTTCTACGTCACTGAAGAAGACCGTGACAATAACGTTGTTATTTGACACACACAGTCGAGCATCAACTTAACATTCAACAGCGCACGGACATGTTTTCTGGAAAACCAGGTTGATAAGTACGACGCACTTCAGCGCGCAATCATGACGTTATTATGTCCATTGACAGACGTTGTTGTTTGCGCGTAGACGAATGCGCGTTGATGTTTGCATACATGTACGTTCGTCTGTGACCCTCTTATAAAACTAATGTTTACTGTATTGAATAAGTATTTATTAAAATTTTCTTTTACAAATGAGTCAGTATGGCTTATATCTTTGTTAGTCTCAAAATTTGTTTCTTGTGATTGCGAGTCACTAGCTACTACGTCAGATAGTACGAAATCCTCAGAAGCAATTTGTACAAATTCTAGCATATTCATATTCATGAGCATACCTCAGAGCATATTATTATAAATTTATTAGTAATAATAATAATTATTAATAGTATATTATGCAACGATCATGTAATAACCATTACATGATAGTTGCATACGCTATTTTTTCTACACCCGATAAATAATCAAAAACCATAAATTTTATATTTTTATTTAACACAATAGGTAACAGTAATTATTCGTATTTCTATAAAAAAAAATCTACAAAATTGTAATTAATACCTCGGGTATTGGTATTGAAATAGATACAAGAAAACTATAACCATTTTATTTGTATTTCTCCAGTCCATAAACCGTTGCTAGTTTTTCGTACACTTTCTTAGATTTTTGGGGTAAAATATTTTGAACTGCACTTTCTGCTTTCTCCGATATGTGTGGAGGAGTCGATGGTTATTCTTCTATTTCGCTGATATCAGACATTTTTATAAATTATCGAAGTTTAGCTAGGTATCTACGAAAATTTAACACGTACTGATTTTGACATCTAAAAAAATTACATAGGAACCTCTGTAATTTTGTTTTGTTTCTCTCATGTTTCCTGTCTTCCATGATCATTATTTACGTAATTTCTTAAAAATCTTTATGCCTCTATTGCCTTTATAAATATTAATTTCTTCTTCATTTTCATTTTTATCTGAGAGCTGTTGATGATAATCTGGGTCTGTAATCATCGTTATTTGGATCAAACAGTAAATTCTCGTTCTGAAAAAGAAAATTTTACAATTGTTATGTATTTTAGTAAAATAAGATAGTTTTAAATACCTTGTATATATTTTTAAGTTAAGTCTTAAGTTAAGATTCCATAATGTAATACTCTTGTACATAATGTAAATATATGTGTGCTCATTTTGGTGGCGGAGAGTGTTATGTATTTTAGTAAAATAACATAGTTTTAAATACCTTGTATATATTTTACAGCTCATGCTAGCAAACATTTTTTGTTACTTTTTTTTGTATGAAACAATCTGATAAATATTGATGTACGGCGTTAGATGAGAACTTTTGTAGAACAAATATTGTACCTACTACGACTAAGAAAAATATATTTTTACACCAAATTGTGTATTGATTACCTTCCACCTGGAAATTTCTCAACAATATTTTAAAGTATTTAAGAATAATTGTATACCATTGTATTAAATTTCCATTTCCAGAAACATTTCCATCATATACTTTCAGTTTTTGTATCTCCAGTTTTTGCTTTATTATATACCTTTTGAAAATTGACCGCTGATAGTTTCCTAGAATAAATTATTTTCTTATATCTATTCCTTAAATTCAAATGACAAATTATATAATTATTAATGAAAATTTTATTATAAAATATTGTTTTGAATTGTTGCTGGTTCATAATAATGTGACATCGTTTAGTGTGGAGTGTAGTATTTATTAATAGATTTTGTGTGTTACGAAAAGCGTCTAGTAACTGAAAACTGATTTGCATAACATCTAGGTACATACGAGTACATGCAATTTAAATAATAAAAATAAAAGCAATCAGTAAAAAAAAAACATATCAGTACAATATTATTTGTAAAATAATATAAAATTAAATCGTGAAAAGCGAAGTACCCTTGAAAATTATAACAATAATTTCGTAACATTCAACGGTACTGGTCA
Source organism: Monochamus saltuarius (assembly GCA_025584915.1). Lineage (NCBI taxonomy): Eukaryota > Metazoa > Arthropoda > Insecta > Coleoptera > Cerambycidae > Monochamus > Monochamus saltuarius. Next base: position 20,349,577 of record CM046729.1, read on the forward strand.
ATAAATTTTGTTGACATAACGATTTTCCAAAATACATTACTTTACCCTTTTAATTGAAAGTTTTAGGTAACTAGATTGTTCTTCCAAAGCATTATCTCCGTTGTTAATAAAGACTCAGTTATAATACAAAGATGTACTTGTTGGTCTTTGTTTTTACATCAAAATTTACAGAATATCGTAATTTGAGCAAAATCGCGAGTACATCCTTTTAGTTTCGCACGGCAGCGTTGTAGCTGTTGAAAATCTTTAAAGGGCCCTATTCACATGCGAGTATGTCCGGCAAATCTGTCTGAGAGACATCTCTGTCGTAGGCTACACACAGGTGGACTTGTCAGCAAACATATCTGTTGTTGCTGCACATTCACGGACAAATCTCTACAGATGTGCGGACGGCATTTCATTTCTGCTCGTTCTCGCTTTGTGAACTATTGTGTTTATACCGGGCTATGGATAATAAAAAGAAACTGGCACTAATTGGAGGATTTATGATAAAAAAGAAAAGACTCTTTAACCTGCTTGGATAATAAATCCATTACAATTTTGGTGTAACGGTTTCATATTTTAAAAGACGTTTCTCTACATTGGTGGGCAGCATCTGTGTCAAAGCGATGGCTTTTAGGAAGACAAAAGTACTCTCATATAACTTTAATTAGAGAACTTGAAACGAGAAAGCCACATGATTTGCACAATTTTTGCGTATGGATAATGAAGCATTTGAAACGTTATTAGAATATGTTTGCCCAGTAATTGAAAGGAATAACACCCACGAGACAAGCAGTTAGTGCCAGAGAGCGATTAATTGCCACGTTACGGTATTTAGCGACTGGAAGATGTGCTGAAGACTTAAAGTTTAGGTGTGCAATTTCCCCACAGCTTCTGGGACAAATTATACCTGACACTTGTTGGGCATTATTTATGGCACTAAAACATGAATACTTAAAGGTTAGTATGGATGCTGTATTAGATATTAAGTACAGTTTTTAAGTAGTTTTAGTATAGTTACAATATCCAATTAGAGTAGGTACTGGTGTACATTGGGAGAGTGGAACAGCTTGCGGCTGATTAACCTCTATAGGTAGTGGAGTTGGTGTGGATTGTCCTAAGAAACAATTGGACTAAAACTGATGTGGCCGAGGCCACTGGTCTGAATTGCCCTGGGAAAGGATTGGGCGGAACCACTGATGTAGCTGGTCGTGCTGCAACCTGATTGCCATAGTAGTTAGTTGGAGTTTGCCCATAATCATAAGGGTTGTGAAAACCAGGGGCTGAATACGCAGGCGCCGGTAATACGTGACTTGGTACGCGAAAGGTACAGTTTTCTGTCAGCTTTCCTAATTTACCGTAAAATAACACGTCGGAAATAATTTTCTGCGCAAAAATTCTTTGTCGTGCTTCCATATTTTCGAGATCCACTGCTACAGTTTTTCCAAAAGGCTCATATGGGGATGTTGGTATTTGTGGAGCTGTAAGAGCAACATTTGCTGCCTCTAAAAACTTGGCTTTTTATAAACTAGACTACTATTTGGGCTTGTGGATCTGCTACTTCTTTTATTATGCTGAGAGGGGCAGCTACTTAACGGAGTTGACGGCTCGCTTAATGATACAAATTCTTCATCCTGGAAAAAATGAACATAATTTTGTTATATCATGCTATTTATTTATACAATATTTTGTTTGCAGTTTACATCGAGTGCAAATGATTGGCTAAAAATTACAGATGAATTTAAAACTTCATGCGACTTTGAACATTGCTTGGGAGCCATGGATGGCAAGCACATCGCCATAAAAAACGTAGCAACAGTGGATCATTTTTTACAATTATAAGGGTTTTTCGTCTTCGTCTTATTTGCCATTGTAAATGCTAATTACGAATTTATTTATGTATACACTGGAATAAATGGCAGAATTTCGGATGGAGGTGTCCTGTAAGAGACCGATTTTTACTCGACAAACTCGAAAACCACACTTTAAATATACCTCCTCCTAATAGTCTCGAGAAATCAGCAGTTAAATTGCCATACGTTTTTATTGAAGACGATGGATTTACATTAACAGAAAATGTAATGAAATCCTATTTACTAATTGCTATTACTCACGATGACAATTTTTAATTATCGCCTATGCCGAGCAAGACGAGTGGTTGAAAACGTCTTTGGCATATTGGCTTCTCGCTTTAGAATATTACTAAGCACAATTACATTAACTAATGTGGAAAAGGTTGATAAAGTGGTATTGGCCTGTTGTGTTCTGCATATGTAATTTCTTAAGAAGGAAATGCTCTAATTACATAAATGTTCGGTCTATTGATCGTGAAACCAGTAATCACGGCAATCAAGATGGTGATTGGCGTGAAGAGCTTCGTCAGTTACATGGATTGCAAAACAGACATATTACAATGATATTGCTAAAAATGTCAGAAAAGCTTTTACCCACTACTACAACAATGAAGAACAAACTTCATTTCAAGAAAATATGATCAATTGAAATCAATAATTTTACCTAATTTCGAAAAATTTATAAAACGTGACATTATCTTTATCTGAGATGTAACTGGTCTGCTACTTTCTGCTCGGCCTAAGCGGCTCGACTTGCAGAAAGCGACCTACAATATCGTAGGTACTTAACCGCAGACCTCTCGCCCCGGGCGATGCGCCATTAAATCTATAAATGATACTGCAGGAAACAAATTGTCGGTCATCTCACCTATGGCATACTGATGAGGGCTAACAAGCCCGAAACCGGTCTATGTCTGGTGGAGTGGCCGACAAGGGTTCTTGGCTGTTTCACACAGATACTGCAGGTATAATTCAATGCCGGTCGGCCAGTTATCAAACGTAATGTTTCTCCCACTATTTGATACAGGCTGTATTAGACGAAGCACAATCTCTTGTGCACTATTACTTTGATAATAAGGACCAGCCGGCTGCTGCCCCACGTACACTTCCATATTGATAACATAGAAGCAACGGGCATCCACCAAAGCGAAGATTTTTATACCATACCTGGCCGGCTTGTTTGGTATATATTGGCGGAATGAACACCGCCCACGAAAAGCTTCTAATTTTTCATCAATGGTCAAATATTGTATAAATCTTCTTACAATTTCCAACAAATGTGTCAAAAGTATTACGTATTGCAGCTAGTTTGTCTATTTTTTGTCGCTCACTACGGGTTTCTAAATCGTCAAAGCGGAGGCAAGATAATAGAAAATGAAATCTTTGTAGACTCATTGTCTTTCGAAAAATCATAACTCCAGTATCGTCAGTAGCCCACAGGTCATCCAAATTTTGTCTTCCTGATCTATAAAATCCAGACAAATATAAGAGTCCGATCAGAGCCGAAATCTCCTGAGAGGTAGTGTCATTTACCTTATATTCATTGAACCTTGCATATGATGCACGTTTAGCTGAAATTTTTTTATTTGTATGAACAGTAATATCACTCAGCATTTCCTCCGTAACAAATAATTTCCAACATTCAGCTGGTGTTTTATAAGTCTTGTACGGCGCACGCACACCTGGCAAATGAGAAATAATATTTTCGGCTCGAGTTCGAACATTAGGTCGAATACTTGGAGCTACTTTGGACCATTTAGTTATTTTGTCTTTTCCAATATATGTCAAGACCTCCTGATCTTCAAAAGCACAAAATTTTCTTCAGCGTCAGATATTTCCTGTTCAGTGTCAGTATTTTGGTCACTATTTGCTGCAACATCTATTTCATGTGAATCGCTATTATCATCCACCAACTCCGGGTCAGATTCGCACTCCCTCCACAATGCCAGAAGCCGCTCCTGTTCTCTCTCAAAATCACCCATTATTTATATACAACTGTAATATAAACAAATATTAACTCGTTCAAGTAATTTATGTTTGTTATTTGTAATACTTACCAACCAATATGATGAAAGCGTCACTGCACGGGTTTAGTCTGCTGGGGTCTGGCGTATTAATTTGGATAAAAAATGCACACGTATACACTCAAATGCTAAAACAACACTAAATTCGTAAATATCAAGTCTAGACATGCAGCTACTGGCTGGAAGGGATGAGCACCTCCTACCATTTCCAAGAAATGGTAACTTAACTAAACCGCTGGGCCTCTCTGACCCCACCAGACTAATGGAAGGTTAACAACTAAATGGAATTTATTCATTCTTATCATGTCTTGTTCTGTCTGTATTGGATTTAAGGCAGTATTGTTTCTTTTGAAGAAATTTGCTATATATCTATATTTTTCTAATATTCTATTAAATTCAGGATTTTCAGAAATTGCATCTGCAACACAAATGCAAAGTATACAGGGTGTTTCAAAACAAAGGCGAACAATTTCAGGGGGTGATTCCTTGTTGAAAATAAAAGGTAGTTTGTTATATAAACGTTGGGTCACAAGCCTACGATTAGGAAGATATCTCGTTGCAAAGATGGCGGAAAAAAGAGTGTTTTTATTGTTTTTCTCGGCGTGGGAATGGTAAAATTTTATGGAAGTGTTACCATCATCAAAAGACACTTGTGACATATTTTTTCACTGTTTGAAAATAATTGGTTGAAATAAACTAGGTACCCCTTTCAGTTTTTTTAACTATGCTTTCAAAAAACTTCCTTAACGACGTAGAAAAAAATAAATTATGTTAAGCCGATTCATTTATAAACTTTTTCTCTCTTATATTTTTTTGATAAAATTAACTGTTTCGACGTTAAAAAATAAAATGTAAAGTATTGCACGTCGGGAAGATACAGTTTTACTACACCCATTATTAGGAAAAACGAGTTGGCTGCTGTCAATTTGCGGATGTTTCTTTTGTTGCTTTGACAGATAGCAAATGGTTTGTACTATTTTAACATTTTGAGAGTGGTTTACGGGATAATTTGCCTTTCGTTGTGTGATGTGTTTGATTGCGGAGTACGTTGGGATTCAATACTAAGTTAATACAACAAAATGGTTAATTTCACAAATGCAGAAATGACAGACATGCACTGTATGTACGGCCGGGCAAATAGAAATTCCTTACATGCCTGTCGCCTTTATGCAGAATCGTATCCTAACCGTAGAATTCCTCATCACAGTATGTTTGCTAAGCTTCATCGAAGGCTATGTGAATCCGGAAAATTCAAAAAAAGAAATTTTGATACAGGCCGACACCGGGAAGTACAAACCATTTGCTATCTGTCAAAGCAACAATGGAAACATTTGGAAATTGACAGCAGCCAACCAGTTTTTCCTAATAATGGGTGTAGTAAAACTGCCTCTTCCCGACGTGCAATACTTTACATTTTATTTTCTAACGTAGAAACAGTTAATTTTATCAAAAAAATATAAGAGAAAAAAGTTTCTAAATGAATCGGTTTAATCTAATTTATTTTTTTCTACGTTAAGGAAGTTTTTTGAAAGTATAGTTAAAAAAACTGAAAGGGGTAGTTTATTTCAACCCTTTCCAATTATTTTCAAAAAGTGAAAAAATATGTCACAAGTGTCTTTCGATGATGGTAACACTTCCACAAAATTTTACCATTCCCACGCGTTTTATTTCTGAGAAAAACATTAAAAACTCTCTTTTTTCCGCCATCTTTGCAACGCGATATCTCCCAAATGGTTGACTTGTGACCCAACGTTTATATAACAAACTACCTTTTATTTTCTACAAGGAATCACCCCTTGAAATGTTTCGCCTTTGTGTTGGGAAGAATTAAAACAATTTATGAACAGAAATAGGTATGATTGCTTTAATTTATTTGGTTATGGATTTATTTAAAACAAAAAGTGCAATTTAAAGAAGCTTTTATTAGACATTTTTTCTTCGTTTCATAAAATGTTCTCTCGCTTGGATCTACATTTCATTTTCAGATTTTTCCTATTGTCCCTACCCTTCAATTGCTTGTTGAAGCCATCTGCCCGATTATTGGCGCAAAATGTTGTAAAATATTCTGTTATAAACTTTTCCACGTCTAATTTGTGAGGACAAAATATAAAGTTTGAATTCACATTTTCTTGTATATAATCAATTAAAATTAACAAACAGTGTTTTATTTTGGCATACCTAGGCAGAAAAGTCATTCAAATATTGTAGCACTTACATATGTAGTACAAGAAAACTGGGCTACAATATCTTAATGTATTTGGTATGTCTAAAAAATATTCTTTTTCTGCAACTTAATCATGCCATTTTTCATTGTGATCTGAAAGCATATTACTTTTGCAAATATTGCAAGTGCTATCAGTTTTATTTTTTTTTTGTTAAAAATCCACAAATATAGCCTACACTTATATTGTCGATATAAGAATAATTGCATGGCGGCATGCAAAATTTTGTTAAATCTAAATTTAATGCGTTTGATTTATTTCTACATTTTGTGAAACAAATAATTTTACATCTTTTATCATGCTTGATGACTCGTCATCTTCACATGTAAAAGGTTGGGAAATCTGGAGATACTGGTGACCAAAAAAAGTCGATTGAGACAAATATACCTTATCCGAATGTTGTTGGTTTAAAAAATACAGGGCGTTCAATGCTAGAATTTTATTTTGAAATACATATCTCAATAACTTTGAAACCTGTCGGAGTATTAAAAAAAATGGCACAATTATGTTTTTTGGTACGGCAAAGAAGAATTTTTAACTTGTAACATTCCTTTTATTATAAAATTAAGAATGTCACAATTTCAATATGAAACGTCTAGTAACAAGGTATTTTTGCACATCCTGTATAATGTTGGTAGATTAAGTAAGTGTAAACCATATCCAGTGTACCATGTAACTTTAGATTTCTTCAATAAGCCTAAAATGTAAACACTTTGTACGATAAATATTTTATTAATTATTTACTTACCATTACTGTGTACCAGTTACATCGATGTATATCGTTATGTTATTTTTTCTACTCTGTATAACACGCTGGAGTAATTTGTTAACAGTTTATTATTTAATTATTATCACTTATTGTATTAAGCTCTGTTTTGGCAAAAAGCAAGGTTAAGGTAACTGCCATAAAAAATAATAATTCGATTCGGACCACAGACCACATACTTACTATTCGGACTAAATTATGTGCTGAGATCCCGAACGAGCATTAGCCCGAAATTTCATAGAAACCGAAGCAATCAGATTTCAGTGAGTTTTTAGATCTTTGTAGGGTATAAAACCTACAGGAACCTAAATTCTAGTCCCTTTTCGTTCTGATTTTGGTCGATTGAAGTATTTCCATATTACAGATTTAGTTATAGTGCGAAGTCACATTTTGAAATTTAAATCTGAATTTATTGAAGTCATCAATAAGGATGGAGGTAATATATTTGATTAATTAAGATTATTATCGATAGTAGATTTCATTTTAAACAATATTGTATGTTATTTTTTGAAACTAAGAATATAAAATACCTAACCTGACCTTGATCTTTGTTAAAGCACATGCTAATTATTTTTTCTTTTCTTTTGTCATTTTCTTAACTTTAGAGGCCAATTAAATAATTGAACAATTAAATAAATAATCAAGCAATAATTGCACAATTAAACAGTTAATTGAACAATTAAATTATTAATAATCAACAATTAAATAGTCAATTGAAATTGTATTGGTGCTACGTCGAGTAACGTATATTTTGAGAATCTTTTCATTTCCCAAGTTGGAATATTTTGTTCAACCTTTGCTGGTTAAAATTTATTCATTGAAGATGAAATATTTTAATTGCTGTAGAGAAGATTCCAAGAAGTACTCGAAAATTATCAGCACAGTTTAATACATCTTAAACAATATTATATGAAGTTCTTAAAGAACATCATATCCATGTGCAAAAAATACATGAACTGATTCCTGAAGATTTTCAGTGTTCAAACTGGCTATTAGATCAGCAACGAAATAATGTAAACTTCATTGGCACATTCTTTTCACGAATGAAGCAAGGTATATCAAAAATGGAATCACCAATTTACATAATACACGTGTAAGAGTTCCAATCAATTAATATCTGGACAGCAATCATTGGCAATTTTGTTATTGGACCATTCGTATTACCGGAATGATTGAATGCACAACTCTATTTGGAGTTCCTTCCTTTCAGTGTTGGTGTGCTGGAGCATCTGAATAACGTCTATCCAAACCGTTGGTTAGGTAAAGAAGGAGCTATTGCCTGACCTCCTCGCCCTCCCGACCTAACGCCGTTGGATTTTTACCTGTGGGGACACCTCAAACAATTGATGTATTCCACTCCAGTCGACACCAGGGAGGAACTTCTACAGAGAATCACGTTTCATTGTGATGTAATAAGGAACAATGTTGGGTTATTGTGGCGGGAACAGCAGTCCTCAATTCGTCGTGCCCGCGAGTGTATCACACTTCACGTCGAGTCCATGTTGAGCCCTCTTATGAAGTTTTTCAGTAATTTTATTAAGGTGCGTCCTGAGACACCACTGCGTATTTTTAAATTTTGTATTTTTTCGGATTAACTATCTTAAAATGAAACTTTCCTATTTTTTGAATGACTTTCGTATCGCACTATATTGTCGGAAAAGAAAAAAATTGAAATCATGGCCCTTTTTATTAAAAATGAAACATGAATTGGTTTATTATTCTTTTTCTCGATCATTTTACCTCAAGGTTCTAACCTGGGTCCGCTATTGTTTGTTCTGTTTATTAATGATGTAACACATGTAGTTCGTAGCTCTAAACTGCTTTACGCGGATGACTTAAAGATATATCGTATTATTGATAATTTAGTCAGATGGATCGGTCAGTGGTCGCGCGGTTTAAGGCGTTAGTACTTGAATCGAGGTGACTAGACGGAGTTGGTTCGAGCCCAGCTGCCGGTAGACCGTATATAAGCTATATTCGTGGAGAGGATTGGCACCCTCTCTGTGGGTATGGTAGGATGGAATAATGTTAGCTTGGGTCAATGTGAGAGATTGATGCCGGTTGATATTTGACCACCCCCCTAATTAATGAGGTTTTCCAGGTTTCCCTCATTCCTGCACTGAATAGTGGTTAGGGCCTACCAACGTAAGTCGTTCCTGGGCGCAAATGCGGCCTGCTTAATAATAATATGCCGCCCCTCTCCCGCACAAGTCTCCGACTTCTGGGCTAATCCCTGTGATTAGAATGAGGTAGAGATATTATTATTATTATTATTAGATGATTCATCCCTACTTCAGGAAGACCTTGAGAGAGTTTCAGAGTGGTGTTCAATAAATTGCTTGAAATTAAATGCGGAGAAGTGTTTTATCTTATCATTTTCAAAAAGACATGATGTTATCAGATGTTCTTATAGAATAGATACTTTTGAGTTGACCAGATGTAATGAAATAAAAGATCTAGGTGTGGTATTTGATTTTCTTTTGTTACTCACATTGAAAAACTGTTACCTTTGCTCGGCGGCTCGCGGCTCTATTATGATGAATGGAAGAGTTTTTGCGAGCACTGATGTACTTTCAACACTTTTTATTGCTTTTGTGCGCTCAATTTTTGAATACGGTGCTTTAATTTGGTGTACTATTTATGCTAATCACATATGTCTCATTGAATGTGTCCAGAGAAAATTTTTAAAATTTGTCAGGTTTAAAAGGACAGGTGTATACCCAGAGAGGGGTATCCAATATTTAACTTTGTTGAATGAATGTCAGTTCAATTCCTTGCATACTAGACGAATACTTTTATCTGTGTCATTCCTTTATAACCTGTTAAATAACTATGTAATCTGTCCACGTTTACATGAGAATGTGAGGTTCCGGGTTTCTCAATTGGGTTTAAGAAATTCTTTACCGTTTCATACAGATTTGGCAAGAACAAATACAAATGCAAAAGTCACCGGTTCTTAGTGCTTGCAATAATTTTAATAATTACTGCTCATCCTGTGATATCCATATTAGTTCTTTAAGAGAAATTCATGAAAAGATATTGGAACACATTAGTGGTACTTGATTGATGTTCTGCCATAACTTATACTCTTATAACTGCGGATCAAAATTGAATCAAGAAGGCCATTCTAAAGCTTTGAAAATCTAGATTGTAAGCGGCACTAGTCCAAGTACGACAGGAAAGCTGCCCTTCTCGGAGTCATCTCCAACGTATATCAACGGATGAACTTCTCAATGTCCTCAATTCCACGTCTGTATATCAACTGGTGGGCAAGTCAATAAACTGTGTTTATTTTTTTATATATTTATTTTTATTCACCCATTTTGACTTAAGCAAAATTTGTTATCCTCCTACAGGGGTAAAAAGGCAAACCGAACAGATTATTCTGTAGGTGGCGCCCAAATATAACATCCTCTTAAACAGTTTGCTATTCAAGAACCCACGACTTAAAAAAGTGCCCCGACTAAAAGAGCAGCCGTTCGCAACATTGTATATTTATCGTTTGTAACAAACGATAGGTAACAAACTAATTTTGACGTTATTAGTAGAGGGCGCCACTTATGGCACAGCATGTTTTGTTTTAATGGCAGAACTTTTTTGCTGTTTAGTGTATCCATCTGTCTATTGAAACAATCGATTCTCCTACCTGTTATATATGACAAAGGTATACCTTGTTGAAGTCGTTAGGAGTAACCATTTTTTAAATAATCGTATTTGAAATATTCAGTGCAGCGATTGAAAACTGTTATCGTTTCAGGTAAAGTGCCTTTTCTACTGAAAATACAGAAAAATATTACTTGAAAAAGTTGTTCAGAACGGTAAAATATGGAGACCTGCAAAATTTCAAAAAGATCGGCTTTCTCTGATAAAATCTTTATGCTTGTTGAAAAATGGTTTCAAAATCAAACCTCGCCGATCTTCTTGAAATTATCTGAAACTGTAACAGTTTTCAATCGGTGCAATGAATATTTCAAATAGGATAATTTCGAAAACTGTTACTCCTAACGACTTCAACAGGGTATACCTATTTCAGACACAACAGGTAGGAGAATCGAGTGTTTCTATAGTCAGATGGATACACTAAGCATCCGTCGCGTACGCCCCTGGGTTTCGAAGCCAAGAAATATACTTGCGACATTTAAAATTATCTTTCAATGTGAAGAAGTCGAGGCATATCAAGGTTTCCAGTCAGCTCACAAAAAGCAAGGTCCGAAAGTGACCATTCCGTCTCGGGATTGAGTACTAAAGAATTTAACTTTTCATATTGCTCGCTGCCCATGCGATTAATGTATGCCGTAGCTGTAGTGTTGTCCGATCTTATGGGTATACTAATCGCTCGAGGTATGTCGCTTCAAGCTCGAGGAAATTTATATGTTGTTTCTGTTCCCTGCTTGTCCACCATCCATGAGTTCGTTCTGAACCACCACATGCCCCCCATCCAGAGAGAGAGAGGCGTCGGTAAAAATTTCCATTTGGAATTTATCTTGTTTGATGTCATTAAATGTGTTGTCAATGTTTTGTGTTCACCAGGAAAACCCTGATAATTCAGGGCAACCATTTTCGCATCATAATTCATCTTATTTTTTGTTAAGGAAGAAACTTTTCTCTCGATTGATTTTGTGTATAACCACCTATATTTCACAGCAGGGCATGCTGAAGTTAAAACACCTGTCGGTTGAGCGAATTCTCGAATTTTACAGGTTTGCCTGGATTGGATATTCGATATCCGTCTTTTAATTTTTTCACACTTATCTACTTGTAGCTCCAATGACAGGGTATCGGTATTTAGAATAAAGCCCAAAAATTTACAACTTTTAGATGGGGTCAGTTAAAATGGGGGGTGACTATAAATTTATTAAGCTCTTTTAAGTTGAGGATGAAACGTTTTTTGCCGTTTGCTTTGTCGGTGAGAAATATTCTAAGATAAATTGGTCATCTAGCGGCTCTCACTTGAGTATTGCACTCAAATTGGACAAAGCAGAAATCTCTCTAGCCTTTAACTCAAAGTCCTTCAGAGATAAGGCGTTGATACCCGGAGAGTCTCTTTGAGTTGGGACACTGGCAAAAGATAATTGATAACCTTTAATCTACCTTAGTATCACTTTACTAGAAGTAAGTGCTTCCCACCTTTTATAAAATAGAGAAAGTCTACCAGCAAATACTTCCTCTGCCTCTCCTTGTTGTTCTGATGATACTGAGGGGCACGCCCTTTTGCAGCCCCGTCTCCCTCGGACGACAGGGTGTTTTAAGTCCTTGCTTGCGGTTTGTAGGACCTTACCGGTTTTTACCTTCTCACTTAAGTCAGGGCCAAAGAATAGGTCAGTCGGTGGATATTTTTGCAGCATTTCTGCAGTATCTTTATTCATATAGGAAAATATAAACTTGCGCCTCGCCATTGATAACTCATGAAATAAGGAAAATAGTAATTTACCAAAATCTATTAAAGGTGGTAGCAATTTTTCTCTACATGCTAGTGGCACCGACTCGTTTTCCTGTAGTATGGAATCTATGCCTGTACCCAGGCCTGCTATTCCACTACTTAAATTATCCTGAAATTCGGTATATGCCGTATCCTTATTCTACACAGATATAGGTAAAATTATCTTAGCCTCGGGATTAAGAGAAGGAGGCTCTAGGAAGCGGCAATTTTCCGGTACTTTATATTTACTTAATAGAGTGTGTCTGTTCCTCTTTAGGTAGGCCATTTGAGGTAATAAAACCCCAACGAGACCCTAATGCCTGGTGTAATTTAATATTCGAATCTTTCTTGGTGTTTGGGTCATCTCCTAATATTTCTATAACATCGTCTGGTAATTCGATATCATTACTAATTCATTTTCTGCGTCTCTATTCGGTAGTGAAGAAGTCAAGCCGCGCCGGCTGTGAGCATCGGCCAGCATAGCGTTTGCCGCATCGCACGGAGTACGCGCCACGCTGAAGCCCGGTGAATGATTCAACAATCGAGCTTTTAGGTTAAGCACATAGTGGAGCGGAGAGCAAAGCGACGATCAAAGCTGAGAGCAAAACCTCAGGAACCGAAAGGCTCCTGGTCCTGACCTAATCCATAACCACACCCTAAAACACCTCCCCCGCAAACCCTTCACAGCCCTCCTCAACATAACAAACGCCATCCTCCGACTGAGGCATTTTCCAAGAAATTGGAAAACCGCTCACGTCATCCTCATCCCCAAACCCAACAAAGACCACCAATTCCCCTCTAACTACCGGCCCATCAGCCTGCTCCCGGCTATGAGCAAAGTGGTAGAAAGAATTATCCTCTCCCGACTAAAAACCATATCCCAAGAGCTGCAAGTCATTCCCGACGAGCAGTTCGCCTTCCGCCCTGGTCACTCGACCGAACTCCAAATCCTCAGACTAACCGAGCACATCACGGCGGCCTTCAACAGGAAACAGTTCACTGGAGCTGTCTTCCTGGACGCCGCAAAGCCTTCGACACGGTCTGGCACGAAGGCCTACTGATGAAAATGCTCACAAACCGCTATCCTATTTCCTATGTCAAACTAACCAAGTCCTACCTTCACCACCGGAAATTCCAAATCCGCATCCAAGACTCCCTATCCTCAACTCAGCACCATGGAGGCCGGTGTCCCACAAGGCACCGTCCTCTCCTCACCTCTATACCATCCATAACAGCGACATTCCACACCCTCCCCACACAAATACCTACCTCTACGCGGACGACATCACCCTGACACCCATTCCCTGGCAGACAAAAACGAGATACCTAGGCGTGACGATGGACCAGCGACTCACGTGGAAAGCCCATATCGCGGAGACGGCGGCTCGCGGTAAGCTCACCAGGGCGAGGGTTTATCCCTTACTCAAGGGTGGCAACACCCTTAGTTTAAGGAATAAGCGTACGCTTATCAAGGTGGTGCTTCAAGCGCAGCTCACGTACGGCTCCGCGGCATGGAGCTACGCGGCAAAAAGCCACATTAAAAAACTTCAGGTTATAGAGAACATAGCCTTACGCACGGCCGTCGCCGCGCCCTGGTATTTCAGAAACACAGACATAAAACATGACCTCGACTATACCGACCTAACCCACACCATTCTCACCCACGCCCAAAAAACCCTTGACAAAGCCACTAACCATGACAACCCCCTACTTAGGCAAGCCGTCGACTACGACCCTCCCCGACTGACAAACACAAACGCCCCAGACACCAATTCCTTGACCTTCCCCATGACCAAACCCCTACCCCCTCCCCCGCTAATCATTTCTGTTTCAGGACGAAGAAGCCACGACCCAGATGACCACCACGAAGAAGACGAGAACATAGATAACCCAAACCAAATTCCTATCCTTACCTAGCGCTCGCATCTCCCGAACCGAAAAAGGCTCGGGAGGAAAGAGCATCCTATGGCTACCTAGCCAATCACAATAACCCAATTCCCAACAAAGACCACCCCCGGGGGTTTAGGACGGCCGGCGAAGAAAGAACATAGAAGACCCGAAGAGCGCCAGAAGAAGGCCCCCCTGCCGGCGGGGGTCAGCCAGGGCAGAAGGAGGTCCCGCAAAGCGCCTACACCGGCCACGCCAGTGGTCGGGGTAGGTGATGGACGGGGCCCACCTTTACGAGGCCGCCCAGGCCTACAGAGATGGGGAAGGATAAAGAGCGCTAACGCGCTCGATCCTAAACCATACAAGGCCACCGTTCGCCAAAGAAATAACGGCGCTGAGAGCAAAGTATTGAAAGAGCAGAGTATTGATATAAGATTTGGTAAAACATAGTAGAGCCGCTCGTTTTAGAGTGAAGTTGTCGGTATGGATTTAATATTGAGTTCTTCACTGAAAATTTATTATTTATTAAAAATAGAAAAAGGGAAGAAAGTATGCTGTTCATAACCACATAAAAGTGCCTTCGTAGCATCAGCTCGGGCTGATCACCTAGTGTCCGATAAGCGTTTCAAAATCGGAATTTTTGAAGTAGAATCTTTAAGTGCGCTCGTAAGACGACCCCATCGATAGGTAGAAGCGGAAAAAAATGTATAGAGGTTTTCAATGAAATCGAAGAAAAGTAATGCTTCTGTACAGCAGTCTGCAGCGCACTTAGCAACCAAATTTAATGAATGTGCAAGACAGGGAATGTATTCGGCGTACTTATTTATTTCCTTAATTCGGGCTTGTAAACCGGTGTATTTCCCACTCATGTTGCTGGCATTATCGTAGCTTTGCCCACGACAATCTTTGATATCAATGCCACTCTCACTTAAGAAATCTAGTAAACTTTGAGCGAGTTGTTCAGCAGTATGACCTTCCATGTCCAAGAACTTAACAAATCTTTCCACTGGTCCAGATGGCAGAACATAGCGCACTATCAGAGTCAGTTGGTCTACATGCGATATATCTGGAGTAGAATCCAATGAAACTGAGTAGTATTTGCATTTCTTAATTTCGCAAATAATTTGATCCAGTATGCTTGATGCAAGTAGATGAATAAATTCCTCACAAGTTGTTTTTGATAAATATGACGTATGTCCCTTTCCTTTATTAGCATGATTTTGTATATGTTGAGCCATAAAAGCGTCAAATTGGGCTATTAATTCTAACAAGCCTAAATAATTTCCATTGTGAGGTGAACCAACAATTTCGTCACTACCCCGAAACGCAAGACCTCGTTCTGCTAAAAACTTTATTACTCCAATGATTCATTTTAAGAGTAGCCTCCAATACTTTTGCTCAGTCTCAATTTGGCTCACAAGTTGAGAATCAACACGCATATTCTTGTTTTTGAGGTTTAACAGCGAAATTATGGCTTGTCTATGCGGAGTGCTTTCTTCATGTCTTGTCAACAAATTGTGCGCATTCTTCCAGTCATCTAATCCGTCTTTTGTAAACCGTGGTGGCGAACTATCTGAATTTGTAACTTTGCAAACAAAACAGAAAAGGCGTCCTTTGGTTTCCGAATAACACAACCAGTCTCTGACGTGAGTTTTATTCGTTAGTTTATGTTTATAGGTGAAAAATGACTTATGGCAGAATCGTGGCTTATTTTCGTTTTCGTAAATTTTCTTTGAAGACAAAAAATCACTATTCATATGTTGCAGTTCGCTGCTTCCTTTTTCAATCCAATAATCTCTATCAATGTTGCTCGGCCATTCACCAATATCGTTGGAGTATATTTTACTTTCGTTTTGTTTTTGACTTGAAACTGAAACTGATATGCCATCGACTACTTTTTGGTACGACGACTCTAGATCGAGAGGACTGGCTGTGCTTTTAACTTCTCTTTAGTTAGAACATGATATACCTAAATTAGGAGGAATTGCTGTCTCTTCACCTACAGCATCACTTATAAAAAATGTAGCTTCATCAAAAATGGTAGTAGTGCTACTATCATATGTACAATGAGATGCAACTTCTGTCTTTTCTGATTTGCTTTCTGTAGATTCAGCAACATCACTCTGAACATTAAAATACTCGATCAGCTTACGTGTTTTTGATAGAACAGCTTCGTTCTTTTTTTCCTTTTCATCTTTTGCTTTACGCTGAGCACTTCCAGAAGCGTAGTGCCGACCCGTATCTCTAGATCTGCTGCTCATGTTACCTATAGTCAGACAAATATTTTTTTAAATTTTAAATTTAAAAAAAATCAACTTGACAAATGCGATTTATTTGTAATATGCAAAACATACCTAGTAAAATATCTTATCTTAAGTGAAGTTATTCTCGTTGATATTTTTGCCTTTGTACATACAAAAACTCTTCTATTGTGTTTTAGAAAAGATAATTGAATGAGTTGCACACAGCGCTACGTCACGCACGAAAACAGTACTCGAAGCAATGTCAAAACAGCAATTTCTTATTGTTTGATAGTCAATAGAATCCTATTTTATTTGTTCGATTTACGACTAGCTCCATCGATGACAATGTCAGGGAATTCCCCTATTAGTTTTGTAGTGCTGCCAACTGGCGTGTAGTGCTGTGCAAGTAGTACAACACATAACTTGTGGTGTGGCCAGCGCTCAATTTTAGAAATGTGGTACAATTTAAAATTATTGTTGTAGATTTTGATACCAACGTTTCTCGTGGTAGGTATTATACCTACACCTACCTATAGTAATTGAAAAAAAGTTTAAAATCCAAAATATCCAAATGTGCATACCGTGCACTTATTTCATAGTAAAGATATTCAAGTAAATTAAATGTCGACGAACACATAAAATGTGTAATTTTTAATTAAATAACTTTTTGTTTATAATTTGAATTATTCTTTTTTAAATTACCCGCCTTTTTACTTGAGACTCTGAATCACCTTGCTCTTAATCTACCGTCACTAGCTTTCAATAATCTCGAAACATGATCGATATGATAATCGATTCAAAAAAAGGTCAGCTATATTCACTCATAAAATGAATCTATATTTTATAATAAATCAACCAACCACAGTAGATTGTATCCTGACTGAGTTAATAAAATTTAAATAGTTCGCCTGTTTTCTCGAAATACTTATAATCGTCGATATTATATTAAAATCGATTAAAAAAGTACAATCTCAGCTACGTAAACTCGCAAAATAAATGTATACCTATATAAAAAAATAAAAATCTGGCCGCTTGAAGGGTAGAAACGTGGTATAGATGCTAGTCTAAATATATCGATTATAATTAAACATTAGAACATTAACGTTAAAAAGTTCGTAAAATACCTACTCATTTTTACGATTTAACGTGACGAAATCGAGTTTTAGATTTTCAAGTGGAAGTGAAGCATAGCCTAAGCGCTTCGCGTTTAAGTCATGCAAGATATTTTACGCTCCTATCTAAATTAATATTTTTGTATTACGGTCAGACAGGCGTTGGAGCATTTGCTACTCTTGCTACGTGGCTAATCCGGCACTGAATTTATCTAAAATAAATCGATTGTGCTGTTGAGCATCTTTTTGATCCTACAAAGATTTTTTCACAAACACACTACTTATTAACGTGTCAATATCCATTTTTAATTTAAAAAATCACGATAAAGGAGCGGCGAAAACAAACTTGTTTGAACGCTTCCGCTTTGCTCGATTATAATTGTACTACTAGCGCATTGCTCTCCGGTCCACTATGCGTGTCCCAATATGTAGTAATAGGTTTGATTTCATCGCTCTGCTTTGATCGTCGCTTTGCTCTCCGCTCCACTATGTGCTTAGCCTAAGAATGCATTTCGCAGGCAGATTCTAATGCGATAAAACGCGCTCGATCCAGAACATTACTCGGAAACTTTCAAGATCTTTCGGTCCTGCGATTCTTAACGTTCTATATGAATATGCCGCCCGGTGGCATATTCGAATGTTACAGACGCGTCCCTCGCGCGTAAGTTTTCATAATTCGAATCCTTTATCCTTTCTTTCACTGTTCATGATTATTAATAAGCATGCAATTACAGATAACCTTGACCCAACTCTTTACTGCGTATTTTTTACTTAATCACAAATTAAAACTCAAAATTATCCCTGGTTTATTGTACTTAACTCAAATTATAACACAGAGTGTATGTTTATTAAAATGAATTAAAAAAGGACCGAATTAAACAACAATGGAACAAAAATTAAACCTAACTTATTTTCTAAATTTATTTGAACCCAGTCCAACATTCTTTTCGACACATAAGACCAACGAGTGAGGGACCCTAAGGATTTTTCTACTCTTTTGTGATCGAGCTAGTGCTTTTCTACCGATTTGTTTTCCTTTTCGCTGTGTACTTAACTTTCCTTTTCATTTGATTTTTGATGATATGGTATTTATATTTGAATGCCCAATCAGCAAAGCATTGGTATTGGATGCATATTTTATTTTATTTTCTAAGTACGCACGAATCGCTGGATAACACTGTGCTGGATCTTTCTCCAAATTATTCATAATTTCTCTACTGTGGCTCTCCCATTCTAATTTTAGAGCTTCTAGTTCTTCAGTAGAAGGTATTTGTGCGTTTTCAGATTGATTTTAATTCATACAATTTTCATCAATATTGGCCTCACTTTGATTGTTACCTAATAATTCAACAATTTTGGCATTATTTTCCATATTCAATAATGGCAAAAATAAATTGGAATCTGGCTTCTTTCCTGTAGCAATTTTATATAATTGATTCTTAGTCATCACAGATAAAGTATTAATACTGTTCAATATGCCATATTTTTTCACAATAAAAGCCTGATGCTTGCAATATTTTCCATTATAGCCTACCGGACAAGTGCATTTACAGATTGACATGTCAACATAATAGAATATCTGAGCATCTTTCGAACTTTGAATTTTGTATTCCATATTTCCGGTTTCGGCCACAAATACGCTTGATTCAAATTGGAACAGCTTAAAGTTATGATTGTAGACAGTCTTAGACTCTCTTTTAAGCAGTAGGTCAAGAATGCCCTGCTTATAATACATCTCAAAACTTGTAACTATGAAGTCTGCTAACTGTGCGTTCTAGTGGAATGTCTTTGAGAAGGCGAAACATCACCTCACTGTAATTATTCGTATCTGTGCCTCTTAGAATTAAATTTGTTCTATACAAAAGGCCCAACTCTCAATTCTAGACATCATATTATTCACATAGTTTTTATATTTGTCATGAACACAATGTTTGTCAAATTCTTCTTTTGCCTTTGCAAGTTGATCGTCGCTTTTGAAATATAAAATGTCACGGAATAGTTTATAGTAAGTCTGGGTTTTATCTTTGGGTACGGAGTTCTTCGTCATTGTTAACCATCGCCAACAAGCCTTAAGACAATGAAATGTGCACAAAAGCAATTTAGAATTCGGCCAATTTTTTTGTAGCACATTTCTTTCAGTGAGATCGTCATCTGTTAAAATTACTGTTGGTTGAATTTTCACAGGGAAAATTTCGATCAGTGCGCTCACAGCCGCACTAAATATCAGCTTTTTGACTACTGCTCAAAATACATCCGATTGGAATTCCACCCGCTGAGGATTGAGTCAGGAAAAAATAAACTTTGTGGTCTTCAAGTATCGCAGTTTCCTGTGGCATCCACAAAAACAACTTCAGAAGCTTGAGGTAGGGTAAGAGCTCTTTGCATTATGGGTGTACAAAGAGATACTGCATAATTTGTACCACTGGTTACGATTTTGAACTTCATTCCATTATTATGCTTATGCTGTGAAAGTAAATCTTGTAATTTTTCCATCATACCTTCCCCACTTTTATCTCCATAATTATTTTTAAAATTAGTTTTCCACAACGATCCCACATCACTTTTTATGGGAAAATAGTATCGGTCAAGAACATATTTTTCGTAATCATCACCTAGTTCCTCCATTTTAAGTGAGCAAAATGTATGATAAGCTGAAGCTGCGGTGTGTCCACGTTCAAATAACTCTAATAACGAGGTTTTTGCTTCTGGGCCAATAGGTCGTACTCTTAGAGCTACTGCTACATCAAGACGATGATAGTTAATATTTCGTCTACGACTATTAAAATGGCAGTGATATAACCGCTTGAAGACATTCCTTGGAGCCTCAGCTGATATTTTGAAGGTTTTTGTTATACGCCACGTCTCTTTGGTTGAGCTTTGCACAATTTGTCATTTCTAAAAAAATACACTATTCAATACCACGAATTCTCCAAACTACCCAAATTACACAACGGTGGTGTTTTCTGTTTATAAAATATTTTTAGGTCCTATTATTGTCAATATTAAGTAAATAAATGTTACTGAAAAGAAGGCGCATAACACCTATTTTTTCATTATTTTACAATTTTTTGAAAAGAAGTACTTTTGTTGGAAACTACTAAACCAATACATTAGATTGTACATTTGCATAATAATTCAAAAACTACCAAAATTCTAGACACCTCCGTAATAAGACTACCAATAATACAACGACTCACCTCAATATCATCTGCTGTTTTCAACTGCATCTTAATTATATTGTTTTCTATGATTTTATATTGATAATTTTGAGGTAAACGATTTAACCTGTCAGCCATGTTGCTTCCTCTGCTGTACTACCTACAATACTGGTAAATAAACTGTTAAAGCTATCGCGCTACTCAGTTAAGTCATGAATGTTACAGACCAGTCCGCCTAAATCGTCTGTAACTTTGGAAGCGCTCTTCGTGTTTTACGAAAATTGACGAGCGACGGACGCGTCTGTAACATTCGAATATGCCGCCCGGTGAGGCGAACGTGACCGGCTGCGGGAGCGCTCACCCAAATGTTTGGATCTAACCAAAGTTTCCAATTCATTTAGCCGTCTTAGCCGTGTACGGGATATTCTTTCCCTACTTGAGGAACGATGGTGTCCGTTTGACTTTCCCATTGTGTTGTAACTACAAAGACAAGTGTTATTACAGAAATAGTATTTACTTAATTATTTAGTATACACCGTTTCAATCGGGAATATCGGGCTGCGGCGATGCTTCTGTTGTTCGCACAAGAAGAATGACGATACGACGGGTGGCGAGGGCAGGCCAAGTAGCAGGACAGGGAAGGGGAGGTATTTACTTTAAAATATTGTGCGTTGAAGTACGTAGATCACGGACTACATAGTTAAATAATAACAACATCTTTGGACTGGATGGCAAAATATATTTGTCGGAGAGGGTGAAGATACTGGGGTGGTTTCAGGGTGAAACTTCATGATATGATTAACAAGTTTATTGATGCAACGGTCACAATGTCAAATAGCGAATTAACAATATTAACAAAACAGATCTGCAACAAGAACCTATCGGTGACGTTTAACAACAATCGAAGTAGAATGCTGATGTTGCTGATGGTGCAAATACTTGCGGGTGAGTTGTTTTGATTTGCAGATGAGTTGTTTTCCAGCGACTGGGTGGCGCCGACACGGCTATCCTGACATTGTGCACGTCTTCGGGCACTTCCTTATCCTTGCTGACATCGAACATCTGTAATACAACATTACATCAAGTTTCTTTCAATTAACAAAAGCAAAACAAATCAACAGGAACGCTCGTCCATCCTGACAACAGATTATGCCTCTAATTCATACTGTACTAGGTTACACATCTTTCCAGACATTCGGGGCTCAACGAACTTTTACACAAGACCAGGTAACAAACGTACCTCTTCTGGACTTTCCAGGCTCGACTTAATCAACTAGGTATCTTTTTACCTCTTCTGGAACTTCCGGGATCGACTCAATAAACAAGTGATAATTCTGTATCCTTCCAATACCGGGATCGACTCAACAAACATAAACAAGTAGACACCTCGGTATCTCATCCGGTATTGCAATCGACTCGAATTACACACAACCATTAGCAATAAAACAACAAACTTTCAAGATTCAAAGCAACAGCTAAACAAAAGGGCAAGTTACCTGCTCAGATTCAGACTATTCTCTCTGTTGACTCTCATGATCGGATTCACTTAGAACTTCACCTTGCCCTTGTGGCACAGCGATAAGCTGTCCATGAGCAAATTTAAAAGTGCCTCTCTTGCCTTTATCAGTTGCCTCAACGATCATTCTCTAAAATTTTAGTAATCTTAAATGGCCCTCGATACTTCTGGTCAAGTTTTGAAATCATTCTTTCATTAACTTTACTATAAACAAAGTCACCCACTGAAAACGGTATGATAATGGCCCTCGCACTATTTTTCCTGTCTGCATCGGTTTGCGCTGCCTTTGTCATATGTTGGCTAGTTAATCGCCTAATTTCAGATAACGGTAAGTTATCCTCAATCACTTCAAAATATTTCGAACAAATCTTTTGTAACTCTAATGAACGGATTGTGTACCAAATAAAATTTCAGCAGGGCTGAATCCTGTCACTCTAGTTTTCGAACAATTCAAGGCCAATTGAACTTCGTCTAAACTATCTTGCCAATTTTTATCGCCCCCAGACTCAATTGTACTTAAGATATTCTTTAATGTCTGCATCACTCGTTCTACTTGACCATTCGCTCGACTGGTCCCATGTGCAATAAAATGCAATTCAATGTTAAAGTTATAACAAAAAGCTCCAAATTCACTGCTTGTGAAACATTTGCCTTGATCGTTAATTATACGTGACGGACAACCAAATAAGTGCGTGAACTCTATTAAACAATTTACAGCTCATGTACCAGTAAGACATCGAATGCGGCGTAAAACTACAAATTTCGAAAAATCGTATATTATAACAAATACGTACTCCTTGGTATCACTTTTTCCAGTTAATTTGCCAGAAATGTCTACGTGAACAGTATGCCATGGTTGAGAAACTTTAGGTATGGGGTGTACGATAACTTGGGCTTTTCCTGATTTACTTTTAGACGTTTTACAAATTAAACAATTCTCCACAAATTTTCTAACTGTCCGAGACATTCTAGGAAACAACCAATACAGTTCGTACAGCTTATCTAACGTTTTGTGCCATCCTAAATGTTTTAAATCCGTATTTACGTGATTTATCACGGAGCACGTTACTGACCTAGGGACAACTGGTAAATAATGTGATCGACCATTTCTTTCAATCTTGCGGAGTAGCACATTTTTTCGAAGTTCGTACGTTTTTGCTAGTTCAGGATCAAGCTGATTTGATTTTAGTAAAGCTATTATTTTTACGATCTCGTCATCGCGTTGCTGCGCGACTGTAAACCAATCCTTGTGTAGGTCAAGAACATAAACACTTTGAGCTGATTTATTTCCTTGACGGGCAGCGGTTGTTACTTCAGTATGTTTTGAAATTGGATTTCGAGAAAAGAAATCTACGTGTTTCATACATTTTCCTTGTTTGTAAGCTATATCAAAATCAAACGACTGTAGATATGCCCACCACCGGTGTGCTCTGGGAGCTAAATTTCGTTTTAGAAATAAAGCTTTTAAAGAGTTACAATCTGTATAAACAGTAAAGTGTTTTGCATGCAGGAAATGGCGAAAATGTTTAACGGCATTTAATAATGCAAGCGTTTCTAAATCATATGAATGGTATGCTGTTGTGCGTTTACTAAAATACGCTACATAGTGAAGCTTTGAATTATTTCGTTGAAAAAGTATAGCTCCGTAGCCTTCAACACTGGCATCGGTATGAAGTGCGATAAGAAGTTTAGGATCAAAAATCATTAAAACTGGTTCAGATGTAAGAAACTTAATTAAACTTTTTCGCGCCTCTTCATGCTTAGGAAGCCACTTAATTGTTTTACCAGTTGATGTCGTTAGCTGATACAATGGTGCGGCTATTTTTGAAAAATTTGGAATAAATTGTCGTAAATAAGACGCAAAGCCAAGAAACTGACGTACATATGTAGGTGTTTTTGAAATCAGAGAATGTGTAAGGGCAGCAGTTTTGCGAGGATTAGGACGCAATTTTCCCGCTCGCACAAGATATCCAAGATATTCGAGTTCTAGCTTGAGAAATTTACATTTCTTGAGATTAAAAGAGAATCCGGCATTTACAAGGGTTTTTAAAACACAGTCTAGACGCTCTAGTCCTTCAGAAATGGACGCTGACGGTATTAAAACATATAAACAATTGCATAACTGTGTCGTAAATCGCCTAAAGCTGTATTAATAGCACGTTGAAAGACGGTCGGTGCATTTGTCAGGCTGAAAGGAACAGTTAATGCTTTAATAGCATTATCAATTCCATGATATCGGGTTTATGTTTGACAACCCATAGATCCAAAGTAATTGAATATATCTAAGGGATTTTTCAACGATTTAGTTGCTACTGTCGGCCCAGGTAAACGAAGATTCAAATTTTCCTTCCTGGTTCGAACGGATTTTGGCTGTGGAGAATACTTCTTCCAGTAGCTCGTTCCATCTTTACCTACGGAAAACGAAAATAAGTATATAAGTTACCTATTACAAATAATTGTTACTAAAGGACAATGAAGAACTATTGAAAGAATCGCTGACATCACTGTCTGAAATTTACTGTTCAGATTCACTATTGTGTTCTGACAACTGTTCCCGATCTATTTCACTTTCATCGGATTCATCATCATATAGAATATTCGCAGACTCTTCATCTGACAATACGTCTTAACAGTTTTCTTAGACTTTCTTGTTCCTTTTCGTAGTATCCCCTGTCCATGTCTAAACTTGAATAATTTTGTTACTGAATTGAAAAGGACCCCGCACAAATCTTATGGAAATTGAATTTCGGTCAAATGACTTAAAATTTTCAGAAGAGTTTCTTCAAGTCATGCCGAGAAAAAGTCCTAATGGGCACAAAGCTTTGGATGCTTTGGAGTCGAGATTTAAGCGATGGAAAGTTGAAAACGCGTTTCTTATGTCTCAGACACCTATAATTGGTTTTACGGAATTTTAACATTCTTACTAAAGAAAAAACGTATAACTTAATAAATACTAACGTATTTTCTATAAAAAACTATTTTTAAATCAGCTGAGATTGGGACTTGGTTTTACATAATAATAGTATTCTATTAGATTAATACTTAAAAAATGAAACATAGGGACATTTTTATGTTTTTCTTTAGTTTTTGGGTTTTTGCCACACTTCTGAAAAAATAATAGAGATTAATTAAATAAGCCCTTGCGCCAAACGGAACAGTCAAGGGTTATTTTTGAAACTATGTTTGCCTAACCAAAAAATCTCACACTGAAAAACTCACATCACTATCGCGCACTTCCGTATTATTGACGTTTCGAAAACCTCTCTGTTTTCGTTCTCAAAATCGTATTAAAAATGTTAAACGTATGTCAAGTTTGACAGTTTAAAATTTATTTATCTGCTTCCATAGAGATGTTAAATGATTTTTATTTTATTGTTACTTACTTCTTCTTGATACAACTGTAGCCAACAGGGATCGATGTTCACTGAACAGTTTGACACACAGTTGTATCAAGAAGAAGTAAGTAACAATAAAATAAAAATCATTTAACATCTCTATGGAAGCAGATAAACAAATTTTAAACTGTCAAACTTGACATACGTTTAACATTTTTAATACGATTTTGAGAACGAAAACAGAGAGGTTTTCGAAAAGTCAATAATAAGGAAGTGCGCGATAGTGATGTGATTTTTGTTATTTTTTACTTATCTGTTTTTTCAGTGTGAGATTTTTTAGTTAGGTATTTCAAAAATAACCCTTGACTGATCCGTTTGACGCAAAGGCTTATTTAATGCTTAATCTCTATTATTTTTCAGAAGTGGGGCAAAACCCAAAAAACTAAAGAAAAACTAAAACTATGCCACAAATAAATAGCTTTAGACAATATTTTTATGTTTTTTCATGTTTTAATTTTTTTATGAACATTCATTTAAAATATTAAAATGTGCAATAATATCAAAGAAAAAAAAATAATTAAGCATTTTTAAAAGCCTATTTTTTGTAAGATTTTAATGTTATTAGGTATGAAATGATTTAAAAAATAGTTTTTTTTATAGAAAATACGTTAGCATTTATTGAGTTATACGTTTTTTTTAGTAAGAATGTTAAAATTCCGTAAAACCAATTATAGGTGTCTGAGACATAAAAAACGCGTTTTTCAACTTTCCATCGCTTACATCTCGGCTCCAAAGCATCTAGGAACTTTTTGCCCATTAGGACTCTTTCTCGGCATGACTTGAAAAAACGCTTCTGAAAATTTCAAGTTATTTGACCGAATTTCAATTTCCATAAGACTTGTGCGGGGTCCTTTATAATTTTTCATACATCTACTGTGTGCATTCCCAATTTCTACCATTTAATTAAAAAATTATCTTACCTGCTACCAACTAAATTTAGTACAACACAGGACACCCCGGTCTCCCACACCAGCTACATAAACGGTCATCCCGATTTCATAGACCGGAATATTCCATTGAAACAATATGTAAACTGTTCACACTTAGATTTGTCACTGAGCATACAGATCGTCACTTTCTAAGAAGGTATTGTCAGACATAGGCGGCCATCCCCTCTACTTTAAAAAATTTGATTGGTCAAATTTCACCTGGTCTCAGACACCGAGTGCGACCGTTGGAATGTTAAAATGTGCTTTGAATGGACCGTATACAGCTACGTTCAAAGGTTGTAACCTATAGGACGTATGCGGAGGAAACGAGAGTAGTGTGATTCCGTTATTTCTGCAAAATACAATAGTCTCAATTGTACAGACTCATGGTTATCAAGGAAAATTAATATCTGATGCTCCTTTGACGAACCTGTATAGTGCTGAATGTATATTACTACGTCGAGGAATATCTCTCCTGTCATCCAGCCTGATTTGGAAGACAATCCTAATCATCCAGGATGGATGCCACTTATAAAGTAACTTTTGTATATCGTCCTAAGAAATACAAATACAGGTGGTATTGTGGAACCTGTTGTACAGATAATACCACAGAAAGTTACTAATTGTCCACATTTTCCCGACACGATTTGACCAAAGTGTTTTCTGCCTGTCTCTGCGATAACTCGGGGTGTGGATAGAATTGTGGTAATGTTGTAACCATGTTGTAAATTCTTTGAGCTTGAAATTTGTAGTTCTTCATTACGACTATATAATTATTGAAAAAATACATCCACTAGGTTAGTATTTTCAGGTGAACGCAGACTAACAGTCGGATGTCTTTTCATAAAGGATTGAATCCAAAATTTTCCTGCAATTTTATTTAACTTCCATGCTTCTGGGTGGCAGGTGGCTGGAATATTGATATGCCAATACTCTAGCTTGAGTATAGGTAAGGCCATAAGGCATCCGAGATGATTTTACAAAATGTTTCTCAAGTTGAAATTCCTCAACAAAAATTTGTTGACTCGTATATTTAAACTAATATTTTTTTTGGATTGAGTGCCTCTGGATCTATATTTCCATGTAGTTTTTTTTCTATGTTGAAATGTAGCAGCTTTTAAATTATGATCAGTAGCTGCAAGTCTAATTGATTTGTGATGTTTAATGACATCAGTTAATGCGGCTTTTATAACATCTTCATCGATGAATACCCTTGGTGTCTTTTTACGATATGTGCGAACCATTTTCCAGAACTTTAAATAAATAACAGAATGTTACCTAAAATAACAAATGATAAGAATATCACATTGATACACTGCATCATTGTACCTCTCTTATGTGTGTATCAATGTGCCCCATATATACTGTAATACAAAAACATAACACTTAAAATACCTAACCTTTACAATCTATTTACTTGGTTGCGAAAAACGTTGATATAATACTTACGTATTTCAATTATGACACAAGCAATACTCTATTATTATCAAGTTTTTAAAACACACAGGTATGAAAAGTTGGTAAAATTTTCCCTGTTCACACTAAAACAAACAAAGCACGTGTAACTCCAGTTATACTTTATTTGTAGCAACTAAATTTATATAGCCAATAGAGTATTATGCAATACAGGGCGTATGCGATCACCTGCGTGTATTTTATTTCCAGGTGCATTCAATTATTTTATTTAATATGGTTAAGTACT
This sequence comes from Monochamus saltuarius, assembly GCA_025584915.1. Taxonomy (NCBI): domain Eukaryota; kingdom Metazoa; phylum Arthropoda; class Insecta; order Coleoptera; family Cerambycidae; genus Monochamus; species Monochamus saltuarius. The sequence continues at coordinate 20,377,785 of CM046729.1, forward strand.
GCAAAGAAAATTAAGGATGATTAATGTATTAATTCAACTTGACTGACAGAAGAAACATATAAATATCTGAAAATAATTTATATAACAAAAAGGGCGCCAAGTAGTTTAAATAACTTAGACTCCTGTTACCGGCTAACCTATATAAAATGTAGCTGCCAAACTACTAAAACAGCCATCGTTTAGTTCAAACAAAAAGAAAAACAATCGTGAGAAATTGACATCAATATATTACTAATTATGAAAGCTGCAAATGACGTAATGCCTTAACAACGAACTTTACAATTCCCACGCGGAGCTAACAAATAGATAAAGCTGATAAGCATAAAAACAGTTGTTGATTTCTAACTCTTTGGGCCTACTACTACTAGTACATAAAAAAAATGTTTGGTTGCACAACGAATGTGGGTCTCATTATATTGGTTTCGTGAAGTTAGCTAACAAAAACAAAATGGCTCTATGAGGTATTCAGCCTCTGCTTCTGCTGCAGATGGTACAGTTATCTGCCAAGAGCGGAAACCAGGGACGGAACAGTGTCTCTATCCTTGCTCGTTACCCGATGTTACCTTTTATTTAGCCACCTTGGGATATCAATCCAATTCCTTTGCACGGTGTACTTATACTCAAGAGAAAAACGTCTACAAATTAACAAAAAAAAATCAAAAAACATTGGAACTCTTAGTCGCGGAAGCGACATAACACTTGATATAATTTTCATGCGTGAACTTAAACAAGAAATGCATACCTTCTCAAGTAGAACATCTAACTGAGAAGGCGTTTTACAAATTTTCCAAGACTAAGGGAGCACTTTCGCCAATTCCAAATTCCTCCAGTTCATCCCTTAGTTCCAGCGACCGAAAATTTGTAATCCATTTTAATGATTTCCTTTATTTTCGTGCCGCTCTCACCTTGTTAAAAGATCACGCTGGCTGGACCGTTCTGCCACAGGCTAGTCCGCAAAAGTTTTTGACAAAAGCTATGCTTTGAATACGCTCTAGCATTACTAAAATACGTTAGTCACTATACAATATTATCTGAGAAAAGTATTAAACAAATTATTTTTAAAATATCCGAGAAATAGGGTGTTATAATATACGAATATTTTTTGGGCACATTATCGGCGGGATAATCTGTCGGGTACTTGAAGCCGCCGATAGTCGGTTATCGGCAAGATAAACGCGCCAAATAACTGGGGAAGCGGGAACATAACCTTAGTTTTGACATTTTAACATTTTGTCATTCACGTGTTGACCTTTGTATTTCTTTAGCTTTATTGGGTTTTGCCACACTATTGAAAAATAAAGATTAATTAAATAAGCCCTTGCGCCAAACGGATCAGTCAAGGGTTGTTTTTGAAACTAAGTTTGCCTAACCGAAAAACCCAATAAAACTAAAGAAAAACTAAAATTATGTCACAAATAAATAGCTTCAGACAAGACCTTTGTATTTGTCATTTACTTTAAATTTTTGAAATGGAAAAAGAAAATAATAAGCGCACAGCTAATTATACAAAGGAAGAATGTTGGCGACTTGTAGAAATTGTTGAAAGGTATGTGCATCTAATTGAAAATAAAAAAACGGATGCATTGACATGGAAAGACAAGGTAAGTTTTTTATTTGCCTCTATATTGTTAATATAAATATATGATTCTTGTTAATTTAGACAACTGCTTGGAAAAATGTGTGTCTTGAGTTTAATTCAGTCGGTACTCAAATCGAAACATGGGAACAACTTCGCAGTAAATACGAAACATAAAAAAGAAACAAGAATAGCTGTAGCCAAAAGCCGAACTGAAATATTGAGCGTAGGTGGAGGTTCCTGCGAATACAAATTTAATCCACTATATGAGAAAATTAGAGCAATAATAAATTTAAGTGCTGATGATACACCTTCTCATTTTGACAGTGATTACGAGTATATAGGTAAATAAATAAATTGCAATACTTTTGGGATACATTGAACAGTATTTATTTACTATATTTTTAACATTTCAAAAATATTTGATATTACCTATTTCCGAAGACAATAATGTCAGTAATCATTTTGTGGCTCATATAGAAAGACCGAAGAGCCCTGACCTACAATTGCAACAGCCACTCAGAACACTGGAACATGCAAACATATCTGTTATGTTTTATTTCGTAAGCTTCACATGTATTGTACTATTAAAATACTTCATTTATTTTTAATAATTTTCATCTTTTATTACAGATGCTGAAGCTAGTCCAAAAGCCCTTCCTGTTGTTCGTGAATACTGAAGAAAGCAGTGCCGAAGGTAGTTTTTTCTTTATAAAAATTATGATGTAACATACACAAGCCAGTTGATATAATTTTATTTCATAACAATATTTGTTTACATTCCAGTAAATAATTGGAGCAGTTATTGTCCACCTCAGTTAAAGAGACCAAAGCACTCTGCCCTGCGAACTCCAAAGAGGATTAAATTAAATGATGTCAGTATATCAGCAGCTGGTCAAAAAATGCAACCTTGGGTCGAGGCAAAGACAGAGTTGACCAATTTAAAACTGAAACTTATCCAGGAAGAATTTGACATAAAACAAGAACGAGAACGCAAGCTACATGAGCAGCAGTTACACCTGAATCATCAACAAATTCAAATTAATGAAAAGTAATAGAAATAGTGAAGCTAGAAATGTGCAAAAATAATATGTTGTCTCTTTATATATTTTTTAATTAGGAATTCAGCCGAAAAAGCTAACTTAGAGATAAACTATTACTGAAGTTAAGAAATATCATTCCAATAAAGTTTGTAATGATACACTTATGGGGCATTCCACGCCAACTCAACAGTCGATCCCACATCACCCTCTCAGATCTGGCTCAAAATTGGTACATCGATTGGTACTATTGAAAAAAGGATATTCCCAAATTTTCAGCCCCTAAGACCGCTTCTTGTCACCAGGGGCCCATAGTGAAGTTTTCGACCATCATTTCACCCCCAGGGGTCTGAAATCGGTTTTTCGTGTACTGACGCGGCATTTTGGTCTAAAAAATTATCAAAAATGCATAGAAGATGCCAAATTTTCCGTAGAACACGATGCTGCCATCCGTTTTCCGATATCTAGCAAGGGGAGTCCGGAAAACGCGAAAAACCGCGCTTTAGTAAAAAAATCTGATATCTCAAATACGGTCGTTTCAAACTGGCTGAAAATTTACCAAAAGGCTCTTCGATTATTGCTCTTTCGAATGTTCATACGCGCGTGGTGATCATTATATGTAAAAAAAAAGTTACACCCGTTTTACAGGTTTTATATGGGATTTTCTGTAATTTTTTCATTGTCAGTACACGAAAAACCGATTTCAGACCCCTGGGGGTGAAATGATGGTCGAAAACTTCACTATGGGCCCCTGGTGACAAGAAGCGGTCTTAGGGGCTGAAAATTTGGGAATATCCATTTTTCGATAGTACTAATCGATGTACCAATTTTGAACCAGATCTGACAGGGTGATGTGGGATCGACTGCTGAGTTGGCGTGGAATGCCCCTTATATTTCTCAGTTTTTTTTTATTTTCGTGAGTTCTGAATACAAACAAGCAGTAACATAAAAATATTCTCACAATAATGAAATAAGCATGGACATATTTCGAGCAGAGCAACGCTCTCACTCGCTGCCAAGTCCCGACTGACTTCTTTCCTCTCCGCCTCGGCAGTCTCTGTCCTGCGCACTCCACTCACTTCACCAACACGCAACACATTGGCGCACCCATTTAAAACTAACATAAGGTATACAGATATATACATATTGTAATAAAATTAACTTTCAAACAATTTAAATAATAATAAAAAATTGCCACATTTTGTTAAAACATGATAAATTTGTTTAAAATAATTATTGATGGTAAAAAAAGGTGTAAATATTGAAAATAAGTAGTACTCACAACAATTAAACATAATGTACCAGACGAATCATATCATTAAAATTAAATAATTTAAATTTTTATAAAGTCAATACCAGCAAAATTTATGAAAATATTTGTGCATAGACAAATATAAAGGCCAAGTGCATAGTTAAAATCAGAATTTATCATAGAACTAGGCATATCAACAGACAGCTAAAAACATAAGGATGACACTAATATGCATTTAGTTAACATACGAGTCAGATATAAAAAGAATTTGTTCAAATAAATAAAATATCCAACGTCAGATTTTAAATTTCCTAAAAAAAATATTTATTATTTGACATCTGTCAAAAATAAGGACGTGGACACATGTACAAGATAGACATACTTATAAAAATATGATTAATTAATTTTCCCTATTAAATAAAAGGAAAATTGTAAATTATTAAACATGGACATTATTTTAAAATGTAATTAGTAATTAAGTAGTGCAGTGAAGTGACAAAATAACAATCAAAACCGATATATTAAATTATTGTGAAAGTGACTAAACAAATAAACTAAAAATCTAGAATCCGTATAGACTTGAGAAACAAAAAGTTGTTGATTAGTTACGAAGAAATTATAAAAGGGAGAGCGTCGTTTTTGTTAGCGTCCCCAAAATTTAAAGAAAAATTCAACAGTTTTAAGAAAAAACATCCCAAAACGTAACTCACTAGAGAAAAAGTAAGGTTACATTTTCTCCATCACAAGAAGTTCCTGAGAAATTTCCAGCAGTCCCAGTTTTGCCAGGCCCAGTTTCATCTGGAATTGGAATCCACAGCGGATATTTCCATGTGCCCAGGAGATTTGAACTACAATCACAAGTACCAGGTACCAATTTAATTTGTGCACAAATGTAAAAACTAGCTAGAAATATTCACTAAGGAATAATTATCAAAACTGAACCTAGGTATTCAGTAAACTAAAACAGGACTTACCTATATTATTAAATAAAAATAAAGGCCACTAAAAACATTCAAAATTATTAAAACTTTACACAATTTTGCAATGCACGCCATAAGTGTCAAATTTTTATTATTATAACCTAGATGACTTTCCATTTCTCGAAAACTGTATGTTAAGATAGATAGGCAACTGGTGGTACAAAGAGAATGTTGGTTGTCTAAGTTTGAAATTCAAAAATAGCAATAAATTAAATCATACAGACACACCAGTACAAAATTTGAATATACCATCATTTGTTTAGTTTTACAAGAAAATAGATAAGAAAAAACCCATGTTTCTATTTCAAAAATTGTTCTTTAATGTGGAATATAATTAATTGTTTTCTAAGTTAATTATAAAATATTTGGTTTCTTGCTAAAGAAAATAAATAAAAACAAATCCAACATTTTTCTGTGTTTAGTGAAAGCTATAGTTTGGACAATAATAAAATAAAATCTAAAAAAATATATAAACAAAAGGAAGTTTTCTCACGATAAAGAACCGACTACTGAGTGGAGACAAAGCTAGCCAGGGTAAAAGATCAAAAAAATATAAATACAGGTACGGAAAGAGTTTTAAAAGCGCCATAAATTTATTTCATAAACACAAAATAAAGATTACATAATTATACACACACTATAAAAATCATAACAATATATAATAATAACTACATACAAATTAGGGGATCGCTACATTACCCCCCAAATTGAATGATGGCAAAATCATGGTGTATACCACAGACTTACAGAACAGCATTCAATTTCTTAACTTTATTAATCTTATAACTACTATTAACTTACGATAATAAACTGGAATAATTTTAATTTAATATTTTGGGCATTTCATAATAACGTTTTAAATTAACGACATTATGAGGACCGAGAACTTCATCATTTTCCTTTTTAAGTAAATAAGAATTAGGACCAACTTGAACTTTTATTTTGTATGGACCCTCGAATAATAAGAAGAATTTCTTAATTTTAGCGTTCTCCGCTGAAGAAAGGTAATGCGTTCGGACCAGCACTAAATCATTTTCTTTAAATGTAATTGTTGTCTTTTTCTTTTCAAATTTACGACGCTCAGCCTTAGATAATAATTTTTCATGCGTTAATTGCCAAATTTCTGTTAATGGTCTATTAATATCTGTTTTCATTAGATTGACTTTTGAAATTACCCTCTCACAGGCAGATTGAGTAATTGGAGCATTGTTTGGATCGATTTGGTATAATTCGGTTTTATGAACATAGCTTGGTTGTAAATAGGTTAACAAAATATCTTTATATGTACTACAAAATCATAAATATGTGGAATTATGACACGCTCACTTTGAAAGTATTCATTCAATTTGACAAATTTTGGTAAAACCCATTGTAGAAATAATAAAATAGTTTTGTTTCCAAATGATTCAACCTATTGGCAGCAATTTCTGAAGATTGCAATCTATGTTCAGTCCATTCTCTGACAAAATACAGTCGAAGAGGATGCCACTGTTCAATTATCCTTTCCACTACCGTAAGTAATGAAAGCCACCTAGTTTGTGATGGTCGTAAAATTTTGTGGGGCTCCACATTACATAATGTTTGGAACTCTGTGAATTGTGCTTGTCGTTTAGAGCTGTTTTTAAAATAACTAAAAATGTTCCTAGCCAGATCTTCACAGTGACGTGGTACCACTTTACAAGCTTCACTTGCACATAGATGTAAAGAGTGGCAGATACATTTTTGTACTATAATGCCAGGAAAATTAAATTTTAGCCTACTCACTACCGAGTTATTGGCACCAAACATAGTATTACAACCGTCAGAACCAAAATCTATAATATTTTGAAAAGGTATACTTGCAGATTCCAATAAACCCATGATTTTGTTGTAATTCTGTTGTTGCATCTTTATTTGCTTCATCTGGATTTTGATTTGAAAAACAACTGACTAAATTTAAAAAATTTGTAACTATTTCATTTCTATTATCACTAAAGTACCTTACACACACATATTTTTTACTACACCGATGTCTGTAGATTCATCTACTAAAATGCTGAACTTTTTTGTTTTAAGTTCTTCGACTAGTTCTTTGAAATGCGATTTTGCCAAAACATGTTTTATAACGCCTGTTACTTTGGTTCTTTCCATTTGCATTCCTTGGCCAATTTTTGAATCAGGAAATGTGTCTTTTAATAGAGGAATTAAATGATCACAAATATTCATTGCCAAATTGTGTTCTGCTATAAAGGCAGCAATTTTTATGTCTCCCCTACTCACTTGATCCTCAGCTTCGCTTCTTTTAGATAACATAGTAGTAATTTTTGGTTGACTTACGGCAATCTTCTTTACGTTTTTTAAATGTTTAGCTCCTTTGCTGTGATTTTTCAAAACAGTTATATCTGCTTGAAATTCTTTATCACAAGCAATACATTTTGCTCGAGACGATTTTTCTAAAAATTAAAAAATACATAGGTATTTTCAAATCATAAAGCTTATTTATAACAATACATTACCTTTAACAGGTTTTAACCACCCTTTAAAATCAGGAGTGCTTTCCCATTCCCTTCTATATTTTTGCGGCCTATTTTCTCGTCGCTTTTCATTTTTATATTTGAATCTCTTTGCTTCTTTTTCCGAATCAGAATCAGAGCTATCTTGTATTCTGCTGCTTTTACTCGTACTTGCCATTTTAAAATCACTACTACTACATAAAGGCGGCATTAAAACTGAAGCTAAAGCATAAAGTAAATTCAAATAAATTTCATAAATGTAAACATGTTTGGGTCTGGTAGTCACCTCGTGTTAACAGAGCATCCCGCGCTTCTTTCATTGGGCGAGCGGTCGTAAAATTTGTCGTAAACAGTCGGCGGAGGCGGAATTAGCGAAACGATCTATGACTATGCACTTTTCACACTTTTTAGAGCTCTCAGAGCGTCTCAAGAGCCGTACTCCAATATACCGTACGTTTCAATTTGCCCCGTGATCGCATACCTAGTTGCTTTCCTAGACCTAGATGTGTGCTTGAAATATGGAAGTTGAATTTACAACAAAAATATGTTACAATTATCGATTATGTTACATATTATTGTTTAGCCTAATTTTAGGAAAAAATTATGTTACAATTCGATAATTATGTTACAAGTGGCAACACTGTGCACACCCCACTCACTTCACCAACACGCAACACATTAGCGCACTTATTTAAAACTAACATAAAGTATACAGATATATACATATATAATAATAACTACATATAAATTAGGGGATCGCTACAAGTTTGAATGTTTCTTGTTACCTATTATCATAGATATGCAAAGGAACAACTTTATCTATGTTTAAAGACATGTCGAAAACAACTACTTTGGAGTTTACTTCAACATTGAATTATAACGAGCATATCCTGATACTCTATAACTTCAACCTACTATCTTCAATATATTTTTCGTGTTAAAGGTGTAATTGGTCAAATACCTTTGTAAATATAATCTTTGGTAATTTGTTTTAAATTTCTTACTGATAATATTAATGATGTCTTTATTGACATAAAATAGTAATTACTTATTTACTGTACTTTATTTGTGGCTCTCAATTTTTTCTCCTTTTGAATAACCTAATCTAACTAGACTTAGAATAACAAAATTGCAAATTATAATACAACTAAAACTTATATTTCAAACTGCTACTTAGTATCAAGTGATATAAGTGGGTGGGTAGTGTATACAATTAATTTGTTGAAAACTAAAAAATTAGTGATATATTTCAGCAAAGTTTATTAATACATATATTGATTACATTTTATACATTGTTTTTTTTTTTGGAGCAAACTCAAAAAGAGTTTGCCTTGATACTAGACTTGTATGTACATATTTCAAATACATTCGGTTACTTTTTTCTATATATTTGCAGGTAGCATAAATCCCAAATTAATAAAGAAACAAATTTGAATTATTTATAACAGTGTTGAAAAATATTCAATCAAACCTGCACGTGTTACATAATTAGCACCATTTTCATTGATTTCATTACCGAGACCATTGGGAATGTTTGCTTCTTGTATACCTTGTAAAATATTGTCTCGAATAGCGGGGTCTAACGGTGGTTCATTTTCGCCATTTAAAACGGCTATATTATGTAACACAGCACATGCTACAATTACAGCTTGTACCCGTGTATAATCTAATTTAATTCCCAAGGAAAGTATAGGAAATCTTCGCTTCCATACACCATAGCTTCTCTCAACAACATTTCTTGTCCGAAGTAATGCTTCTTGAAATAATATTTCTTGTGGCAGTATAGGGTTTGGCAAAGGTGTAATTAAATATCGTGATAAACCGTAACCGCTATCACCGAGTAACACCTTATTTTGCATATCACCTCGATCAAATTTTGCCTTGATTGAAGATGCATTAAAAATAGTTTGATCATGGCTAGAGCCAGGCCACCGCGCAACAATATCCCGTATGCATAAATTACCATCACAAATAGTTTGGACATTAAAAGAATAATACCCTTTCCTATTACGAAAATTCTCTGCTTGATCTCCACCTAAAAATTTAAGGTTACTAATAAATTGAACAGGTAATAATATTAAAGTAAACCCATACCTGGCGACTGAATTTTAATATGGGTGCAGTCAATTGTTCCTATAACTCTAGGAAATCGTGCAATTTCATAAAATTTTGTGCAAATCCTATCAATTTCATATGGATCTTGTGGAAAGTTAATAAATCGATTCCTAAGGCTGGCAATTGCTTCGGAAACTTTCTTCACCACTCTGCTTGCAGTTGATTTGTGTACACCACAAAAATCTCCTACAACGATGAGCATACTTCCCGTGGCATAGTACCTCAGTGTCAGCAACAACTGAGTAATGGGTGTAATAGCTGCATTTCTGTAATATAAAAAATGAAACACAAAATGTTTTGAATATACTAGCATCCCTTAGATTCTCAAAAATTATTTAACTTACCGGTTTGTAGTAGTTTCTAATGTTTCCACAATAATATCTAATAGTTGCCTGACACTATCCTTTGTAAGACGAAAACGTATAAAAAATTCCTCTTCATCCCAATATTCCATGTGGTTTACTCGTTCTCTAATACGCTTTTCTTTTCGTCTATTTAGAAATATATTAGCTAGCAGTTCATTTTCCTCATCACTACTGCTACTAGTTTCATACAAATTCAACATTATTTGTTACTAGTTTTAATTAATAGTATAATACACACAAATCTTCTAACCTTAGTAATTGTAATTATACAAATAAAATACCAACAGCTGACGGCGATGACATATCATTAATGCCAACTTAGTTTTATATCACTCATAATAATCCTATGGACAAATACGGTTTGTAATACCCACAGTATACTAGTATACTGTCGTAATACGTTTCGTACACTTAAGGTCCATTTACACACATCAGTGACGTACCAGTGCAGTGTTGGTTCAGTATCAGGGTTATTTGTAGTAGATGCATCTAAAATTGCCTATATTTTAGAATTTCCGATAAATTTATGATAAAGAAATATCCCCGTAAAGTTATCGTAATACTGGCATGAATAATAAACTGCGAACCAAGAAAGCGACATTTTTAAATATTTAGCGTCATGAGCAATTCCCTAACAACGATAATTTATAACGTAGTTGTCAAACAATTAGAACACCCTGTAACTCCCTTTTAAGCTTTAAATAGAATGTTATACAAGGTCGGAAATCGCTGATGGTCTATCTGCAGTTACATGAGAGCGACAAAGTAAAGTATAGAAATCCGCTATAGACAAGGATGGCTATAGGAAGCCGTTTTATAAATTAGAATAACATCTGGTCATGTGGGACAAATTATCTAAACCTAGATCAATTTCTTCTGGAGTTCCACAAGGTTCCGTTTTAGGCCCTGTATTATTTAGTCTTTATACCAGCCAGTTTGTTAAATTTATTAAATATTGTTCTACTCATATGTATGCTGATGATATTCAGCTTTACTATTCATTTAATTCGTTAGATTATAAAGTGGCCAGTGTTGAGATTAATAGCGACCTACAGACTATTTATGATATTTCTAAAAATCATCAATTGGTTTTGAATCCCGCTAAGTCAGCTGCGATTTTATTTGGAAATAAGCATAATGTTTCTGAGTTGAAAATTTTATTAAAAATTGAGGTAATGGGTTCAACATTAACTATCTCTGAAAGTGTGAAAAATTTAGGATTAATTCTTGATAGGTCGTTAAGGTTTAGAGAACAAGTTAGCAAACTTATACAGCGATCATGCATTAATGCATTATGCATTAAGACTTCTGTATCCTCACAAAGGTTATATTGATTACAGTACAAAGAAAATGCTCTGTGAAACTCTAGTGTTAAGTCGCAGAGCAGAATTTGATATAAAATATTTCTTTATTCTACCCCTGTTCACTGTTTAATTTTTGTAATGCTTTTCTTGGCATGAAATAAATGCCTCTGACCATTTTTTTATTTATTTATTTTGTTTTTTCCTATTTCAAATAATTTTTACAATATCTATGAGTGTTTGTGTATCCTTTTTCATTTTTCATTTTTTCAAAATTTACTTTTCTCATTTTTGTTTTGTATTATTATTATTTTGCTTTGTATATTTTCTCAGTTTGACTTATGTAAATATTTATGTATACAAGGGTTAAGTGGCAGAGCACACTTAGTGTGAACTTCCCCTTGGGATTTCCAAATTAATTTTCTGTATTTGTATTGTATCTTGTTTTTTCTAGTTGGAAATAAAGACATATTATTATTATTATTATCGGAGCAGTCGCTCCCACTTCTAACCGAGCGCATCCGATTGGCCGGAGAGTTGGCAGGCCTCCGTCAGCTTCAGCCTCAGTGCCGATGTTTCTATGCGTGGAGTAGGACGCATTTGCTTAAAACAAAGCAAATTCTTACGTACTTTTAACTATTTAGAATTATTTCATACACCTACCTAACGGTGTATGAAAATAATTGCAATTATTTTCCGCTTTTGTATTTATTTAATAGCCGCTCTGGCAGAAAGTAATACTAAAACTCTAAAACATAAATAAACTTAAAACTTATTGCAGTAAAAACGAAAGAAAAAAATTAATGTTGATGCTTAACTAATAAGTTGTTCAAAAATGCTCCCCCTTTGTGCCTCGCAATACCCTAATCTGTCATAGAATTTGGTTCTTACGTGTTCTAACATTTCAGGCAAAATATTATGTAGGACGTCTTCAATTCGGGCCTGTAAATTGACTAAATTATGTGGCCTATCATGTGAATGTCCGTAAATGGTCTGTTTTAAATGCTCCCAAAGAAAGAAGTCGTTGGGCGATAAATCTGGCGATCTGGGAGGACATGGAATAGTGCCTCTTGTACTAATAAGTTGCTGAGAGAATGTGGTTTCTAAATATGCTGTTACTCGACGTGCATTGTGAGCGGGACAACCGTCTTGTTGAAACCACACATCCTCAAAGTTGATATTTAATGCTCGAACAGCCGGAATAATTTAGAGTTGAAGCAAAGTTAAATATTTGTCTGCATTTAGGCTTCCATTTATGAAAAACAGACCAATCACGGAATTTCCTAAAATACCAGTCCAAACATTTAATTTTTCAGGGTACTGTGTATGCACAGGAATACTCAAGTGCTTATTTTCCGTAGACCAGTAACGAGTTGTTTGAGAATTGTGGTGCCTATGTAAAGGAAAAGACGAGTCATCAGTAAACAAAATATGGTTTAAAAAGTTTTCGTCCGAATCAGCTTTTTCCCTCATAGTTTCGCAAAACTCAAGACGTTTTGTCTGTTCGCTCATATCAACTTCTTCCGCGATTTTCGTACTAGTACAAGGTTCATTCGCTTCTACAGCAGCACAAACTGCTGTTTTGCGAGCCACCCTCGCCTCGGACAATGGTCTACCATTCGCAGGTTAATCGGAGATGCACTTTTTGCAGCCATTTAAACATCCCGACGTCTCAAATCTTTGAATGATTTGATATACGGTCTTCACTGCGGGCATTGGCCGATTTTCAAATGAAAATGCAAATCGCCCGACGACTTCTTCGGCACTCTGGGATGCATAATACCATTTTACTATTTGCACCTTTTCTTCTGTTGTCTATGTTTTCATGTTTATTTAATCTTAGATCTGTTGTACTACTTTCTACCGGTGGAGGAGCAGCTAGAATGAGAGGGAGTAATTTAATTTCCAGGCTTACATGCAGTGTTGCCAACTGTTGAAGATATTTTCCTCCAAATGTAAGCTTAAAATCCGTTATTATATTACCAAATATAACAAGCACTTTTTTACTGTTTAAGAAAGGTATTTTAAGGTAATATGTATCAAATCTCCTACAATTCCTATCAATGAAGTCATATGTATGTTCTCTGATACCAAACATCTAGGTATGCTAATGAACATCCACAGACAAAACTCTATTCAATAATTATCTAAAAAATTTAATATATTTACTAACCTCTGGAGTGGGAACTCGAAATTCAACCACAATAATTGAGATCTCACTTATTTCTGCGTTTTATTAGGATCGCTTCATCAGGTGGCCTCCTTTAACTTGAGTCAAATATCTAACTATAAAGATGATTATACCAATAAATTAAAATTATTTGAAATTGAATGTCAAAATGAAATATCGACAACGTCAAACTGATTAACTGTCAATGAATATCATAACAACCTACTAAAATAAATAAAAATTAATAAAAAAAATTTTACCTTTTATGTATAGTTTCTTCATATATTTTCAGGTATTAACAATATTGTGTGAAACTAACTACTCAGTGGACAAAAGCCCCAACCTGCGTTGAATTACACCCACAATATCTACCCATATATTCCTTATTATTAGCTATACATAAAAGGTAAAATTTTTTATTAATTTTTATTTATTTTAGTAGGTTGTTATGATATTCATTGACAGTTAATCAGTTTGACGTTGTCGATATTTCATTTTGACATTCAATTTCAAATAATTTTAATTTATTGGTATAATCATCTTTATAGTTAGATATTTGACTCAAGTTAAAGGAGGCCACCTGATGAAGCGATCCTAATAAAACGCAGAAATAAGTGAGATCTCAATTATTGTGGTTGAATTTCGAGTTCCCACTCCAGAGGTTAGTAAATATATTAAATTTTTTAGATAATTATTGAATAGTTTTGTCTGTGGATGTTCATTAGCATACCTAGATGTTTGGTATCAGAGAACATACATATGACTTCATTGATAGGAATTGTAGGAGATTTGATACATATTAGCTTAAAATACCTTTCTTAAACAGTAAAAAATGTTACAAAAGCTAATAATAAGGAATATATGGGTAGATATTGTGGGTGTAATTCAACGCAGGTTGGGGCTTTTGTCCACTGAGTAGTTAGTTTCACACAATATTGTTAATACCTGAAAATATATGAGAAAAAATAACAAGCACTGTAACAACCTGTCACTTAACTTATCTAGATTCATAGATATTAAAAAACGTTTTTGTTGGTCGGTATTGGACGTAAAATACGAGAATACTCTTATTACTCGTTTTGTGCGCCGTCGCCGTATTGCCGCGTAACAGCTTAAAACAGTGTTTACCGGAATTGTCGAGCTTCAGACAGATACCTAATAGAAAGGCAACAGGACGCCATTAATGTAAATGTAAAAAGTAAAATATTCGTTTTACGAAAGATTTTACATCTTTGTTTACGAATTTAAAGGAGCAACGTTTATATCTATTGAATTCTCAAATCACTAATAAGCTAAATTCCGCTAAAAAAAAGTATAATTTGTCAAAAATTCCGCTATTCGCAATTAAATATTTTGTCCGCCAAATATCAATCAAATTCCGCTACATCTAACAAAAAAATTTCTAAGTTGGCAACACTGCCCCCTTCCTTCTCATCTCTCTGAGAAATTGTGCTGACCTCTGTTAAGGGATTGTATTAAAATAGTTGGAATTGCACAAGTAGCGACATCTCTTGCGAAAGCGAAAGGCAAATAAACAATATGTCGCTCTCATGTAAAGGCAGATAGAACATCAGCGTTTTCCGACCGTGTATAATCAATCCCAATTATTTTCATCGACAAAATATGTCTGTGAAATATATATAACATAAAAGTCTCTATATAACATAAAATTTAAAAATTTATTAAACTTACTACACAGCTTAATCTTATACACTGTTTTTAATGAAACATTAGAGTACTTACTTTCTAGCTTTAATTCTTTTCCTATATTGTTCCAAATATTGCTTTTACCGATGTCCATATATTTTTATGTGATAAGTCAGACAACTCAGGATAATTCCGTACCAACTCAATTAGTTTTTCATCCATAATTTTAACAAAAATAACTAGATGAGCCACTCCGTATGTGATATGACAAACTATGTTTTGAATCCCATCTATCATTTTTCACGAAACTGTCAAGTGGTAAGCAGAGATCTGTTTAAAGTTCTACCAAATGCGTACTTCGGTACATAAGAGTTCTGTAATGTCGATATTTCTTTATCCCGCCATTTTTAGAAAAACAAATAGCGGGAATAAATGATTTGTTTCGTTTAAATTGCAAAACATTGTTCATTAATGTTTTACCCTACTTCGAAAAGTAGGAATATCTAATAAACAGTTTAAATAATGACATTCTTGACTCAATTGTTTTTCTACAAATATGTCAAACACGAAGAATTATTTTGCAATTTAAATTAGCTTCAAGTTTGGGCAGAATCGGTGCAAAAACATTTTAGAGTCAAACAAATTCTTATTTGATATTTGTATTGGATATTCCTACTTTCCAAAGTAGAGTATAAAACATTAATGAAAATTGTTTTGCAATTTAAACGTAACAAATCATTTATTCCCGCTATTTTTAAGTAGTGAGATTAGGAGTTATTTTAAGCGTCTGCCTCATTAATCTCATAAATATAATGATCCTTGGAACCAGAAGTGAAGTTAGTAAAAAAACTACTGAAAATATTTAATAGATAATTTTTTTTATATTTTAAGCATTTATTTCCTGTACCGTGCTTACAAGACGCTGATACTTATTTATCTATCTATAAATTTTATGATTTCTCATTATAATTTACAATATTTATTGACACAAAAAAAAATTATTTATAATTCAATACCGTTTCTTGACTTGTAAATTGGTTTTAATTATTTTTATTTATTAATGGAATTGTTTTTATGATCAGCTTTGTTTTATTATCAATAAACTTAACAATCACCAATTATTTAACTGTTGCAATTATTAGATGGTACGAAAATCACAGCATAGCAAAATACATGTTTTCAAGATTTTTGGATCATCTTTGCCAACTAACTTTGAATTTCCAATCCTCTATCCAAATATCCCTCACAACTTTTTCCACTGCGATAGCATATATAAGAGCACATTAGGTTAGAAACTAAAATATTTTACGATATTACTTAAATTACCTTCGAATTTTAACTCCACAATCAGGTACACAGTAAGTTCTTTGAGGCATATTAATAATATTGTCCACACTCAACACAATCACAAAATAAATGATTAAAATAAGCACACTGGGAGAAATATGGGAAATACCGACCACTTAAGGGAAATAATTAATATATATCAAACTAGCTGGAATTTAAAACTTATTTTGTGCAAAATTTAACAAAGTACAATTACAGAAGACCAAGAAAAGGCGGAAACATAGATATTACACAAAAAAAAAATTATTTCAAAAACATTACAAATGAAAATGATCGGTATTACCCTACCTATTCGGGTAATACGACCATACTTGGACCATACAAAAATTTGAAAAAATGTCTCTAAAGGCTAGTTCACATTAGGCTAGTAATTTAGTCGAGTGTAAAGAGACTATGGATACGGAAATGGATTAATAGAAGAGATATACTAGGAGCTACGAATTCTCTCATCAAAGAAATCGCATTGGAAGATCCTATATAATACTTTGCAACATTGAGAATGACATGAAAGTTGTTTTCATTTTCTATTAATGCAAATGCAGTCAAAGATTCAACGTAATGATACGAAATTAAGATGTGCAATTCCCGCAAAAACAAAATTACAGGCAGTTCTTTATTTTCTTCCTACCGGATGCAGTTTAAGGACACTCACACATCTCTTTCGACTTGGAAAATCAACTGTTTCGGAATTCATTACAGAAGTTTGCGATGCTATCTATGATTCATTAAAGGACGGCATCAAGGTAAGATTAAATACATATAGTTAAAGAAATATTTGTATTAATTTAAAAGAAAGGTTAAACATCTTTCTTGAACGGACTGCTCTTGTGGTGGTGAAAAAGTGTTTCTTCATAATAGTGAGGGAATGGAATTATTACTGTATGAAGAGTCTCGCGAATCATACGAGGCTGGTGTAGATGACTTAATGTCTGTGTTGCGTTCTGATATGCCTTGTAGGTGCTGTCGTCGAATCCTATTTAAGTAAAGTTGAATGTGGTCTTGTGTTTCTAGAGCTAATAATAAGGGCATTCCTTTAAGTTGGAGAGCGATGTGTTTGCCGAAAACTCATTTTCGTCTGCTGTACCCTGAGCATTAACTGTCTCAGCTATTTCTTTTAACTGACTAACCATACTTGTAAAGTGGGAAAGTCGTTTCTTTTGTAGGAGGGGCTTAGATTGCGGTTTTGGTTCACGAAAAGTAGAATCCACTGCAGATCTGTCCGCGTTACTATCAGTGCTTGTAGCTATCTCGGTGGTTACTATTACTTCTTCGCTGGGCTGAAAAGAAAATATTATTTTGTAAATCCTTATCAAAAATTTGAATTAAAAATGGTTTTTTCAGGTTCCACCCGCTATAGATTGGAAAATCATTGAGAATGGGTCTCGAGAGGAATGGAACTTTCCCGGATGCTATGGAGCAATCGATGGCAAGCATGTGGTCATTAAAGCGCCTCCCGAATCAGAAAGTTTACTACTGTAGTATACTACAATTACAAGGAATCAACCTGTGGGAGATGGATAGGTTCCTGGCAGACAAGAATGGTTGATTCAAAACTGGAATGTGCTTACTATATTGCTTTCACTTTCAGTCAATGTTGACGTTATATTTCGTAGGGCTCCATCCAATATGTTGAACCATTTTAGTGAAGGAACGTAAAGTGTGTCAGTCCCGGCGCCAGATTTCTTTGAATCTTTTATTTTTTCAATTCTTGTAAGTTGATCTGAAAAAATGTAATAATATATTATAGATCCTGTAATTAGTTGTAACAAAATAATATACATATTCAAACAAGTACACTAACCTGATGTTTTTGATTTTCAATTTAATCTCCTTTTTCCAAATCCAGATATGTTCATGGTATTTTCCAAATTAATATAGGCGGATTGCTTCGTTTGTTTATTTTTATAAAGTGGGGACTTATTATTACACTGGTTATACATAGTTGAAAAGATAAATTTCGGTATTACTAAAGCCGCTAACAATATTTTTTGGGATAAAACTATCGATATATGCTTTATTACCCTATTCAGCTGCGTTGCATATAGTAATACATTTTCCTGGGTTTATCAACCACTTTTTTGTTCAGCTTCAAATCGCGTCTTAAAGGGACCATAGACAGATACATCCAGGGGCTGTAGGCGATGACTGGTATGGGGCGGAAACGTTAACATTATTATCCCTTTTTCTCTGGCGAATTTAATACTCTGAATAGACACATGGGTGTTGTGATTATCAAATAAAAGTAGTACCTGATTTTCTTGGTATCACTTTGTATAATGGGCAAAATGTTGTAGTGACTTATAAAAATTATCCTGTCATCCATCCACTCTTTCCTAAGAGAAAGATTTCTATTTCGCTACATAAAATTGTGCATCCATTTTCTTCTAGCTTTACCATGTTCTCTCCATATGTTTGGTAGATCAATATTTATGCCTGATGCGAAGTGATAGGCCAGTTTTCGAAGTTCTATAGTTAAGCCGTAGCACATCTGAGAAGCAGTTTTAATCTCTTAATGCCTCTTCTTGTTCGTTAGAAAATATTTTTCTATTTCCTATATTAGATTCATGTTTGAATTTATCTACTGAATTTTTGGCACGGCTTACAGCTCTATGTAACGCAGATTTGGATATACCGGTACATTTAACGACTTCTCTTATATAAACACCATTTTTTATTATTTCTTCAACTGCTGCTTTCATTTGTTCCGCAGATACACGCTGTCTTCTTTTCGTATCCATTTTGAACTAAAAATAACATAATGACTAACATTAATAAAAAAATAAATAATGGAAATTATTTACGTAAACAAAAATATATTAGCTCCTTGAATGAAAATGTATGTGATGTATTTTGTCATCAGTGGACCAAAACGAGTGGGTTTGTGAGGGTCCCGAACAAGCTCCCCACCCTGTCAAGAAGGCGTCAGTATAAATTTCTAACAAATAATTTAGCTGTCGCGAATTTTACAGGTTGAGGTTGTTGAGGATTAAATAGTATTATCATGTTATGAATAGAAAGTTTCCGGTCAGATGGTAATTCCGGCCTTAGGTTTTTACTATTATAGAGAAATCCTAAAAATGTTTGTTCAGTGTGGGGGGTTATAGAACATTTATCATGACTGACTATGAATTCCAATGATTCTAATAAGGCCAGAGTTATGTGAACACTATTCGCACAGGTTTCAAATGAATCACCTATAATAAAAAAAACATCAAGGTAATTTACGCAATATACTCTCTGTGAACGAAGTTTGGCAAGAACTGGTTTAAGGGCGCCGTTTTATAGGCAAATTTTCAACGAATTTCATAGCTGTTTGTTGAGACAGTCTAAAAAATCTGAGTAAGTTAGAAAGAATATCTCTTCACTAAGTCAATTATACAAGTTTTCTCCGGGATATAAAACAATTTTCAGGCTGACAAGTCATTTAGAATAAGAAAGAGCATCATTTTCACCTATTACGTTTTATCATAAAATCTACTGAATTTTACAAGTCAACTGCACATTGAGAAAATTGTATACAACATTATAAACATTATCACATCCCGGAGAATTCTTTTAAAAACTAGTAACCCTTGAATTTATTTAAATTATCAAGTATTTTTCACGGTGTATAGAACACAGTGATAAGGTACAAATTAACAGTTTTATATGTTCTCTAGAACATTTTTCTTCAAAAGTTAAAGAAAATGATTCAATTTCAGCATTATATTTTAGTACTACATTAATAAGGACCTCCACCTACTGTTTGTATTTTTTGGGTGCATATTTAGATATGATTATTTGTCCTTGAAACGCCAGCCTTAAGCAACTTAGTAAAGCAATATGGTGCTGAGGATAGGCCAAAGGGCATGCATGTGAATTCATACATAATATTATTAAAAACAAACCTTAGATATTTTCTAGAGCGAATGTCTATAGATATGAGGAAATACGAGTCTATGGTCGCCATGAAATACCCCGGCTGTATTAGTTTTAAGTATTATAATTTTCCATTTTAAAATGGGAGCAATGTACGAATTTATTTAACCCCTTTAAATTTAAAATAAATCGTTTTTTACCGTTTGTTTTATTGGCTAGAAAAATTCTTGATAGATATTGGTTTTTATGAGGCCTACTCTCGATAATTGTACCAGTAGCTAAAAGGTCTTTTACAGCCAAATTCATTAAATCGAATTCGCTTTTTGAGAATTTTGTATTAATAAATTCCGTCTGGTAAGGTACACTTATCAATGGAATTTTATAACCTCTAATCCAGGACAGGACTGTGGTATCGTGTGTTAATCTGGCCCATGCATCATAGAAGAGAGATAATATCCCAACGAATTTATTATTACTTACCATTAGCGGTACTGGCGGCGCTGATACTTGTCCTTCCTTTGGAGATGCCCTCTCTGTGTCTGCGTCTTCCTCCTCTGACGTGCCGGGCGCTGCCTGTTTAAATGAGAGCTGTAACTGGTGCTGGCGGTAGAACGTACTTGCCCCCCTCCCCTTTTAGTGGGAAAACTACTAGGTTTGGTGCTCGAAAAGGCGCTAAAATGCATATCTTTGCTTACTCTTTCAAAAGTTTTTGCAGCCTTTATTTTTTTCCCCAGTTTCGGGCCGAATAAAAATTCACCGGGTACTCTCTGTTCGATCGTATTTTTAACAGATTTACTTAGGGTTTGCGTGACGAGGGCACGCCTGGTCATAGAAATATTGTAAAACAGGTTTGTAAAAATTCGTCCCGCGTCTACTAAACAGGGGAGAAGCGTATCTCCAAATTTATAGGATATGTTGTGCTCTCATCCAAAATTTGACTCATACCTTTCCCCAGAGCCGACAGACCCCTACCAATTTCATGCTGGAAGCTCATATGACAGTTGTCTCTCTTCATGTATGCCTGGGTTAAAACCGGCGAGATTTCCGGGTTAACTTTGGGAGGTTCTAGATCTCCGCAATTCCCCGGGAGAGCATGTCTACGTAATAGATTCATCATATCCTCTTTGCCGAGGCCATGTGCCAAAATGTGCTTCCATCTTGTACTAAGTGCATTATGTAGTAGAAAGGATGAATTTTTGTCCTTGTCGAGGTCAGCGCCTAGAATTTTTATAATATTTTCGGGAAGATCTGAAACTTCCGCGGGTACGTCCGAATCATTGTGCAAAATGAATGCATCGTCCTGTATGTTCGAGCCTCTGTCCTGTTCCTGAATTATACTGCCGCTAATTCCCATGCTGTTCAAGCGATGGTCTCTAGAGCAACTTGCGCGTGTCGAGCCGTACGAGACTCGATCTGTGCTAGACCGGCTAGAAGCACTTCCCGGCGAAACAGGTCTCAGAAACGAAAGAAATGCATAATTTACATTGTCATTGAACATTTGGTATAAAAGTTCAGCCGTGTAGCATTTGTCACTCAATCTCACAATTGAAAAATGCGTCTTAAGTTCTACCCATTGTTCATAAATTCTGCTTACCGCAGTTTCTATAGACAACCAACGTGTGTTGCAAGCTTGTACTATTTTTAATGGATCATGACTCTCATTTATTGCATGAAAAACCTGATTATAAGCAGCCTGCCTAGCCTGATACGGCTAACTGAAGCGAATGGCACACACACCTAATTAAAATCAAATTTGGTATTTCGTCTTTCAATCTTTTGTAAATGCCATTGTTTATACCTGTCATAACAGCAGCGTTATCGGTGCCTATTCCAACCAAATTATATAAATTAAGATTCTGTTTTCTTAATGTCAATTTGATGCAGTCCACAATATCATCTGCAGTATTACCTACCAATAGCGCTAATTCCAAATAAGATGTTATTATTTGGTTTTGTTTTTGGCTGTAATCACTATTCGTAAATACTTAACAACCGAAATATCAGTTGATTCATCCAACAATAAGCTGTATTTATTATTACCCAGATCTTCTCTTAAATCTTGAAGAAAATGAGGAGCAAGTACGTTTTTTATAATATTTGTACATTTAGTGCGGTGCATTTTCACATATTCTGCAGATTTCATAAATACAGCATCAACAAGATGATCTGTTAAATTTACTGCTGCATGTTGGGAAATAAAAAGGGCTAAACGACATTCGACTTTTTCGCTAGTGTAAGACGGGTGTTTTTAGGAAAATTTAGAGTTTGTTGAGGGCGAGGTCCTAAGAATATATGCTCGTTTGTTTTATGCTTCTTAGAATTAGCATGATTTTTAAATCGACATTGTGACGCACCTACGTCGCTTCGGCGTCGTTTGCGTCGCGATGCGGTGTCACTATGACGCCGACGGATAGTCGGGTTCCTCGGGCGCCAGTTTCTGTTTTAAAGTGTAGAAACACCACTACTCAGGCAGCTACAGTGAAGATACGGTATGTCCAGCGGGTCTAGGGAAAACAGTTAGACTTCACGGATAGAATAAAAAGCACAATATATATCACTATTTATATATTAACTACCAAACCTAATTTACAATTCTAACTTAAAACTAAAAACGAAATTGCAAACAAAAACGGGCGGTACATGCGCTAAAAGCAGGACTGTTGCGGTTATTGGTGGTCCTGGAAAGAGAGTTACTGAGTTAGCCGGTCGGTAGTAAGCAAGCGGTGGGAAGCTACGGACTCAATACCACGAGGGAGGAAGCAAACAAGCAAAAGCAATTACTACTATTAATTAATACACTTGGCTACAATCACTCCTGAAAGAGAACACTTAATAGCAAGTTGCAGACAGATGATGATCCCTCGGGCAGGCTGGCAGGACGGCTAACTGTTGCGCTGAAAGAAATATCACAAGACAAATCAGTCTACGACCTACGTTTCAGAGCAACGAGTGATCAAGGCAACCTCCTTCCTCCGAACGCGCAGTTAGGATCGACACACGTGATCAAGGCAATCGTGTACGTCACCACGCCGCAAGACAGACGGAAACGGCCTACATTTCAGACTAAAGAGTTGCCTCCTTCCTCTGAACGCGCAGTTAGGATCGACACACGTGATCAAGGCAACCGTGTGCGTCACCACGCCGCAGGGCAGACGGAGCACAAGACAGGTAAGACGGACGAGAGTTAAAAGTAGCCAAGTATTACTTACAACTACTTACTTCCAGTGCTTGTGGTCGGACACGTCTTCCTTCTATGAACGGCCGGACGAAACTAACTCTCGAGTTCCGCTCTCTTAGGCTACGGTCAGAGTGGAACCGTTTTCGGCCGAAATATTTTTCGGCAGTTTACGACCGACTGCTCCGAACTTTTTAATTTCCGACAATTTTATGTAGCCGGTCACAGTAGCACCGATTCGGACAGACGAATTCGGCCGATTTTTTCGGATATCGGACAGAAACAAAATATTTTGTTTTTTTCGGCCGTACCCCCGGCGTTTTCTTCTTGGAACTGAAATAATAAAATTTTTGAGGCTGTTTCAGCAACTGCGGAAAGAGACTGTGGTATTCTCCAAACCTTGTCCTCGAGCGAAATAGATAATTGGTATGATTTTTTTTTCTTTTTCTTAACAATAATAATTTTAATGCATTACTTGTTTCGGTAGATAAAAATGTTTGTAAATTCATTTTACACAATAGAAATTTATCTCGTTACAGTAAAACACAGTACATGATAGACGTCTATTCTAGCCCGGCGCCAGTCTGAACCGACCGCAAAATCTGAAAAGTATTTCGGCCAAAAACGGTTCCACTCTGACCGTTACAGTCGGCCGAGCTATTCGGCCGAAAACGGTTCTACTCTGACCGTAGCCTTACCAGTTCACCCGGCGGAATTCGGAGACTTGCGCACTGGCAGTATGCTGGACTTACTACCGCTGCTTGCTGATACGTCTTCGTGCTGGTACGGCGGATCTGTTGGTCTGCCGACAGGACTGCTCGGCTCGCTAGCTGGACGGCTAGAGACAACGCAGATGCTCGATGTGGGCCAGGACAGGTACTGAATTTTCGTATATTCGAAAATATTGGGCTTGATTCGGAATCGCCCGCTGGACCGAGCGCGCATATCTACGTTATACCTTTCGCAGTGGTGGCCGCGTCTGACCGGTGATAGATGCGCGTTCGGTTCAAGCGATCTACCTCATGCTGGCTGGGGTCCGCGCGTCGATAGGCTTTCAACGGGGATATTTTCACATACTGGTAAACTAGTTTAACGGACTATTTTAATAGTAAAATAAATATATATGGGGTAGTTAAAAATCACTTGATTACAGCATGTCGACTAGTTAAATTTGTTCCATACAACTTGCATTTGGCTACAACACCTGCAGTGCTTTCTATTGTAGTTCAACAATCAACAAAATATTCTTAGAAAAGTCTAATGAACCCTTTGAATTTTTGCCATATGTTTAATAAACCCCTGTACTATTGTACAGGTACTGTACTGTACTACTCAAAATTTAGAGAAAAAGAAAATAGGCATGCCAATTTGTGGGATGATATAGTTGTAATTGTATTCAGTCATCAATCAGAGCAAATAATTAATTACTCAAACTTGCCAATACAAGTGTTACGGGAACTAGAACTTGGCCATTGTATTTTGCATTTTATATTGAAGTTCAAATAATATAACAGTTTGACATTTTACCTGAAACTTGAGCCAAAGATGAATTAACAATAACATTATCTTCAAAAACGTTTTCCAAAACATCAACACTTGGGCTCTGAGTTAAATTTTGTACCAAATCTGAAACACGAAATCTCATTAGGTATATCATGATAAATGAAAATTACCTTGACTGCATCTTGTAGATGCTTAGCTACATGCAGGTGTACTCAAAACTTTAATTGTATTACTATGATGTAACTCATTACAATGAGAAGAATCTGATGAATTTTCTTTTTCATTTAAAACAGAAGAAACTCTTATTCATGATCTCGGAGCAGTCTAAAACAAAATAGTTATTTAGTTTTCTAAAATAATTGTCTGTAACAATGTTTCTGTTACATGTAATAAATAAAAAATATTGTCAATATACCTGCAATTTCCGATTTTGTGTTACTTTTCAAAGGAGGCGGCCTTTTATGCTCACAATAAGTATCATCATCTTCACTACTACTGCTGAATAAGAATGTTTGAGGGCGTTTTCTTGTTCTTACACTTTCATCTTCAGTAGTACCCAGCACAGAAGAACACTCTACTTTTCTCAATTTCTTTAATGCTTTTTCAAAACTATCTACAAGGTGGGCCAAAAGAAGTCATCCGATGTTGTTTGGCTCTCATTTTTTTTTCTAAATGAAAAACTTCGATTCTGTTTTTTGATTATGTTTATTTGAACCTTTAGAATTTTATTGGTCAAGTCGAGAAGATGATATCGGCCAAATAGGCGCCGCCACAATTGATTGCTATACGGGCTCGTTTTATGGCATATTTCATCACTTCGGCGAGAACTTCGGGCGACAGATTCTCGCACTCGTGTCAAATGTTGTCCTTGAGGGCTTCCAGGGTCTCGGGCTTGTTCACGTAAACACGGGACTTCAAAAAAACCCACAAAAAAAGTCTGGAACGGTTAAATCGGGCGATCTTGCGGACCAGTGCAAATCGCCAAAACGAGAGATGAGGTGACCCGGGAACGCCGCCTTCAGAATATCGGTTGTGGCTCGCGCAGTGTGTGCCGTTGCTCCGTCCTGTTGGAACCACATGTCCTCCAGTCATAATTCGTTCAATTGAGGCAGAAAAAACTCAGTTAACATGGCCCTATAGCGCGCACCGTCCACTGTTGTCGTTTGACCAGCGGCGTCCTCGAAAAAAAATGGCCCAATGACTCCTCCAGCGTGAACAGCGCACCATGCAGTCACTTTGAGCGGGTATAATGGCTCCTCGTGCATCACTCGTGGATTTTCGGTGCCCCAGAAGCAATAGTTTTGCTTGTTCACGTACCCGCTGAGGTGGAAATGGCCTCATCGCTCATTATGATTTTGGTCGAAACATCGTCCACTTCGTCCTCAAGATTGAGGATGGCTTGGGCGTAGGTTACACGCGTTTGGCGGTCGACAGGCAGCAGCTGATGCACGAACTGGGCTTTGTACGGGAACATGCGCAGGTCTTTGACCAAAATTCGCCTTAGGGACGACCGGCCGATGGCTAATTGCGAGGCACGCCGTCTGGTCGATGTTTCTGGTGAGAGCTCGACATCCTCGGCAACAGCGGCGATATTCTCGGCAGAACGGGCGCTCCGGGGCCGGCCACTCTTGGCAGCGTCTCGTGTAGTCCCATACTCTTCAAGGTTGGTGGCCAAACGGCGCAGTGTTTGCGCAGTCGGTGCCGGACGACCGAGGAATCGGCGACGGAATTCACGCTACGCCAACACCACACACGAATTGTTACGCAAAAAAATAGACACGATTATTCCGCGTTCTTGGGGAGTGTATCGCTCCATGACTTGTTCACTTGTATTCTACATCTGTCTAGTTCACTAATGTCAAAGCAGATTTGACATTGACTGCCATTTGCAAAAATAAGAGCATATTCCAATAGGGTGATTTCTTTTGGCCCACCTTCTACAAAATTTAAAAAAATTCTTAATATAGGTAACTAAAGTCATTAAAACCGACATAAGTATAAAAATTCAGAATACGTGACCACACCATGTTTTACTGTACTGTTTAAAACTGTGAAGCTATTTAGTTATAAGGTAATTAACAGATTAGCGGAAACCTCTCCAATCTTAATTCAAAAATACTACAACTCCCCTATTTTCAAAGGTGCTGACACGAATCTAAAATTAGTTTTGTATGGTTTTCTCTAGTTTTTGAAAAAAAAAAAATCAAAATTATTAAGTTTGAAAAATTGACTCTAGGTTAGGTTAGGTTAAATAATGAAATCAGCCCGGGACAGTCGTTTGTTCATTTCACTGCTTGCAAATCTTTCTATTGCGCACACGCGCTTTTAGATTCAAATCTGCGAACCAACATTAAATATCGGGCATAAAGTAATGAACACTTTTGAAATTTGTATCGTGCAAAATAAATAAAATATCGAAACATACTTTTAAAACTTATCGAGCATTTAGTATTTTTATTATGCAAATGCTATTTAGATATCGAGCATTCTTATACTGCATTTATCATTAGTAGTCAAGCATTTCTCCTATTTTATATTCCAAAATATATTAAAATATCGAGCAGTTTATTGGGACCCATAGTTTTATAAGAAAATATGAAACAAACTCTTCGTTGCACTTTTTTCCTACATGATTTCAACATCTTCCTCGTTACTTTCTTTGCATGTTAGCCCATTAAGAAATGTTAGATGTATTGGGGGTATATATGGAAAAAGAAATTGTACGTTTTGTAGTTTCTTCGCTGAAATTTGTATTGGTTCTATGTACTTATTTTTCAGGTCGCATAAGGGTGTATTCACGGGCCTACCCTTTTTTGTAATATTCACCGTTTACAGAGTGTTTAACAAAGAAGGATTTAGTATTTTCGGTTTTAAAATGAAAAGAATATACACTGGAGAAGTCTACGTTTTCCTTGTTAGTAGTGCGGGCACTCTTTTGTATGTTGGCCGACACAGGTTCAAAACTGAAGAAATATTCTTGCTGCATAACTGTGACCTTAAAAAGATTCTTGCTGTTACCGTCCTTGATGATCTTGTGCCAACCTTCTGGAGAATACTTCAGGAGCGTATTTCCTATGTCTTTTTTTTCAATTAACGCGAAGTCCCTGTCTGAAGGTAAATGGGTATGTCCAGTAATGAGAAAATGGTGTGTTATTGTTTGAAACCATTTCTCGTTGACTAGTTGTAACCAAAATGCCATAAACAGCCAATTTTTGTTTTGACCAGGACAATTGTCCGTGAATATAATAAGATGATCAACATCCTCTTTATCTTTAAGAAATTTAAAAAGAACAGAAGTAACTTCATCGGCTCCACGTTTGGCTTGATTTTCTGTCCATAAATACATGTGACCCTGTCCAGTCATACAGTCGTGTACTCCAAGAGATTATAGAGCCAAACTTTTCTGCAATAAAATGCGGGGCCAGTTGTGAGCTTGGGTATAGGCATTGCCTGTTGCAAATCAAAGCTAATAACACATACGTTTGTGGTATTTTTTGATCGTTCTGTCTCCAATTTTAGCAAATCTTGCATAGCTTTAGCTCTATTTCTGTGTAACTGCAAGGAAATTGTTAATCTTTTCTTCTCCACGTCATCCTTGTTTGATTTGGCAATATCAAGCTTGATATTTGACTCGTCACATATTTTACACGTATCAGACTTTGGCAGTTTAAAACCGATATTGTATTCGGTGCAAAATATCTTGCGGTAGGCACTTTGTTTAACAGGAACAATGTTTTGTTATTCACACTACGGAACATAATAATCCTTGTACAAGCTTCCTATCGACATATCACAGTTAAAATAAGTTTTGTTGATGTTATTGCTATAGTGGCTCTGATAATTTGGTATAGCATCGATATGATTTCTAACAGACTGTTTTTGGTCAGCGCTTAGTGCATTTGGTCTATTTTTATGTTTACCACGTCCGTGTTTTATAGGCACAACAGCTCCGGTTGTTTTCATTTTGACAATATGGTCGATCCTGCCTCGGGAATTCTGCAGAATATTCATAAATTCGACCTGACATATTTGATGTTTTTGTTTTTTCTTGTAGGACCTTTTCTTTTTTGCAACTCGAATAGCACCGAAAAGATAACTGTTTTGGAGATCGTAGGAACCTAAATCCCAGAAGATATTTTCATGGCTATTACTGAGCTTGTCTCGGCAGTTGTTCTGGCATAACCCAATTCACGAGGCTTCATAGTTTTTCTGCTTTTTGCGGCAGTTGAATATTCTTGTCCTAAATTGCGTCTTCTTTTTACTCGTTCATAGTTCTCGCCCCTTCTTCGTCTCCAACGAGATGGCGGAGTTTTTTCGGGTGTAATTTCGGTTAATCTTTATAATTTAGTAGGTAGAGGTGAAGGACCTCCCTGAAATTAAATATGATAAGCCACGTTCAAAATCACGATAGTTTTGTTTTGGTAAAACATGATATGCCACAAAAACAAAAATAAATACATAGGTACCTTACTTGTATCTGAACTTCCTCCATCATCTGATGGTACAAAATCCTAACCTAACCATACTATCATCACTTTACTTGGCTTGGGCGCCAGCCGCTTTCAACGACGAGGAGGGGAAAGACAAGGGCAACAATACTCTGATATAAAGAAAATCTTAAAATTTAATTAAATAATTAGTAAAAAAAAATAAGTTTCATGAGACATTAATAACACTAAAATTACTAACAAATATATATGTATATAAACAGAAATACAACTATTACTATGACGTCATATGAGTTGGTTCGATATGATACCATGTGGTAACTTCGGTAACGTGTCTGCCTAAAATGGCTTCAGCCTGACGCCTGACATTATGAAAAGGTATGAATGAAGCAGAGAAATAGAGGAGGGGAGACCGAGCTTCGACGAGTGCACATCCACATTTCACTAGGACGCTACGGGCGCTGCCATTTTGAATTCATGTACGTCACACTTTTAAGTCTGTAATCCTACTTGCTTCTTTCCCAGCTTTTGCTGCGGCTCCCGTCGCCGTAGCACAGGCGACGTAGAGGCCTCGCTGGTTTCGAAGAAGTGGATTCTCCGGCTAGCTCGCTCGTCGGTATTTAGGTTCTTCATAGAGGGTGCTTGTGCCGCGTTTGACTCCATGTAGATGAACGTTATTAGTTGTACTATTCGTCGACCCTGTATACGTAGATTACGAATTCTTTATACCTTGACACCGTATTTTACAAATTTCTTTTATCACCCTGTACCTCGTATATCATACGAATTCTTTTATACCTGGTTTGACCTATGGCTCTTTTCAAAATATTTGTTAGGCTATGTCTTTTGCCAGGAAGTACTTTTCTTTTCTTCCTTAATTTTATTTTATTTACTTTTTTATAATAACTGTTTCTTTTAATTTACTTAATTATTTTCTTAATCAAAAACTTTAGAAGTATTCTTTAATATTCTTTAATAGCTTCTCTTTCTTTTTAATTAACTTTTTTAATTAGTTTGTAAATTCTTTTTAAACAGTTATTTATTTTTTGTTTATTATTTTTTAATAGTATGGGCAATGCCTCTTTAGATTACTTCTCCAGGAGAAGGTATGTTTCAATGAAACAACTCGATACGCTAAAACGACACAAGGTTTGATCTTTCACGCGTGTTACCGCGTGCATAGCCTAGGTCGGAGTAGCTGTGGAGCTACTGCGACGCTCGCTATTTATATGCTTAGTGGGCCACGCCCATTTCTCAAAACTCCGATCTGCCGCAGGCGACATCCCCCCTTCCGAAGATCAAACTTTGTGGCGAAGATTTTATTGTATACTTCACCACCTAAATACAATTCTAAAATAAATACATTCTGAAAAATCATTATATACAAGTCACATAAATAAAAAAACACTCTATATAATTCAAACGGAATATGTACAATACCAAAACAAAAGAAAATTCTCAAAACCTTGGACCTAGAGCACCTGGGGATGAGCTCCGAGTCCTGGGGCTCGGAAACGCCCTGGGGAAGGCGTCGTCGTCGATGCCATCTAAGCTCAAGGTGAGCTCCATGTCCATTGTTTCAGGAGCGCTCCATCGCACCTGGTTTTGGGGTTCAGGGTCGGCCTCTGGGTTGACACGCGTCCAGGGTGTCGCCTCGAAGTAGGCCTCGGCTCTCTGGATGCCAGCCGGAGGTCTCCAACACTGCTGGGGGTCTCTGGGCAACGAGACAGGCCTCTGTTTCGCTACAGCGCCCTGGTTAGGCCGCTGTTGTCCACCTGGGGGTCCTTCTCTGTGGTAGACGGCATTTAAGTGTGTAGAAGATGCCGTGGACTTCGCGTTGGCTCGGCTTCTGCTTCGTGTGAGGTAGGGTGAACGGCTACGGGCCGTCGGCGACGCTGTCTTGGCTTCTATGGCACCTGGGGCTAACAAATGCCCTGGGGATGGTGCGGCGGCCGCGCTGACATCGTGGTGGGCTTCTGGCTCGGCAATGCTACTATTCACTGCCTCTCCGATGTGTTCGTCTAGCGACAGGGCGGTCCCTTCGACATTTCGGGCACTTTCGACGCTCCACTGGCTAGCGCTCTTGCCTATGTCGCTGTGCGGGGCAGAAAACGTAAAATCTGCGGCGTGTATCGAGTCTCTGGGCGACGATCTGCAAGCGTTGTCGTCGTCCAGGCGGTAGACGGGTACCTGGGGCTTGCGGTGCGGCCGGTAGACTAGTAGTTGGCTTCTCTGACAGGGACGGCGACGGCTGGGTATCCTTCTTTTGCGTCGTGCGGGGCGGCGGTGACGGTAAGACACTTTCCTGGTGTCTATCTGAGACGGCTGCAGGCGCTGGCTCGTACAGGGGCTTCTCCGTGTGGCGGCTTGGCATCGGCGGTGTCAAGGTTTACGCAGGGTCGACGTGTGTTTTACGAAGTGCATCTACACTCGCGCCTTGGCTCGAACCTACGTCCTGGGGTAGTGTCTTGTGCTTTGGGGAGACTAGCTGGGCATCTTTCGTAGCTTCTATGTCGCGTTTTCTTGGCTGGGAATTATTATTTTTGTGTGTGTCGCCGTTTCGAGGTTGCGGGGGGTCATCTTGCGGTATTTCGGCTTCCAAAGGGCGGCGAGGCGGTGGCGGTGTCCTAATATCGTCGACGTGTATGTGCTGGTAATTTCCGTTTTAATCCACAGCATATACGTTATCGCCGAGTACTTCGACTATTGGGTACGGTCCTTGCCACTTTGCGTCGAACGCCTGATTTCCTGGCCTCGTTCTCGTCATGACCATGTCTCCTCGCTGGTATTGTCTAGTAGCCTCGCGTGGTTCTAGGAAAAGTTTGCGCTGATAGACCTCCTGTTGTATGCGAGCGCGTTCTACGCGTTCCTGGCGTGGCTGACGGGGCTATGGGGCGACTGCCGTGTTTGTCCATTCACCTGGCCGCTTTAATTCGGGGCGCCGAACAATATTTGAGCCGGTGTCGCTCCTGTGGCCGCGTTGGCTCGTGTTCTCAGGGCAAACAGCGCGTGATTGAATTCCTGTGGCCATCGCTGAGGTTCTCGGACTACTAGTGCACGCAGGGTCTTTTTCAATTCTTGTATGCGCCTCTCGACTGGATTAACGCGCTGGTGATAAATCGCTGATGTGTAATGGTCGATGTGATGTCGTCCTAAGTAATTATCCCACAAGGGCTGCCAATAACCACTCTCCACCCCGTGGAGTCAGTAATCATTCCGCCCGTAAATCGTGTGTTCTGAGCAGACGTAGCGAACCAAGGACGATTGCCTTCTGCATTCTGCCGGCTAAGATCTCTGCCGAATTTCGGCAAGCCGGTATGATCTTTAAGTCAGACAGCAACGTATGTCTCATTCCACCCAGGACGCCTATAATTAGCACCACAATCTTAGGTGGTCGAGGAGGACTACATCAAGCTTATTGGCTTCAATTTGCCTGAGGGTGGGGAATGAATAGTTCCAATAAATTCGGCACTTCTCCCACAACGGATTCTATATCCCCCGGAGCATAAGGCAGCACTGGCGTCTCGTCTATCTCATACGAGTGTCGTAAATGATAATACAACACCCGTAAGGCTGAATCGTGTCTTTGAATATACGCTGTGGCCGCATATACCGGACAGGCAGACAGGAGATGCATAAGCGTCTCCGGCGCTTGGCGGCAGGCCCTGCAGCTAGTATAAGGAACCTAGATACCCAAGACACGACTACGATAGACGAGTGTGTTGGTGTGATGGTGTGAATTACACCATCTTGACAAGCCATTATGAATCCCTCGGTCTCAGAGTTCAGCCCCGCTGACCTCAAAAAAGCAAAGGTCAGCCTTTCAGATAAGCCAAGCCCCTCTAGATGACGGTAGAAGAGACCATGCATTGGCTTGGCTTAGCTGCAGAAGATGACGCGTTTCGGCAGCTTTAATTTGGGCTTTTAACTGAGCAGGATCTGACTCGGTGACAGAGTCTGGATTTTCCCGCTCAGTATCGAACACGAGACCAAGTTCATCGGCTGCTCTTCTCGCTGCCTTATACACAAACGCTCCTATCCCTGCTGCTTCATGGTCTTGGACCATGCAGAGAAGGGGATCCGAGCTGCTGATGACTTTGCAGGCCTTCTTCAAAACTACTCTGCCCTGGAGACACTCCAAAGTCAAGAGTCCACGGCCTCCCCGATTTCTTGGGAAGTATAACCGCGGAACGGACGATCTTGGATGCAAACTCCGATTAAGATGCATCATTTTACGGGTCCCTACATCGAGTTGCCTCAACTCCTCTTGTGTCCATTTCACTACTCCAAAGAAGTAGAGAAGGATCGGGACGGCAAGTATATTTGTGACACTCACCTTGTTCTTACCTGACAGCTCCGAAGACCAGATCTGTCGGAGGAGGTGCCGATACCTGCCGCGGAGAGGGTTTTTCACCGTTGCCACCTCATGAGTGCCCCGCTGTGGGACACCCAAATAAGTGTACGACTCTCCGGCATCTAGATAGTGAAAGATGCTTCCGTCTATGAGCTGGGCGTCTTCTCCGTATGGACCGCATCGTCCTCTCTTGAGATGAACCAGTGCACATTTGTCCAGCCCGAACTCCATCCCAACCTCCTGTGTGTACTCCTGTACCACTCTGAGGGACTGATTTAAATCCCTCTCTCCGGAGGCGTAGAGTTTAAGGTCATCCATATAGAACAAATGGGTGACCTTATGCCTCCGGTCTCCTGGGGTACCGCAGTTGTAACCCCGGGTACGACGAAGTGCAACGGATAATGGCAGCAGTGAGATGCAAAACAAGAGGGGACTCAGGGAATCTCCCTGGAACACTCCCCTCCTGAACAAAACCGGCTCTGTATGGACCCTTGCATTAGCCGATGTTTTGGTAAAGCGGGTGTTCCAGAGCGGCTTGAGTTGTTTAATACATCTCACTATGGGGTCGGCACCGCAAGGCATTGGAGCAAGTGGATTATTAGCTCATGCGATGTCATATCAAATGCCTTGCGGTAATCTATCCAGGCCATTGAGAGGTTTCGCTTGTACTGCACGGAGTCCTGCGTAATACATCTGTCGATGAGCAGGTTCTCCTTACAGCCAGCTACACCCCTCTTGGACCCTCGCTGCTCGTACATCCGTTGATAAACCGGGTTCACTGCTTGGAGCACACGCGCGTACAATATGCGAGTAAACACCTTGTAACACGC
Source organism: Monochamus saltuarius (assembly GCA_025584915.1). Taxonomy (NCBI): domain Eukaryota; kingdom Metazoa; phylum Arthropoda; class Insecta; order Coleoptera; family Cerambycidae; genus Monochamus; species Monochamus saltuarius. The sequence continues at coordinate 20,412,238 of CM046729.1, forward strand.
ATTCAGGCAGGTAATTGGACGGTAGTTCTTTGGCTGGGACAAATCTCCGCTCTTAGGGATAAGCACGGTTCTCCACCACGCCGGAATTAGCTACTCTCCATTTAGTCAGGACGTGAATATTCTGGCCAAATGGCGGTGGACACTGGTGAATTTTTTCCACCAGAAGTTGCTGATCCCATCGGGACCAGGAGCAGCAAAGTTCTTCGATCTAATAAATGATCTCCGAACTTCATCGGTGGGCACCCCTCTTGTGGCTCTCGAAGCCTTTGACAAAAGGCCTCGAAGTGTGCCAGGGCTGGAGTGTCCACTGTATCCAGTGGAATCCTGCGGCCATAAAGATCTCTCCAGAAGGCTTCTACCTGATCTACAATCGGCGGATTGTCCGCAACATGCTGAGGCTGTTCAAAAAGTCGAGAAGGTCTTACACGGAACAAATTATTTTGCTCCAACCTTCTCGACCGCCTCACTAGTGACTTTTTTGCAGCCACTAGCATCCGTAGCCTGTCGAGAGAATGCTGCTTGATGGTGAGCGGCACCACTCGATTCAGAGTATGAAGGACCCGCCTAAGGGAGGTAGCTATGCGTCTCACCTTAGGTGTGAAAGCCCTATTGGCTTCCACATAGTCCATCACACATTCGATAAGGGACACGTGTTGCCTCGCCGACCGGATCTTAGCTTCCATCTTGTGCACTCGCCGCCGTGCTCTATCTTGTGGAGAAACGGCATTTTCACGCCCTCTCTCCACCCGAGACAGCAGTTCAGCGGCCTCGTACACAGCGCAATTGACGCGCCAGATGTCAGCCTCTTCTGGGAGATCCTCACGGAGCGCAGTATCCACTCGAGCCAGATCTGCGGGCTGCGGGGGTTTTATAAAAAGCAACCCTCGACGGGTGTTCAGGTCTTCCTGTTCTCGGGGAATGAAGCGCGGCGCCTCTGCGGGATCATTCCGTGGCTCTTCAACCACTTCATTCACCCTTAGTTGAGAACGCCTCTCATAGCCTCTGCGACGAAGGTAGGATACATAATCCCGCAGATTTTGTGCGGTGAGGGCGCGGCCTTCGGGGTGCATGTCACACCACCGAGCATACATCCGCGCCATGTATCCTCTTCGCCCGGGCTCGCTGCTTTCATAACAGACCAGAAGATCGTCCCTTAGCTCATCGGTCCACTCAAAACTTCCATTTTCATGGCGTTGATCGTCAACGGGCAATCCGTCCGGCTGGGCCCCACCACCTTGCCGATGACCCCCCATCCGAATGGGGTCGATTGTGGGGGCCTTCTCTCCTGGCATTCGGAACCGGAGGTTTCAGTGTGTCAGGTGGTTGGTCTGACACATCGACGGTCGGCACCAGAGGAAAAAGTAGCTCATTCCTCCCGGGTGCGCAGTGCTGCCGGTCCGATTTTACACCCTTTAGCTAGAGTAAGGGGTGTCGCTAATCACCAAAGGTCGTGGATGATGGATGACCCCTCCTGATTTTTTATTATTATATTTTTTATTATATTATTATTATTTTTATTATTATTATTTAGTATTATTATAGAGCAAAATATCTCTGACTGAGTGCTGTGTACCTATTTTTTTGTTGTGCTCCACAATTATCGCTATATAAGACGAATTCTAGATCCTCGTTATTAACTTTATTTGCTTTTTCTTCCATGTATTGTAGAAGGCAAGATCCTACTTATGTCGCCCCCTTTCCACCTTCTCCTTCATGCCAAACATAACAATTTGTTACATTACTTCCAATCTCTGTTACTGTGAAGTTCATTGTATTTAATTTCGATTTGTAGTAAAAAATTGAAATTTTTCCTTTAGGAATTTGCAGAACCGCCTGCATATCAAAACAAACTACAGCAAAATTATCGCTAACTAACGACTTATCCTTTTCGTTTTCTTCTCTAGACAGTACTTTTTCCTTCAAGTGTTCCTCATAATCGTTTTGTAGATCTTTCTTTCCTTCATCGTTGGCAGTATTATATTGATAGTATAGACTGCATTGATCTTTTTTAGGAATAAAAAAAGATATGTTGAATTCCTTATTAAAAATATCGGAATACATGCGGCAATTCGCTGATGGTTTTCCTTCAGACTCGCAGTCATGTTGGTAGTCACGATGTAAGTCGGCAATTGTTTTTCCCCCATCAATGAATTCCTTAGTCGTCTGTGCTCTAAGGTAGTGGCTCTCAATCCTTGGAATACTTTTAGTATGATTTCTAACACCGTCTTTTATTTCATCGCTTATTCTTTTGTGGTTTGCATGCTTACCACGCATGTCTTCAGTAACTATGCCACAAGAATTTGTTTTGTTTCTAACCGTAAGAATTGTTCTATCATTAATATCCAGTGTACTTTTAAAAAGCTTTTTACACACCCTTGTCTTCTCACCATCTGACGATACAAAAGAGAACGCGTAATTGAATTTCCTCTGACTTTTGTTTCTGAGATAACGATATTTTGGACTAATTAAGTCCATATTCTTGGACAAAAAATCTCGTTTTCTGGTAATATTACTAAGACTGTTATATTCATTGAGCAACCTATCTTGATCTGTAAATTTAGTAGTACACTTAAGCCTACATTTTTCATTGCAAGGCTCTTTTATTTTCTTTGCCGATACAACTCTTTTGGATTTTGCACTAGATATGTATTCCTTGCCCTCATTTCTTAGCCTTTTTATCTTATTTTATCCCATCCTTTTTCATTTCTTAATATTTTTCTGGTATTTTTTTTCTCTGTTTGATTTTGACATTTCTTGTAGTTTGCTCTCCTTCAACTCTGCCCTCCCTTCAGATGAAGAAGAAGAACTACTGCTACTAGAGTTTGATGAAGAACTTGAGGAGGAGGAGGAGGAGGAGGAGTTATCAAAATTAGGGTCCTTAACAGAATCGTCGTCATCTTCGTTAAAATCAGATGTAACATCCATAATATCATTAGATTTCATAGAAATGTTTTCGTTTATTGGGATTTGTGTCTGATTGTATGAATTTTCATCAATTTTTGCATTATTTGACTATAGTATTTTCATGAACGTCAGACGGAAGTGTTAAAATGTTTTCATCATTGATCTGGCTCAAAGCGGCCAAGACAATACGAGCACTCCTTGATGACATCTAACAAGAAAGAGAATTTTATTTATTGTTTAATTACTACATTACAATCAAAATCAACAAGATTGATACCCTGTTTATTTTATATCTATGAAGGCACTTTTTACCCAACTGTATTTAATAAAAATTATTACGCTGTATGATTATTTACTTGCTACGAAAGCAGTATTAACTTCAAATAATACACTTTTGCCCGTTGCATTTCCGGTTATGTATGAGTTTATTTCCCAAGAATAGAGTATTAAAATAAAATAAGACACTGTAAAATTCCTAAGTTCCGAGCAAAAGAGCATTAGCTCAAAATAATACTGTTTTCTTATTAATAATATATGCGGATCACGTAAAGTATTTGAATCAGTAACGTGTCAAGTCAAAATAATACACTTTTCTTACAAAATTTTATATTGAACTTACCATAATTTCACTAATATAAGAGCATCAATTTGAATTAATACACTTTTGAATTAAAAAACTTGTGAAATATATTGGACTATTTCAAATAGATTTGACTTAATACTATTTTCTTTGGAAATGCACAACTACACTCATACTAAGTTGTAATAATACTGTTTTTGTCGAGCGACGCGGATAAACTTTTAATTACGACAAACTGACTGTCGCCATCTGGTAGATGGTAGATCAATATAAAATACATAATACTATTTTGCTGGGAGAAAGAACACATCTTCAAGATCCTATTTTTGAAATAATCACAAAAACTGAAATATTTGAGTTAATACAGTTTTGAAGGGGATGTGCGATATATAGTGTTGGACAAAAAAGTAAAATATGTCGGCTACATGTCCATTAAAGTTCTTGAGCACTTGTGCCCAACAATGCTTTGTTTCTGTAATTTTAAAAATGTATTATTGGTGGCAAACCATGTATATAAAGGTGATCAAAATAAATTATTAAAAAATAAACTTCTTTCCGTAATTATACTTTTTATACACAAGCATTTAAATAGAAACTGTTACAATGTGGAAAGTATAAAAGTAAAATATATAAAACAAAAAGCATACCTACAGCAAACTATACACAATATTTATAATCTATGACAATACAAAATGCACAAAGTACAGTGTGACCCAGAACTGATGGTTGGCCTCTATTGCAGAAAAATTAAAAGAGGAAATGATAAGTGGGTGTCATGGACCTTTATGTTTAAGGTAGAGAGTATTTCGCATTAAATTCCACCCTGGTATTCATTTGGTTCAAATGTTACAAGGGCAGAGTCAGTCAAAATTTATTTACCCATTAAAAGAGGATATATTGCACTTTTCCAAAATGTTTGTGCTAGTTGCAAAATTTCAATTACTGCATCTTTATCAAGTGTAACTTCCTGTATTTCGACTTGTTTATTTTCTTCGAAAGAAGGAGATGCAACACAAAATAGTCCTTTTTCTTTATTTGCAAAAAACATTTGCATTTGAATTTGAAACCAAAATTTTTTTGGTATTTGTCCATCTGTGATGTACTGTTTTCTAGTCTTCTCTTTTGAGGGACATTTTACTTCAACAACGAAGTCTTCTGATAATCCATCAGGCGGAGCTCCGAATATTGGATATTCTTTCTTTAAGAATAAGCCCGACTTTCGAATGACTATATTGAGCTTTTTTGATATTTCATTAATTACTAGGGGCTCTAGTTGTTTCCCTCTAGATATCGCTTCTGTCTCTAAAGGTTTTGCAGCGCCCATAATTCGTTCAGTTAGTGAACCAGTAGGTGTTTTACACTTGGCAGTTTCATAAACTAGCGATGCTGTTTGTTACTCGGGCATATCGTACTTCATACCAGTCTGTTGATGCAGATTGGTTTCTTGTATTTGCTTCTACCACACATTTTATTTGACATGCTTCTTGACACAAACAATATAAAATCTTCAGATGAATGAGGAGTTGGACTGTCTTTTAGATAATTTATTGCCAAAGTATGTAATGATATTGATTCGTATTTTGTTTTCTTAAAAAAATTAAATAAAGCACTATCCGACTCTTGTATAGAATAACATACTTCCTCCAAACAGGATAGATCTCTTGGCTGCAACTCCGGTATGTTCTTATTTAACAATGCCTTCAGAGACATATCTGTTTTTCCCACTTTTGATAAAGTGGAGCCTCTCCAAAGCCTCTAACAAACAGTTGAGGTTACAGACGGTTCCTCGCTTCTTCGATGTAGCCACAAGAGAAATGCGACCCCGTGCTTTCAGCCACCTGTATGAACAATGAAGTACTTCAGTTATAATTTTTCATATAGGTTGAGGGTTTTTCGTATTTTTTTGGTTCAAATATTAAATAACGAAAATTTCGAATAAACATTGTATAGTACTACAATAGAAAATTTCCATCCAGGTACATTTTGAGCAATTTTTAAAGTTAAAAAGTAAATTGAGGTTTTATAGTAAATATAATTAAAAAAAGAAATAGCATTGTGTCTTACGAGGAGGAAAAAAAGTACCTACCTTCAGATGCAGGACAATCTAGACACTTGCAACTAAGAACCTCCTCTTTCTTTTCATTTATTATAGCACATACCATATATGCCTTTTTGTGTATTTTGTGCTCAGGTGTTAATTTCCCTTTTACAGTACATATTATCCCCTTCACGTTTTAATTGTACATATGCTACAGCATTATCTCCATAGGATTCTTTAGAGGATCTAGAATTAAAACAATTATATACTATTAAGCACTGCAAATATAAAATATATTTTAAACTGAAACTATAATAGAAAATGCAGTGAAACAAAAAACTAACCTTCTTGTCTTAACATTGCGCATTTCAGCACTTAAAAAGTTCATATTTGTAACGTAGAAATCGTTTACCATTTCACTGTCAACTCTTGGTAGGTTGTCCGAATCTGCCTTAAGATATCCCTCTTCGATTTTATTCATTTTAAATGAAATTTAATCCAAACACAAAACAAAAGTTAGGTTAAACACCACGAAAACTATACAAAAACACTTCAATTAACAGATGACTTGGCAGAACAGATCTGAGCGTGACAAAGACAGAGGACAAAAGCGTTGATTGGATACTGGGGTATGACGTCAATGGCGCGTTATTTAAAATATATGGTAATTTTACTGATTTTTTTAAAATATAGAAGAAAAATTTGTTTTTAAAATACTTTTTAGGCATAACTAGGTATATATTTTATAATAAAAGAATAAAAAAGAAATGTGAAAAAGGCCTATTGGCCATTTTCGCCTGAGTCCCCAGAAAGAGATTTTTTTGTCATTTTTTCTAAAGGTCACCCATCAAAGCCACCTACCGCGTTACTTCTGGACAAACTTGGAGTGTTGGCCAATTTTTTCATTAAAGAAGGGAATACAATTTTATCGACATTTTTATAACCCGATTCTTGATAAAAATCTCGAAGTATTTTTCTCCAAGACGCCTTAACCGCCAACATCCAGAGATTGAACTAAATGGGACGTGTGAGCTGGTAAACAGAATATTTCGATATTATGTTTTGCGGCTGTTTCTACCAAGTCCAAAGATAAATGTGAGTTATGCCCATCCAAAATAAGAAGCTTAGTATCCTGTAAATCTGGAGTTGAAGGAATAAAACAGTTAGTAAACCAATCAAAAAACTGAAGGGACTCCATCCAACCAGACGGTGAACAATTATAACGACAATTCACCTGTCCGCCCACGCACCAAGTGGAATACAGGTGAAGTCCTTTGTAGTTGATAAACATTGGTAAGAAGTCTCCAACAGCATTGCAACACATAAGGACCGTACCGACTAATTTGTTTGGATTTCGACTACCCCTTTTGCACAACACTTTCTGAACATCTGCATCGGTTTGAAAACCAATCTCATCACAGTTAAAGATGTTCTGTGGCTTTTATACAAACCGAAATAGCGAATAGACAGCTTGCAATTTATTATAACAATCTTCCATTACCTCCAGTGACCCCGCTTCAGCTCTATTCTTGGGAAGATTTTGAGCCACTCGTCTACTTATTTCTTTAGACCATCTTTTTTCGTCATGCACCATGCACCTGGCATTCCATTGCGGAACGGATTCGGTCGATCAAGTTTTTGCACGTAGTCTTGCACACATCTTTGGAGTTGTAGTCGGTCGAATCCATAGCCCCATTCGCCAAGCTTAACTAACATATGCACTAACATTTCCTCTTCTTCATAGGTTAAAACTGTAGGATGTCCAACAGCTTTACACTTAAATCCTTTAAAATGGTTCATTAAAGTAGTCCGGTTTATGCCATAACGTTGAGCGGTTGCCTTAAAATTGTCACCATTTCTAACGACTTGCATAGCCTCGTGATCATAGGACTTGTACTTTCGAATATTAGGGCGTCTGGGTTTCTTTGTGCGTGCCATCTACAAAAATTTTGAGAGTCAAAATTGGCCTAAGGATTACATTGTCAGTGTCAATGTTGGACTAGGGGTTTTAACATTGACACTGTCAAACATAACCTTACATTAATTTTCATAAACAAATGTTTAGGTTTACAAAATCACTAACTGATACAAAAACTAATTTGTAATATTAAAAGTAGAGCTTAAATTACCTTTAACACCAAAACTTCGGGCCTGTTGACTCAAAACTCACAAAGTTTTCTATGCAAATATTGGGAGCACGTTAAACATCAGCTGTTAAAAGCCGCCGTCATAAATCCACAGGTTGCTGCGGAGCATGCGCATTACGTCTATACAAAGCCTTCGGATGGTAATAGAGCACCATAAAGAGAAAATAGTATGGCTACCAATGTAGTCACATTTTTTATTAGATTTAGAAATTGTCATGTTATACCAATGTCAATGATGGTCTGCGCTACCTTATTAGCCATACTGGTGCCAATTTTTAATAATTTGGGTGTTGAATTGGACGTTTGGCACTCGAGTGATTCTGTTGCACTAGTTGGGGCCTTTCCTTGTAGTGGAAGAAAGGACTCGATCGTATTCATTTCCATGTTAATCGTTTTATCTACCGAGAATATTATACACATTATATCATAAAATTTCCATGATATGTTTCCTTTTCCAGTTCTTTTCTTTGTGTTCCGATTATCACATATACGTACAAATGTCTGTTTAAGATCTTTTAATTTTTCATCCCAAATATCTTCAGTAACAGAATATCTACTTATGTTCTGAAAAAACAGCTACTCTTTCTTGCCACAGATTTCGCTTTTTTATCTTTGGACTTCGAAATCTTTCTTTCCTTGTCCTATATTCTTCTAACAAGAGAAGGGTTGTTTTATTCCATAAAAAATCTAAAATGTACTTTATGAATAAACATATAGCTTAACAATAACTTATTGTGTTACCTTCAACATCCTGTGATACCAATTCAGAAACCTGGGTATGGGTCTCCTCAGAACTGTTAAGGGGCTCTGAATTCAGGAACTCTGGTGCAACTTCGCAATCTTTATTATTTGTATCAGCATTTCCAAGTATTATAAATTTGCATTGCATATGACGAATCTGGAAATACTGATTACAGTAGCCTATATTACATACTGATATAAAAGAACAACACAGTAAACATTTAAACTCTAGAACAACTGTAATACAATCGAAACATATTTGGGTTAGTTTACCAACCTGTGAATATTTGTTTCCTTTCGTCTTCTGAAGCAAAATATACGTCCTCGTTACAAATTCAGACACAAACAAGATTATTTTCTCCAATATTAATTTTTTTGGATGAATTCAACCTTTCCTAAAATTTGACTTTTAACACATTCGCTGCCACCTGTTATGTAACATATAACCTCACACATGCCCGAGTATTTATTTTAATGATATTTAAATTTTATGTGTATAAAGGTGTTCAGAAGTTTTAATAGAAACTATCTGTATGCTTATATTTAAAAAAAAAAACGCGCCCCGCGCGTTATGGGCACACAACTTGGATGAACTATACACTATGCCACAAACGCGGGAAGCGCGTTTCTCTAAAAGACACGACGTTGTAGCCTAAATATAAAAATAAAACCACTTTGTGGAAGAACTATTAAATTTATTTATATCCATATTCAAAATACATATAGCAAACATACTAAAATTATGTATTCATGTGGAAAATTCGGAAAAATGGGGTCAAACAAAGTCCAGGTCCCTCAGGGCACAGCGGACAATAGTATACCGAATATTTTCTGGTTTGGTTTGTCTGCCAACATATCTGGCATCTTCTTCTTTTTGCTTTCCCATTTTCACCTTTGGGGCAATATTCCGGTAGATGTGATATTATCAGTTTAGGTATTGGTAGAGCCGGTGGTGGCCCTAATAATTTTTCAATGACAGACAGACGGTAACTATAATAATTTATCTTCTTTTTTGTACCTTTCTTATACAAATAGAACGAATTCAGAAGCATCATTTGGAAAATATGAATTCCCACTTTTTTGTACCAAATAAGTGTCTTGTGTTCACATGAGTAATATGATAACATTTGATCAGTATGGTCTACACCGGACATATTATATGTATTATATTTATTAATCAATTCTGCTTTCTTTTTCACTATACCTCTATGAGTAACAAATTCTTCTATTCCATGAAATTCACTAGAAATGGCTAGAACTTCATGACGATCCTTCCACTTAGTAACACATATACCTTCGGTACTATATTGGCTGATAGATTCACCTTTTTCAACTTTTTAGTTATAATGTCTTTAGGGTTATCCTCGGGATTATCTTTTCGTTTCGACCTCAACGTTCCGGTGACATATGTCTTTCTCTTCATCAGTTCCTGTGTAAGCTTTACACTATTGTAGAATTTATCCATATAAACAGAGTGACCAACATCCAGCTTATTCTTTAGTAAGGATAGGACAACCTTTTCTGTGTGCTGAAATCCTCCTAAGTCTGGATCAGCTGACCCGGAATATAAAAGTATTTTTAGTGAAAGACCAGTAGGTTCGCAAAGTGAATAGAGTTTTACTCCAAACTTATGACGCTTCCCTTTTATGTATTGTCGAAATCTAAGTCGACCACGCCACAGCACCATAGACTCATCTAACGATAATTCCTTATGTGGATAGTAAACTGATTCCATTCTATTAATAAAAAATCGACCAAAGGCTTTATTTTCCCAATTTGAGTCCTAGATTCCTCATTTTCTACGTTCTCAAAACGGAAAGCCCTCAAAATTAGTAAGAACCTATTACGGCTCATGAACGATGAAAAGACTGTCAAATCGAACAGGTATTGTTTTTTCCAGTAATCGTTCAGCTTATTTATTATTATTCGTATGGTTCCCATATGAAAAAGTAAACCAAAGAAAATTTTCATCTCCTCCATGGTTACATTTTTCCAACGGCTAATTCTCGACTGATCGCCAAAGTTTTGCGATAAAATTTCAATTGCATGTTCACTTGCTTTATGACACAGATCATCGTAAAATTCATTAGTCGCCAATAAATGAAAATAATCTATTGGATCTGATCCTTGGGGATATTCAAGTAGTTCTGCTGTTTTAGTGAAGGGAAAGTTTGTTTTTTTGTGGCTGAGTATATGACCATATAGTTTTATTGATACTTGATGCAGGCTGGTCTGGAATTTGTTGGAAAGGTTCTGCATCAGATACTTGGTCAGATTCTACATCAGGTTCTTCGTCAGATGCTTGTTCATCATCACTTGAAGCACAATACTCAGGATCATTGTCGCTGTCATTTTCAAATGGGTCGACTTCATCATCTGATGACTGCTCCAGAATATCACGAAGTTCTGTTTCAGATAACGGTCTTGTGTTATTATATTTAGCTACCCTTCTTAGTGGCTCTTCTTTATTTCTGGATGAACCAGAAATTTCTTCCATTTTCAATCTAAAAGTAAAAAGTATACTCTAAAAAATGTATATTTTAAGTGAAAACCAACGTTTGTATCTTCACGTCGTAGACCGACACTTTCATTTATCATTTTATGACATATATAATAGTGTGTGCCCATGAATGCGCTTGGCGCGGTCACAGGTTTATACTTATACTAAATACTTGTGACATAATATCTTATAAACAAACGTTACTTTTAAACACAGTACATTAGGCTAATGTCAAGTACCTACCTTTAGTCACTCAAATATCAAAAAAGGAACAAAACGAATATTTGAAGACACCTCGGGACCAACACTATTACATCAAATAATAGACCGGTACTGAATGCCCATCCACTTTTCATGGCTGTATGTAGCATGCCCAGGTTGCATACACAACATTAGGCTAGAGAACATTGGACCGCGCCTGGCGCGGCGTGGGCATATTTTTGGATATCGCGCACACCACACCTAGCACGTTGAGGGCAGTGCATGTGTTTTAACCGCTTTTTTATAACGTTAAAACTTTCAGCGGTCCAGCATATGACTGCTTTAAAACAGCGCTACAGCGAACTGGCCGCGGTGTGTTTATTCAAGTAACCGCTGCGTCAAAGCGCTGCAGCGCTGAAGTTCCCTGAATGCGCCCAATGATTTGTTACGTATACAAACAGCTGTTGCTGAAATTAAACCAGAAGTAACTGTACATGACCTCCAAAGCAAATTCCAAGGATTAAAAACAATTTTTTTAAGAAAAGAAAAAAGTCCATGGAATCGCAAAAATCAGGACAGGGTACCGCTGATGTAAGTTTTAATAATGATTGCATTAATTTTTTGTGTTAATATTTACTATTTAGACAAGGTGCCCAACTCCTGAAAGTGATAATCCGGGACATAATCACAGCACAGCTGACGCGCGCTACTCCCACTCGGAATGACAAAAACCCGTCTCTGTCTCTAACCAACCATATATCTTCAAGCTTTACCACGCGCATCGAAAATGCAAATGGGGAGGGGGAATATGACATCATTACATACCTAAACTCCTAAACATAAGCAATAAGGAATACTATTGAAAACGCCATTCCGGTACAAATCGGAAGTAAACAAATAAATCCGGTACAATTCCGTGACATTATATTTCCCGAAACGGAGTTCCAAAACCTGGAAACTGTCCCGGCCAATCCGGTACGGTTGGTTACCTTGATAAATGACATCCAAAGCAGGGAAAAGGAAAGACAAAAGTTCATAGAATCGCAAAAATCGGGACAGGGTACCGATGATGTAAGTTTTAACAATGAGTGCATATTTTTTTTTTTGTTACTATTTAGGCGTATGAACCTACATTATGGTACTACAGAGATATCACACCTCGCCGTACAAACGGGTTGATCTAAAATGCCAATAAAAACGGAAAGCGGTGTTTTGTTGGCAGTTAATAGTACATTAAAAGTCCGCTTGAATTTAAATCCTAGCTGATCTTTTTTTTAAGATGAGTAGATTTTCACTTTTTTTATAGTTTTTCATCATAAGTAGGCGATATTTTTTCCACACCATCTAACGAGATAAATATCATGACGCGTTTTGTTTAAAGTGGTATCCCCTGTAGGCCTAATCCACTGCAAAAATACTTTTAATTATAAAATTGATGTAGAAATGAAATGAAAACTAACTACGGCATGTTTCTATAAATGCTGTGAAGAAAAAGTAACTACCGCTTTTTTAAAACGGCTGGAATTTGATGAATCATTTATTAAATTTCTTTTGAGTCTTTCCCAAAATTTCAAAAATTCTCTGTGAACAGGTTCACCAGCCTGTTCTGATCACAAACCCAAACCATCGTTTAATAATGAAATGCTCTCTTTCAAGTGATCAAGTATAATATGCATTTTTGTTCCAGTACTTTCTAGATCCTTGCGGAGTTTTTTCAAGTTCTCATCTAAATCGGTAATATCTGAAAGTTGCGTGGAGAAACAGTAATGTACAATTTTATTTATTGTCTTAAAAGCGGCGACGTATGGCTGTAACTTGAAAGGACCAACATGCTCGTAAATTTCAGGATCAAGCAATTTATCCGATTCTTGCAGAAGTTTTCGGCAGGTATTACCCTCAAAAATTTCACCCTGATCATTTTTTGCTACTAACTTCAATTTTGATGGCCAAAGCAGTTCCTTCTCACGTCCTACAGCAGGGACTATGCAATTCCAAAATAGGTGGTTTGTAAATCGTTGTAAAGGATGAAGTTCAGGCATAACACATTTCTGAAGAACATACATGTTATTGTCATCTTCTTCTTCATTATTAACGACTTTTTATCTTTGCCAAAACATTTAAATTTATTGCAATCATATGGCTATATTCAAAAAGGCAATAACGTTAAAGAAGAAGCTGGTAACGGAGAAAGAAACGACGGATCGCAGAGTTCGAGAATGTCCAACAAGAAGCAAGCGGGTTGCAAGCGGAAATCGTTCGCTTAAACGAACAATTAACGGCCACTAATAAGCGGCTTAAAGAAATAGGAGAACGTCGCAATAAAATTACAAAGAAAGTGAAGTGGTAACGGAATCGTTAGGTTAAGAGTCGTAGGAGCAATGTTAAAGTAATTAAAATTTAAGTAATATAGTAGTAGTATAGGGTAGTAACAATATTGTAAAATAGAAGTATATAATAAAGGAACAGAAACATTTAACCGTTACGATAGCAGTATCAAACAAAGAATAAATAGAATGCAACATCGCTGTTCGCTAACCCTTCCCTAAATCCAAAAGTACACACATTAAGAAGCAATAATACGAAAATTTGGTAAAAGTCGACATGAATAAACGAGCAACATAGAGTATAAAAAGTTAAGTTGGCAACATAGAGTATAAAAAGTAAGGTTGGCAACATCGAAAAAAAAGAGGTTGGCAATACCGGCAAAGTCGGACACGCGAAGGGACGTGCAGGTCGAGCGAAGCGTACCCAAGCTGCGTAAAAACACCGCGCAAGTTAAGAGGGAGAGCGTAACGAAGACCCTCACAAGAGCAGGTAGTGAAATCGTTTCCTTCCAATCTCCGCCTGGAGTACAGGTGTGTCTCCGTGTAGAGTTTGAAGTGCAATTGTGTAATTGCGTTTTATAATATTCATATTTTTTGCTTTTCGTTTTCGCTGTTTCTTCGTTTCTTAAACTCATTAAGGGCCAGTTTCTGAGACGTCAGATATGTAACTGATGACACTAAATGGACGGATAAATAGCAAAATTAGTTTCTGAAACGTAAGATAAAAGATATCTATTCGACAATTTATCAAAAGATATCTGACTGTTAGTGGTGAGTTATCTGTTAATTAAATTATTTAGCACATGCTCAGTTTAAAATTTGCCAAGTTGTGAAAAAGTAAATTATAAATAATATACAAGTATAAATATATTTTTTTCTTTCTGAATTCATACCTAATTGTCTTGTCTGCTGTGTTGTGAATATAATTTTTAACAGCTGCTTTGAAGAGAATATATTGCTAATTAATATAAAACTATAGTGTACTTTTATAAAATGAATTTTTCATCAAGTTCTTCGGATTCTTCAAATGAGGAATTATTTGAAGTTCTAAATAACGTAGAAGTACATCGTAATTAACACCTCTTTTGAATCCAATTACAGTGGAAGAACAAAGATATAATAATGTCCACATTGCTACCAGAAACCGTATTGAATGTACATTTGGTGTATGGAAACGAAGATTTCCATGTTTGTCATTGGGCCTTCGTACTAATCTTGATCTTACTTTGCTAATCATAGTAGTAACTGCTGTTCACAATATAGCAATATTTCATAATGATATTGACCACTTAAATCTTCCAGTTGTTGATGTACAGGCAGCTATCAATGATATATTTGAAGACCGAAATGAAGGAGGCAATGTCGTCAGACGAGCTGTTATAAATTTGTTTAGAGACGTTTAATTCAGTTTTATCATGTTAGTGGCTATAAACATTTTAATGACAATCTCAATTCTTATTATTTTTTATTTTAATTAAATATTGTCATATAGCCGCGGCAACAACTCAGACCACTTACATCGTACAAACAAATAAATAATTCATTATATTTTCGTCAATATATTTAAGAAATTGCAACTGAGAATAAATACAATTGCGTAACGTCAGCTGTTTGAATTCTTGTTGCGACTATTTTTACATCATTATTCAGTTTCTGTTTTTCATAGTACAAATAAACTTTTTTATAGAACAGTATTTTTTTCGTTGTAATATATCTATTACAATTTCTAGATGCTATTTTTTTAGAAAACATGAAGTTAATATTAATTATTGATTTAGTAACAGGTACATATCGTATATTTGTTTCAAATAGTTTTTGGTTTCCAAAACAACAAATTTATTTTTATGCCATATAAAATAAAATTTTACATCCAGAAGTGTAAGTACTGGCACAAATTTTATTACTTATTAAAAATGTGTTCTAGCCCTAGTATAATAATTTACATTGCAACTAGAGAAACAAGAATTTAATTGATATCAGTAACTGCTGTAGATATGTTATTTTTAAGAAAAAGTTACCAAATGTAAATATATATTTATTAAAGATATTTGCAAATACATACATACAAGTATTATTCATTCAAGTTTTCCATATTCATACTTTCTAAATGTGAACTGTATTCTAGAGACTTTAAGGAATGTCCCAACTTATTATATCGAACTCTTTATTTTTAATTTCCAGTTCAATTTCTTGACGTTTCTTGTTATGTTTTACTTCTTGAATTTTGAATTCTAAATCTCTTTCTTTTATCTGCAGGTCAATATTTGCAATTTCCAGTTGCTTTTCTTTTATGGCTTTTTCCACTTCAAGTATTTTTCTTTTTTTCTTGCACATTTACATTTAATATGTCCTTAAGATTTTTCGATCTACTATCCGCTTTGTAAGTACTTCCAAATTTTCAATTTTTCTTTTTTTGCCGGCGTATTTTTCAGGTTTCTTGATGTAGAAGGTGTAACAGCAGAAACAGTCAAAGGCTCTGAGATTTTTCTCTTTCTGGAGTTAACGTTGATGGAGCGGAAAAAACTGTATGCTCTATTAATTCTGAGGATGAGGGCATTACATCACTCACTGTTGTTGGGTATTTCTTCCTCTATGATTTCCTTTATTTCTAGTGTCTATATTTGGAGGCAAATTTTCTGAAAATAACAATAGCAATTAGTACAGCTTACAAAATATGTACATACCATAAATTATACGATTTTTAAAGTAGTTACTTCTGATTTTGTGTATAATTTATTTTACATAAATATTACATAATTTACCTTTAAAATAAGAAGCAGATGAATCAAATGGGTTAAAAAGGGGTTGATACTGGGGTTTTAAAATGATTAAAACTTTTTTATCCAGTTCATCACTTTGTGGAGTGAATGTACCCCACCAGTTTTATACAAATTTTTCTGAAAAGGAAAACCATTATGTTGGAATATGTTCAATATTATCTAAAAATCATAAAATTCTGTTATATACCTTATCATCATGAAGATTTTTCCTTGCCTTTTTCTTTATCGTATCATACAAAGCATGTAACTGTTTCGAGGTGCGGGGCCCTGTTTGAGCATTACTATTATAATTATGGGTAATATCTTCCCAACAATCCTTTTTTGTTTGACTGTTGTTCCATCCGTTTTCTTATTTTCAACTATGTCTTTGTACTGCATAACAATGTCAAATAACATATGTTTCTCGAGGTCCGTGAAATTTCGTGATCTTCTCACATCTACGTTTGTACTAAAAACGTTTTTATAAGAGATGATAAAAGATTTACACAATTTATACGTACTTTTCCATGTGTCCTATATTTTACTTAAAATATATAACAGAAAATCTAGTGCCAAAATAAACTATTCATTTAAATATAACCCATAAAAGCAAAATAAACAGGCAACCATAACCTAATTTGTAGGTAGGAATTATATTGTGAAGTTAGGGGTTAGGGCTGTCCAGCCTCTGAATAATAATTATCGATCGGATAGTTAACTGTTTCCAATTTATCAGCCCATATTGTTTCAGAAACACTTTGCTACTTATCGATCTCATAACTTTATCAAATAGATAACAAAATGTATCAGAAACTGGCCCTAAGAATGGTAGGTTTACGTCGTCCTAGAAAACGTGTGGCAGTCGAGGCAGAAGACCGCCGTCCTCAGCCGTTTGTGACGCCCGCCCAACGGATAATACACCGACAGTGGCTGCAACCAGCTCGCAACAGGCCCGTCTACAGGCTCGTTCACCAGCCAACGTACACCATCCCCAAGGTACGGAAATCTCCCTGGTATCGGCGGCCTCTACGTCGTCCGAGACTCGGAGAGATTTAACCGCAGCGTCTGAGGCAAAGGGCGACCTGGTAACGGGCGGCCAGGGAAGTAGCCACTTCAAGATCTGCACCGTGGTGCCGCCGATGTTGCCTCCTATAAGCAGCAATCATACGGAGGACGAGGACGAAGACCACCAGGTCCAAGTTCAAGTTCAACAAGACGACCAGAGAAGGCACGCTCCAAGATGGCGGATCCCACGCCGACGAGAGCAGACGAGATTGTAGAGGCCGAATCGTCGACGCAAGAGACCCCATCTAGGAACGAGCTGTGGTTACTGTCGCCGCGCAAGTGCACGTAGAGGCCGAACCGAGACGGGAACGAGCGGGCGGTAGTCAACCACGTCGCGAAGCCGTAGGAGACGACATCGACGAGGATGCGCATATTTTCTCGCAGGAGGACCTGCAGATGTGTAATGAAATAAAGCACTGGAGGCGCCGCCGAAGCGAGAAATTGGAAAAAGTTGATCGCGATATCGCAATGACCGACCACGAGATAGAGACCGTCCGGGAAAGACTACAACAGTTATTAGTAGGTCGTGAGGAGTTGGTGCGAAAACGCGATCGGCTTTTGGCGCAAGATCGTAGAATAGCGGACATTCTTAATGGGTAAGCGGCCGAGAACGGGGACACCAGTACCTTAGGAATCCATTTTCAAATCTTCCAGAATCGAAAAACATAACCCAAAATCCCCCCTTCCCTCCATGGGGAAAACCAACTTCGGTTCTGAGTAAGATCCAATGTACTGGGCATAAGTATTGTCGAAGGGTTTCGAGAGCGCACTAAAATGGTCGATTTTGGTGTTAGAGTAGAGCTAGCTATGCGCAAACTTCTTTTTTGGGGAGGGAGGGGTAGGGTGACGGGGTAATTAAAATTTTTAAATTTTAAGTCGATAAGGCTTTACAATTTTTAAATTTATTTTCTCGGGTCTAAGCGCCTGTAGACCTCGTGTAACGTGTCTAATTACTCGTCTAGCCATTTCCTATCGATTGGTACAATTTCCAGTCCCATTCGATAAAATTTTTGAAAACCCATCTGAAAAAGTGCGTTAAAAATCAGAAAAATTCAATAAAAATCTCTACTGTGGATTACTAACATTTCGGATATATGTGTAGCATATCGAATTACTCGTCTTGACATTTTCTATCGATTGGTACCATTTCCAGACCCATCCGATAAAAAATTTGTTGACAAACCATCTGTATAGTAGTATTGTGAGAAAAAATATATTTTTTTATAAGATGTATTATAATTAAATTTGCAATTAAGATACTGTTTATAAATTTAATTTTTAATAATAGTTACAATAAAGATCACAGTTGTATATTACATGTTTTTTTATTTAATATTTTCAATAATAATAATAATTTAACAGTTTTTTAAGTTATATTTTAACACTTGCTGTTTGTTAACCAAACACCAACATTTTCGAAAATGATTTCATCACTGTACAAACAACCCACATTCTCACACAAATATTTATTCGCTTTGCAGTGTCGGCAAACGTTATTCCAACAATCCTGTCTATATGTGTTGCACGCTATACATCTTTGTATTAATGGTTGACACACATTCGATACACAGTTGATGCAACGATCTCGAATTATCCCCATATTAATTGCATTATTCTTAACAATATTCGCACATGTCTCGCATTTATTTGTGTATATTTTCTTCAATGATTGTTTCAAAATTCACTGTTACACAATTAGCGCAAAGTCCAGTACAAGGATTGAGTAAATGTTTGCTGTACGAACAGTAACAATTGTGACAAACCACTACGTTATTCTATTTTGCATATATACACATAAATTTACCTTAGAATCTCATTCTTTCGGAAATGACTAATTAACTCACACACTGATTTTATGTATACTGCTGAAGAGACGTAGTAACACTGAACTCCTCCATCCTCAAGTTGCCAGTTTTATGCCTTCAACAGATGACGTCAAATTACACTTGAGTATAGAATGATATTATCCCTTCCATGTGGGTGACGTCACAGAATATATTTAAAATGAGGAGGACGTCTATTTCAATTCATTTCGTTTTGATCTTCGAACAGTAAAGAGTAAATAAAATGGCTGTAGAACAACCTCATCTTGAATTCCTGACGTGGTTGGCTACCATAAATTTTCAAGAAAATAGCGATGAAGAGGATCAAGAGGTAAGTACTGTACTTGAATTTAAATTTATAATTTTTATTGCAGGTAACTTACATATATTTTGTGAGTTAGTTGATGCGGGATTGGATGTCGTCGGGGACAGTGATGACGAGAGTGTAGAAGCTGACGCCACGGATGACGTCGGTGAGGGCCTTGTTTGTGGAATACATGAGGAAGCCGTAGAGATCATCTTGGGACAGATGAACTATTGCTCTATGATGTATTGCATTGTAGTGCCAGGTGATAGGCTCTACTTCCTCTGCTATCGCTGCTTCGAGTGGTTCACGATCAATACTGTCCCCACATCCATTTATCAGTGTATCGAATCGCACCGAACAATCAAGCGAGAGGAAGCCATAATTTATACATGCGATTTATGTCAACCAGCTGAAACTAACAGAGTGTTGCATACTATGTAATAGTAATAATTAGTGTGATGATTTAGTTTAAGTTGTGTAAATAGATTTATGTATATTGAATAATAGTATATTTAGGAAGTAAGTTAAACATTATACGTATATATTTTTCTATAATAAATAATATATATTTTTTTATCGCATTCATGTCTTTTTATTACGGACTATATCTAATAATTAATTAGATCATTGAGAGAGATACCTATCAAATTGAATAAAAACATATACCAAAAAAATAAATGATCAAAGTAAAGCTATACGTAATCGGTAGAAAATAGTAACTTAAGGAAATATGTGTAAATAAGTAGTTTTATTTGTCTGTGAACCGTGAAACGGAAAGGACAGCATTTCATAAAAATGGGGATATGTTGTCGACGTAAAAGGGTTCAACTTAAAACAGTTCTATTAAAGAAGATTACATTTATCAGTGGACAATACACCGTTCATTTTCTATTGATTCTCCCAGTTGCATTCAATACGCTAGATAGACAATTGAAAAAGCGAGTTACATATCTACAGCGATTTCACTAAGGATTAATGTTGGATAATATATTGCACAAACATTTATTATACTTTATATTATTGTTATTTATGATATGTTTGATTTCTGTTAAGGAATACCAGAAGGAAATATTTCTCAAACGATTATTACAAGAATTGGAAACATTATTGCACCCAATTGTAACCAGTGTAGATACTCTATTACGTAATGTTTCTTCCAGTACATTTCCTGTATTTATTAAAAATAATCCATATTGTTTTTATCATAGTTACAATAAATATATGTATAGCTTAAGGAACTGTAGGAATCTTTATAATTGGTTGTACACATACTTACCTAATTAAAAAACATCTTGTATAATTTATATTTCTTTTAATTCCCACCAATCTCTACTCAGAGAGGGATACCCACCACCAAAATAATGTCTGAGATTCAAACTCCCCCACTGCTAAGTAGGAGGGATGAGTGAACGATTTAAGATCTGACCATATGAGTGAGTAGAATGAAGATTTTGAATATCCCTCCCAAGTGTAATTTTATTGTAATAAAATAATTAAAAAAATGTGCCAAATACATTATTAAACTACGGCTGTCTTGTTGATCCACTTATTCTGATGGTAGTCCAAGCCGTTTGAAAAATAATTTATTATCCTTTTCTTCCAAAACTTTTTCCACTAAGTAAACATCAGAGTATTAGTCCTCTGAAGTTCGTACTCATAAAAGCATCCTTTAATAGGTTGACCGTACACATCTTCTATCATACATGTTACGGGATTTCTTATATTTAATTTAACAATTTTAAAAGTTCCGTTGAATAGTTAGCAGTATATCCCTTTTCAAATACACCTTTAAATTTGCTAATTCGAACCATGTCACCAACAAGGAATTTTGCTTTTAATGCTACTTTGGGACGATTATACAGGGTGTCCAGAAACTCTCCTGACAAACGAAGACCGGAGATTCCTCAGATAATTTTAAAACAATTTAACCCAATTCACCTAGTCCGAAAATGCTTCCTAAGGGAACTAGAGCTCTTTGAAGATGGCGCCTTGTAAATAGTTTTGTTTAAATACATCCAGAACGCTTCTACTTAGAAAACAAAAACTGGTACGTTTGTTTAGCCTTCAGAGATGAATCGATTCCGATTCGATCAATTGCGAATTTCTAGTACCGGTCATAGGCGTCCGTTTTGGGTAGGTCAACGGTTATTTTAACGCATATGTATTTGTATTTAACTTTTAAGCATTTGTGACACTAGATTATTACATTTTCAGTTATTCTAGTACTAAAAGGTACTCTTACTTTAAGTCATTAGAATACACCGTTTTCTAGAAAAATGGATTCGAAAATTTTCGTTTTTTCGTCATTAAAGTTCAATTTATTTTTTGCACTAGTTGGCTCTGAACTGCCAACAAAAGTAAAACATACGTTTTTCATTGTCAAATTGTTGTCAGTTCGCGAAGTTTATCTTTTAATTTTTTACTTTGTGGAATTCAAACACAACGATTTCAATTTTTTTAAAAATGATTTTTACTAATGAGGAATACGCCGATATGCATTTAGTTTATGGCGAAATGAGGTGTAACGCTCGAGCAGCGCAACGTAGATAGGCTGAAAAATTTCCCAATCGTGAACATCCCACTCACTCAACATTTACAGCTCTTCATCAACGAATAAGAGAAACAGGTTCAGTTGTCCCAAAAAAATAATGAAACAGGGAGACATAATGATGTAACAGCAGAACATGAAGATGTTATTTTAATGTTGATGAGTAAGTTGATGAAAATCCAGAAATTAGCGTTCGAAGACTATTTGCCATGTACCCCACAATTTCAAAATCTTCCGTAGGAAATATCTTACAAAAAGAAAATTTATATCCTTTTCATTTTACAAAGGTGCAAGCACTGCTAGAAGGAGATTTTCCTGCTCGTGTAGAATTCACTAGATATGGTTACAAAACCAGAAAAATCAAGATGAAGATTTTTTCAGATACATTTTGTTTGGTGACGAAGCTACATTCACAAAAAATGGAATTTTTAATGTACTCAATGCACATTATTATTCGTACGTTGGTGACAATCCCCATGTTGTTCAAGAATTTAAGCATCAGCATAGGTTTAAGATAAACGTCTGGATAGGAGTAGTTGACGATTATCTACTTGGACCTATGGAATTACCTGCTCGTTTAAATGGTGCTGATTATTTACATTTCCTGCAAAATATTTTACCTGATTTGTTAGATTAGGTGCGTTTAAATATTCGGCAAAACTTATGGTTTCTACACGACGGCTGTCCGGTCCACTTTAGCAAGAATGTACGAGACTCTCTAGATAATAACTACAAAGACCATTGGATTGGAAGAGGAGGTCCAGTTGCTTGGCCAGCAAGGTCGCCGGATTTGAATCCTTGCGATTATTGTGTTTGGGGATACATAAAAGCATTTGTTTATTCCGTTCCGATACAAAATCGTGCACAACTCTGGCGAAGGATACAAGATGCTTGCAACGAATTTAGAAATAACTTTGGAATTTTTGCAAGAATTCGGCGTTCTCTAAGCAAAAGGGTAAATTTATGCATAGAGACTAATGGTCATCACATCGAGCATCTTTTGTAACTATCTACCTTTGATACTGTTTTTTGTTACTTTCGTTCCATTGTAAAAAATACTTTGTTTTTAAAAAATTTTAACTAAAATTTTTAAACTTTAATGACGAAAAAACGAAAAATTTTCAAATCCATTTTTCTAGAAAACGGTGTATCCTAATGACTTAAAGTAAGAGTACCTTATAGTACTAAAATACCTGTAAATTTAATAATCTAGTCTCACAAATGCTTAAAAGTTAAAGGCAAGAAAGTTATGCGTTAAAATAACCGCTGACCTACCCAAAACGGACGCCTATGACCGGTACTAGAAATTCGCAATTGATGGAATCGATTCATCTCTGAAGGCTAAACAAGCATACCAGTTTTTGTTTTTCTAAGTAGAAGCGTTCTGAAGGTATTTAAACAAAACTATTTACAAGGCGCCATCTTCAAAAAGCTCTAGTTCCCTTAGGAAGCATTTTCGGACTAGGTGAATTGGGTTAAATTGTCTTAAAATTATCTGAGGAATCTCCAGTCTTCGTTTGTCAGGAGAGTTTCTGGACACCCTGTATACGCTTAACTTTGTTGTATATTTTACATCAATGGGTTTCATCCCTGTTGTACGATGAACTCTATTATTGTAGAAGTTTATAATGTTAGGAAGAATATCGAACCACTTGTAATTGCCTCTAGCCGAATTCTTTGTATAACCAATTCTTTAATGTTCTAATGACACGTTCCACAATAGCTGCCTCAACTGAACGTTGAATAATGGCTTATATTATACTGTTTCATTAGGGATGAAAATTGGCGGTTATAAAATTTAGTTCCAAGATCTGTCTGTAAGTGTTTTGCAGAATAATCAGCTTCTCGTAATATATTTTTCATTGCATTATGAACTTCTCTGGCTGTTTTATTCTTAAGTGGCCTGGCCCAATCATATTTAGAATAACAATCAATTACTATGAGTATGTATGGATATCCTTTGTTTTCTTCAGCAAAACTTTGCATTTCTGCGAAGTCGGCTTGCTATAGGTCACCAAACCCTTTTATTATAGTTTCGAAAATTTCGTCGAGCGGATTTGTGTAATTCATTGACAATTTGTCGTTTTTATGACTAATGAATATATTGTATTCCTCTATAATTCAAACCTTGTAATACGATGTACATGCACATGTATGTGTCGCAATATTCTCTTTATAATGATCATTCCTATCAAATGGCACCTCTTATGATTCAACTGGTTTTGACCATATAGATGGAAATACTAATCTATCTGTATCTTCCGGGGATGATGTTTCGTAATAAGTTGCTCAACTTTTTCTATATCAAGTGCAAAATCTGACAAATCTTGTAGAAACTTATTATGAGCTTCCCAACATTTGTCTTTGTCACTTTTTAATTTATCCAAATCAATTTTCATATCACTTATTGTTTCCTTCATCTTAATTTTGATATTTTGAAATATTTTTGTTACCTCATCCACGATTTCATTTCTTTCCGTCTTTATGTAAGCTACCAAGTTATCGGTTATGAGATTGGCTGAGTGTTGTACAGCGGAAAGGATATCAGTTTTACAGGCATCCATAAGTAAATTGCACAGTTTAATGCTGCTCCATCCTTTTCATCTGTTCAACATTGATGATCAATTTATATTAGCAGCCAACAATAATACTCTTAAATGTGAAATTCGATATCGATTTGACACCACAACACTCTCTAGCAAGTGTTATAGGATTTGAATTATATTATGCAAATCTTGGACATCAGTCTACGTTTCCAGTGGATATTATGAAAGTTAGGATCATTTGCATTGATTATAATATTATATTTCAGGAGCCTACATGAACGGTGAAGAAGCACATACTCTTTTGAATTTGATATGGACGTAGAACTAGGTTTCAAAATTACGAAGGAACCACAAAATATTATTTATATGTTGATAAGACCTGAAGGGCGTCAGTTTATCGATAACATTACACTACGTATATTAGATGATAACGGTGCTCTGGTAGATTTTCGAAGTGAAAAAGTTATTGTAAAATTGAAGTTAAAAAAGTTATATTAGAACAGTGAGTCATAATGGGATTTTGCTTAAATCAGAGAAATCAATCGTTGTCCACACCATCAAGAAAACATGATAAATTTATAAACAATTACCCAGACCGGTTTATTCTACGAAAGAACATTAAGCGGTCAACATCTAAATTATCAACTAGAGACAGCATTTTTCTTCGATCTATTGGACTGAAATTGAAACGTTAGTGGTTATAATCATGATACCAACAAGTGCAATGTTGGATGTGTTCGATGAGCCTTTATTTGATAATTCACTTGTTAGTTTTCATGAGCACACGTACAAACCGTATGGATCACCATACTATAGAAATTCTGATGAAATACGAATTCCCATTCACTTCCAAGATCTTATTCTTGATATTGTCGAAGGTTACATCTAATAGAAGGCAAATTTACTCCTAGCGATGTCAATAAAGCATGCTATCTACCTAACAATGCGTTAGCATTTATTTTCGATGAGATTTGTTATGAAATGGGTGGCGAACAAGTAACTATTATTCGAAAACCAGGTATAACATCTACAATGAAAACTATGGTGTCATGGGGGCAAACGCATTTGAAAACACTACTATCTTATGGATGGGGTTTAACACAGAAAAATCAAGATATTTTGGATACCACCAGTCATATTTTTAGCGGGAAATTACCTCTAAAATATCTTATGGGATTTGCCGAAGATTATACAAGAGGCATCCTCAACACCAAACAAGAGTTTACATTGATAATTGCTCGATCATTTAAAAATTGCTATTTGGAGAAGTTGACGCTGATCTAGAAATTAATAAAATAGAATGGAGGATAAGACACATCATTCCTGAAGATAGACAAAACTGAAGCTATTAAATCACGTTAATAAGGGCGGTGTTCATGCTAAAATTAAGATGGCCTATCGTATGTGGGATTTATATGAATTACCGACACTGCGAAAGACATCTACAGATATATAGGATATAAAGACCACTAACAGTTTAGAAAGACCCTGATATATCATTATCGGTTTCCAGAGTACTGATAGTTCTGATAATAGAAGTAAAGACGTTACTAAATTTATCCATGCAGATATAAGCAATATCCGAGTTTATTTAAATTCTGAAGTGTATCCATATGAACGTTGGAATTTAGACTTTGGAAAGAAACTAGATTTTGTAGCTTACTATGCTTATGAAAATTTTCAACGCAGTTTCTATGGTAAAGATAATTCTGAGCCAATGATGGATATTGAGAATTCCGAAAAACCCACTCTTTATTGTCGATTGTTCGCATCAACAAGACGCCATGAAGTCATCCACTGTAGACATAAAGCTAGAATTTGAAACTCGAAAGAAAAATTTTCCTGAAAATACAAGAGTATGTATGCATTGATAATTCACGATGCTTATTTAGCTTACAATGCTTTGGATGGTTCTGTACATAGTGGATTTATGTAATCTAATGAATATCTTACGTGTCTTAGTTGTTAGTTAACGTATTATACATGTGTATTATTGGGTTATCCAAGTGCACCTTGAGAAAAAAATTAAAAAAACACTTAAAATTGAGATTGCGATAAAAGTTTTATTTCATTTTAAAGTGTGGATAATGCCATTATGTGTGAAAGATAATATCATTTAAATGTCGTCCACGGGACCCTCTGCAGGACTCAATCCTCTTGAGGTAATTTTGTATCACTTTTTGGCACATTTCAGGCAATATTTCGGCCATAACTTGACGAATATTGTCTTTCAATGCGTCAATCGTTAGAGGATTGTTGGCATAAACGCGATCTTTTGCATAGCCCCACAAGAAGAAGTCCATCGGTGTCAGGTCACAGGACCTTGGTGGCCAATGCACATCAGCCAATCTCGAAATTACTTGTTCTGGAAACTTTTCTTGTAACAAAGCCCGATTAGCTCGTGTTATGTGACTTGTGGCTCCGTCTTGTTGGAACCATTTATCGGCCAGATCCATACCTTCAATTTCATGCCAAAAAAAGTCAGTTAACATACGGCCATATCGTTCGGAGTTGATGGTAACGGATGCTCCTTGATCGTTCTCAAAAAATTAAGGGCCAATGACACCCCCAGACCATAGTTCCCACCAGACCGTCACTTTTTGCGGATGTAACGGCACTTCAACAATTGAATGTGGATTTTCGGAGCCCCAGATACGACAGTTTTGTTTATTAACATAACCACCGAGCGAGAAATGGGCCTCATCGCTGAAGAAAATGTTGTTTGAAAAATCCTCATTTAAAGCTTGTTGTTCCAGCACCCAATTGGCATATGTTCGACGCTGTCCATGGTCTGCAGGCTTCAGTTCTTGTGTGACTTGGATTTTGTACGGATGGAGATGCAAATCCCAATGCAAAATACGCCATGCCGAGCCGTAAGATAAACCCAATTGCTGCGCGCGCCGTGGAATTGACAAATTTGGGTCTGCAGTCACACTTGCACTAACAGCAGCGATATTTTCGAGAGAGCGTGCATTCCGACGGTGCACTGGCCTTCGAATATCTGTCACCAAACCATTCTGTTCAAATTTATTCACTACATTTAAAATCGTTTGTTGGGAAGGACGATTATGCCGACCATAGTCTGGTCGTAAAGCACGATATGTGGCCACGGCAGAATCACCATTTTTGTAGAACATTTTAACAATTTTTACACGTTGTGCTGTCGTAAAACGATCCATATTCTATAATGGCAACCTGTCAAATAAGCAACAACCCGTTTTGACAATGCGTATCCTTGACCACTCTCAATTGTCACGCGTTTATTTTCTCAAGGTGCACTTAGATAACCATTTATTTCCAATCTTCAAAAATTATTCATAAACGTGCACACAAGCTTACCTGTTTGTTAAAAATTAACTTTGTAATCAGTAATCCACATTTCACAAGTTAAATGCCATTGCACACTGTTAGAAAGGGACACAAGACTTAATTTCCTTAAGTTATTTTATGAACAATAACAAAACTGATTTTCACACAAATATTAAATTTAAAAGTTTGTTCAAGCAAAGACATTTGTGTAACACTGGCAACACTGTGAACTACACATTCAATCTGAAACGCTATGACTCATAAATGTATGAAAGTCACTGGTCCTCAACAAGTTTTCTACCGAAAATTACAAAATTTATTTAAAATATGACTTTTATTTCTGACTTTTTTATAAAACAATTATTAATTATGTGTTCTACACACACTACACTGCTGGTTAAAATATTTGTACTTATTTAAGGTTCAACCTGTATATCTATATAAAATAAATTAGGAATATGTTTCCGTTTTAGATATGTACCAATCTAACAAAAAAAGTAGTAAAAATAAAATTTATATTCTTCATGAAATATGAAAATGGTTAACAAAGAATAATTTTTGTGTAGACATTAGATAACATTTTTTGCATTAACACTTAAAAACAATAATTGTTCTAACTTATTTCCTTTCAAGCGATTTCGTTTTTTTGTTAAAAAGTTCCGTGCTTTTGAAAAAACTCTTTTGCAAGGCACTGAGGTTGCTACGGCGCAACATTTTTGTCTCACCAGTTATGCCAAATTAGGAAACATTAACGAGTTTTCCCTCCACCATACCAAGGGATCCTGTTGTCTTTCTAAAATCTCTTTTTCCATATATCTTTGAAGTTCCATAAGTGCCCTTGAAGTGGCGTTTATTGTTTTTTTTTTGTTTGCCACTTATCAGACTCTCAAAAGACGACTGGTGGCTGTGGAAGGTTCCGCTGATTGATTTGCTTCCGGTTCTTTATTAGGATTTTCTGTGGCAATTAGTGCACTTAGTGACGCGCTAATGCTTTTTCTGACATTTTCAACTGCGTCTGCATTTTTAAAGGGATAACCTTTAAAACGCGGATCTAAATATGCATATACACCTAAAGTGTTGCTATATTCTATATTGTTGTTGCGTCATCCTTTAATAATGTTTGGCACATATAATAGTCCATTTGTTAAAACTATGACTATTGAAGCTGTCATATAAAGTTCGCCACTTACTGCACGTATTGCACTCTCAAAAGGACTTAATATCTTGCACAATTCTCTAAGTAATTGCCATTCTTCGCTGGTTAAAGTAGGTAAATCGAATTGATGATTCAAGCTCGACAAATCGTTCCACCATATAAAACGTCGACTTCCATCTCGTTATCACATCCCCTATAATTTTTTTTTGGGTTCATAGTTCCAGAATTTTGTTGCATTTCTATCAATTTTTGATTGGTTTTTGTACTACGTTTGAAATGACTTACTATTGTTTTTACTTGTCTATGGTAAAATTTGCGTTTGGGATCTTTAATGCATCGGTTATTACTAAATTAAGAGTATGAGCATAACAACCCAGAAACTCCCATGGTGTTCTATTTCTTATTGCACTTTTAACAGTTGCTGCATTATCGGATATGGCAGCACTATCCCCATTTAAACCCCATTCTGCAATGACAGCTAACAGCTCCTTTGCTAAATTTTCACTGGTGTGATTTTCGTAAAGTATAGAGCAAGAAAGGAGCGTGGATTGCATGGTAAAATATGTATCTATAAAGTGGGCAGTTATAGACATATAGCTTTCGTTATAGAAAGAAGTCCAACAATCTGTTGTTATTGAAACATAAGGTTTTTTTCTAAAATCATATTTTTTAAACTAAATTTACATTTTCGTTCAGGCCTGGTATTATTATACAAATCTTTATCTTCTACTATTCGAAAGGACTGATAATCAAGATAGAATAACTTCAGTAATTCATCGTCAATCTTTTTTTTCGTGTTACTTAATTGTTTTGGGGCAATGTAATCTTCAATAACTACTTTTTACCACCTACCTCGAACTTGGAATATGTTACTTTTAGAGCCTTGTTGCTTTATATTAGTTGTCAGTTCTGATCTATTAACACCTGAAGGGCCCTACAAAAATAAAAATATTACAAATTTACTTAGCTTTCACAAAAAAAAATATCCACTTAATACTACCAAAAGTATAGAAAATTATTATTGTTAAAAAGTGCTTAGCGTTTGAATACCTTTCTTTGTAATTTTTAATCTTTTTTGCATAAATTGTACGATTTTTATAACGTGGATCATTGAGCAAATCACCCTGTACATTCGATTAATTTGAATATTATAATGAAGTATTTTCAATGAATACCTAAACTTAAAGCGCCTTACTAATTACAAACTTGGCCAAAACATCTCTACAACTTTTTATATATGCTGAAATTTTATAATTTTGTACAGTAACATCTACACAAAATGTGTGGTATTTTGTTAAAGGAATGAATATTAGATTAGAGAGGCCGACAAAAATTTCATAAATAAAGTCAATACAAAAACCTCTTGCTGCTCCAGCTCGTATAAGCAGTGTTTATTTATATAAGTCAACAGGCCTTAGTTGTGGACCATGTCGGCTAGATGGAGGGACAACAACGTCAGACTGACTTTATTTTAAAAACAAAGTCCGATGGAGTGTATTTACTGACTTGCCTAGGGCTCGTTTAAGAGATTTTGCACATTATAGTCCCGCCATCTAGCCGACATGGTCCACTTCACAACTAAAGGAGGTTGGCTAACTATACTTTTATAAACACTGATAAGTAATACTATACTACTTGGTACTTACTGCTATATCTTCAGCTGTGACAGATTGGTTCAACAAATTTTCTAATTTATTTGTATTCTTTTCGACTTCAACAACATCAGTTATTGTTTTAGTACTGGTAGTGGCATCTAATCTAATTTTTTGATTTTGATTGGATGTGTTTTTTTAATTTGTGACCGAAGATTTATATGATAATACATTATGACATAGATAACATTTTGTAAGTTGTTTTTGTTTATCGCAAACATTAAAAAAAAATCTAATTAAGACTAGATTTTCTGTCCATGTTTAATACGGACTTTCGACACAACACGGAACACGTTACAAGACTAGACTAATCCAACAATGAAGAAATTGTTATAATTTTGTAAGATTTAAAAATTGCTTCATAGACATTAAGTATAGATGAAAGACCGTGGAAAATGTTTATAGTTGCCACTTTCTGTTCTGTGAATCATATTTGAAGTCCGTTAATAATAAATGTGATTTGTTTATTACTTTATTATGATTATTGTACCGACGACGTGACGACGGTTACGTTAGAACAGTTAGTATGATAATAAGTAGTATAGTAATAATTATTAAAAGCAGTAAAAGCGGCTTGGAACTTTTTAAATGTCCGTTAGACATTCTTTGTTCTAATTAACAGAAAGTCAAACTAAGGGAGTATAAAATGTGTTATAAAGAAAAGTGGAACATTAGTCGTTAGTCGATTAGTCGTTAATCAGTAATACTAACATCAAACCCTATAAAAACTATAGAAAAGATAACAAGTACGTAAACATTGAAATTATATTAATTAAATATAATATCTCCCCGACACAGATCATTATCATTTTGGTATAAATACCAAAATTAGGGAAAAAAATGTTAATTGTCAATCACTGACTTTTCAGCAAGCACTTCAATTTTCAATTTAAATTTATAAAATTAAAATGAGACTCAACAAGAGTTTCAATGTTTCAGGACCATGAATTTATTGTCGCGATCGGAGTCGGGAGTGTCCGGGTCAGGGCTTCGATCGCACTCGCACTGGACTAGTATTTCAGTAACCAGTACTCAGTGGACCCCGTGACTCAACACTCAACAATAAAATACCACAGCTTAAGCGGCCTACACACCTTGATGTATGCTGCGATGCAGGCATCGACTCAACGTTTCATGAAACTTGCATCAGTTGCATAAACGCCTACTCAAATCGAAATCTGTTGCGATGCTTGAATCGATTCGATGTTTCACATGCAACACAAGAACGGTAGGGTGAAGTTATTTTAACTACCTAGTGCGTTATTATTTGCTTGACGAATAAAGTGAGGTACTGTTGATGTCGAAGGACCTTGTACGATAATGATACTTGATATTTGATTTAACTTGCTTATTTAATGAAATTTGTGTACAAAAGTGTAAGGAGCTACGGCACATACGCCATGACTCTCGCTATTGATATTACTACTACTACAGTTTCATAGATGGCGCTAAGGCGACATCGGAACAAAATACATATAATTTTCAACATACTCCCCCCGTTGAAAGGACATAATGAAATGGAGGAGTTTAAACAAACATAAACAATAAGCTCAGGAATAAATATACAACTAAAGCATAGATTCTGCAACAAGCACAACACAATACCAAGGTTCACTGCACTGCACTATTTTCTACGATGTCCGAATCTATTGGCAATGGGCAGACCTTAGAAATGGCTCGCTTTGTTGTTCCAGATGAGGTGGAAACGGTCACTACACGAACCAGGTTATCAGGACCACGATGAATTTGTATTACTCGTCTAAGTCTCCAATGAGCCGGTGGCAGCTTGTCATCTTTTAGAAGAACTAAAGATCCAACTTCAGCATTTTGACATTGCACCTTCCATTTTGATCTGCACTGCAATTCAGAAATATATTCTTTAGTCCAACGGGACCAAAAGTTTTGGACAAGGCGCCGTAGGCGCTGATATAATGAAAGTTTTCCTTCGGGTATATGTTGTACGTTAGGGTCTGGCATAGTGGTAACAGCTTTTTCAATTAGAAAATGTGAGGGGGTGAGAGATAGGTAGTCATCAGGTTGGATAAGGGAGTTAGGGGGCGTGAATCTAAAATTCCCTCTATCTGTACTAATATACTATAAAACTGTTCGTATGTTAAGGCGGCATTGCCCACAACTCTTTTTAGATGAAATTTATAAGATTTTATGCCAGCCTCCCAAATACCACCCATGTTAGGAGAATATGGAGGTAAAAATATCCAATTAAAATTTTCGTTGACACAAGATCTCTATCTCCTCTTTGTCTTTGATTAAAAATTTACTACTTTAAGTCTACCATTATCTGAGTAAAATTTAGAGGGCATTCCACGACGCGAGGCAAAACGGCGTAAACACAATATGAAATTCTCGGTGGTTAAATCTGTAACAAGTTCCAAATGTACTGCCTTTGTGCAGAAACAAATAAACAGACATACATAACATTTTGATATTTTAGAGCCTCGACCTTTTCTGTCTCTGATTAAGAAGGGACCGCAATAATCAGTAATCCGTAATTGGTGACCTAGTAAATTTTGTAAATTTTTAGGACGTACTTTGAAACAAATAATACAATTTCTAACTACTTGTTTAGACAGAAATGAAGGAGGCAATGCCGTCAGACGAGCTGTTATAAATTTGTTTAGAGACGTTTAATTCAGTTTTATCATGTTAGTGGCTATAAACATTTTAATGATAATCTCAATTCTTATTATTTTTATTTTAATTAAATATTGTCATATAGCCGCGGCAACAACTCAGACCACTTACATCGTACAAACAAATAAATAATTCATTATATTTTCGTCAAATTATTTATGAAACTGCAATTCAGAATAAATACAATTGCGTAACGTCAGCTGTTTGAATTCTTGTTGCGACTATTTTTACATCATTATTTAGTTTCTGTTTTTCATAGTACAAATAAACTTTTTTATAGAACAGTATTTTTTTCGTTGTAATATATCTATTACAATTCCTAGATGCTATTTTTTAGAAAACATGAAGTTAATATTAATTATTGATTTAGTAACAGGTACATAACGTATATTTGTTTCAAATAGTTTTTGGTTTCCAAAACAACAAATTTATTTTTATGCCATATAAAATAAAATTTTACATCCAGAAGTGTAAGTACTGGCACAAATTTTATTACTTATTAAAAATGTGTTCTAGCCCTAGTATAATAATTTACATTGCAACTAGAGAAACAAGAATTTAATTTATATCAGTAACTGCTGTAGATATGTTATTTTTAAGAAAAAGTTACCAAATGTAAATATATATTTATTAAAGATATTTGCAAATACATACATACAAGTATTATTCATTCAAGTTTTCCATATTCATATTTTCTAAATGTGAACTGTATTCTAGAGACTTTAAGGAATGTTCCCAACTTATTATATCGAACTCTTTATTTTTAATTTCCAGTTCAATTTCTTGACGTTTCTTGTTATGTTTTACTTTTGAATTTTGAATTCTAAATCTCTTTCTTTATCTGCAGGTTAATATTTGCAATTTCCAGTTGCTTTTCTTTTATGGCTTTTTCCACTTCAAGTATTTTTCTTTTTCTTGCACATTTACATTTAATCTGTCCTTAAGATTTTTCGATCTACTATCCGCTTTGTAAGTACTTCCAAATTTTCAATTTTTCTTTTTTTGCCGGCGTATTTTCAGGTTTCTTGATGTAGAAGGTGTAACAGCAGAAACAGTCAAAGGCTCTGAGATTTTTCGCTTTCTGGAGTTAACGTTGATGGAGCGGAAAAACTGTATGCTCTATTAATTCTGAGGATGAGGGCATTACATCACTCACTGTTGTTAGCTGCGGAATACTGTGACTGGGTATTTCTTCCTCTATGATTTGTATTATTTCTTCTGTTTCAACTTCATTTCTAGTGTCTATATTTGGAGGCAAATTTTCTGAAAATAACAATAGCAATTAGTACAGCTTACAAAATATGTACATACCATAAATTATACGATTTTTAAAGTAGTTACTTCTGATTTTGTGTATAATTTATTTTACATAAATATTACATAATTTACCTTTAAAATAAGAAGCAGATGAATCAAATGGGTTAAAAGGGGTTGATACTGGGGTTTTAAAATGATTAAAACTTTTTATCCAGTTCATCACTTTGTGGAGTGAATGTACCCCACCAGTTTTATACAAATTTTTCTGAAAAGGAAAACCATTATGTTGGAATATGTTCAATATTATCTAAAAATCATAAAATTCTGTTATATACCTTATCATCATGAAGATTTTTCCTTGCCTTTTTCTTTATCGTATCATACAAAGCATGTAACTGTTTTGAGGTGCGGGGCCCTGTTTGAGCATTACTATTATAATTATGGGTAATATCTTCCCAACAATCCTTTTTTGTTTGACTGTTGTTCCATCCGTTTTCTTATTTTCAACTATGTCTTTGTACTGCATAACAATGTCAAATAACATATGTTTCTCGAGGTCCGTGAAATTTCGTGATCTTCTCACATCTACGTTTGTACTAAAAACGTTTTTATAAGAGATGATAAAAGATTTACACAATTTATACGTACTTTTCCATGTGTCCTATATTTTACTTAAAATATATAACAGAAAATCTAGTGCCAAAATAAACTATTCAATTTAAATATAACCCATAAAAGCAAAATAAACAGGCAACCATAACCTAATTTGTAGGTAGGAATTATATTGTGAAGTTAGGGGTTAGGGCTGTCCAGCCTCTGAATAATAATTATCGATCGGATAGTTAACTGTTTCCAATTTATCAGCCCATATTGTTTCAGAAACACTTTGCTACTTATCGATCTCATAACTTTATCAAATAGGTTAACTATTCAATAGATAACAAAATGTATCAGAAACTGGCCCTAAGAATGGTAGGTTTACGTCGTCCTAGAAAACGTGTGGCAGTCGAGGCAGAAGACCGCCGTCCTCAGCCGTTTGTGACGCCCGCCCAACGGATAATACACCGACAGTGGCTGCAACCAGCTCGCAACAGGCCCGTCTACAGGCTCGTTCACCAGCCAACGTACACCATCCCCAAGGTACGGAAATCTCCCTGGTATCGGCGGCCTCTACGTCGTCCGAGACTCGGAGAGATTTAACCGCAGCGTCTGAGGCAAAGGGCGACCTGGTAACGGGCGGCCAGGGAAGTAGCCACTTCAAGATCTGCACCGTGGTGCCGCCGATGTTGCCTCCTATAAGCAGCAATCATACGGAGGACGAGGACGAAGACCACCAGGTCCAAGTTCAAGTTCAACAAGACGACCAGAGAAGGCACGCTCCAAGATGGCGGATCCCACGCCGACGAGAGCAGACGAGAGGTCCGAATCGTCGACGCAAGAGACCCCATCTAGGAACGAGCTGTGGTTACTGTCGCCGCGCAAGTGCACGTAGAGGCCGAACCGAGACGGGAACGAGCGGGCGGTAGTCAACCACGTCGCGAAGCCGTAGGAGACGACATCGACGAGGATGCGCATATTTTCTCGCAGAAGGAGGACCTGCAGATGTGTAATGAAATAAAGCACTGGAGGCGCCGCCGAAGCGAGAAATTGGAAAAAGTTGATCGCGATATCGCAATGACCGACCACGAGATAGAGACCGTCCGGGAAAGACTACAACAGTTATTAGTAGGTCGTGAGTTGGTGCGAAAACGCGATCGGCTTTTGGCGCAAGATCGTAGAATAGCGGACATTCTTAATGGGTAAGCGGCCGAGAACGGGGACACCAGTACCTTAGGAATCCATTTTCAAATCTTCCAGAATCGAAAAACATAACCCAAAATCCCCCCTTCCCCCCCCCTCCGCGGGGGAAAACCAACTTCGGTTCTGAGTAAGATCCAATGTACTGGGCATAAGTATTGTCGAAGGGTTTCGAGAGCGCACTAAAATGGTCGATTTTGGTGTTAGAGTAGAGCTAGCTATGCGCGAACTTCTTTTTTTGGGGGAAGGAGGGTTAGGGGTAGGGTAGGGTGACGGGGTAATTAAAATTTTTAAATTTTAAGTCGATAAGGCTTTACAATTTTTAAATTTATTTTCTCGGGTCTAAGCGCCTGTAGACCTCGTGTAACGTGTCTAATTACTCGTCTAGCCATTTCCTATCGATTGGTACAATTTCCAGTCCCATTCGATAAAATTTTTGAAAACCCATCTGAAAAAGTGCGTTAAAAATCAGAAAAATTCAATAAAAATCTCTACTGTGGATTACTAACATTTCGGATATATGTGTAGCATATCGAATTACTCGTCATGACATTTTCTATCGATTGGTACCATTTCCAGACCCATCCGATAAAACAATTTTTGACAAATCCATCTGTATAGTAGTATTGTGTGAAAAAATATATTTTTTATAAGATGTATTATAATTAAATTTGCAATTATGATACTGTTTATAAATTTAATTTTTAATAATAGTTACGATAATGACCACAGTGGTATACTCGCGTCAAGAATTCAGACGTCTTACGTCACGGCTGACGTTACACATTTGTTTTTATTGTCAACGTAATTTTCGATATTTGGTCGCGTTAAAAGCAACCGTTTTTGCAATTTAGTGCAATACATAATGCAAACTTTTAGTGTAGTATATAGTTTTAGTACTATCAGTTGTAGTTTCATAAATATTTTGATGAAAATATACTGAATTATTCATTTGTTCGTATGACGTAAGACGTCTGAATTCTTGTCGCGAGTATATATTACATGTTTTTTTATTTAATATTTTCAATAATAATAATAATTTAACAGTTTTTTAAGTTATATTTTAACACTTGCTGTTTGTTAACCAAACACCAACATTTTCGAAAATGATTTCATCACTGTACAAACAACCCACATTCTCACACAAATATTTATTCGCTTTGTAGAGTCGGCAAACGTTATTCCAACAATCCTGTCTATATGTGTTGCACGCTATACATCTTTTATTAATGGTTGACACACATTCGATACACAGTTGATGCAACGATCTCGAATTATCCCCATATTAATTGCATTATTCTTAACAATATTCGCACATGTCTCGCATTTATTTGTGTATATTTTCTTCAATGATTGTTTCAAAATTCACTGTTACACAATTAGCGCAAAGTCCAGTACAAGGATTGAGTAAATGTTTGCTGTACGAACAGTAACAATTGTGACAAACCACTACGTTATTCTATTTTGCATATATACACATAAATTTACCTTAGAATCTCATTCTTTCGGAAATGGCATCTTATTAACACAAATTAACTCACTCACTGATTGTATGTATACTGCTGAAGAGACGTAGTAACACTGAACTCCTCCATCCTCAAGTTGCCAGTTTTATGCCTTCAACAGATGACGTCAAATTACACTTGAGTATAGAATGATATTATCCCTTCCATGTGGGTGACGTCACAGAATATATTTAAAATGAGGAGGACGTCTATTTCAATTCATTTCGTTTTGATCTTCGAACAGTAAAGAGTAAATAAAATGGCTGTAGAACAACCTCATCTTGAATTCCTGACGTGGTTGGCTACCATAAATTTTCAAGAAAATAGCGATGAAGAGGATCAAGAGGTAAGTACTGTACTTGAATTTAAATTTATAATTTTTATTGCAGGTAACTTACATATATTTTGTGAGTTAGTTGATGCGGGATTGGATGTCGTCGGGGACAGTGATGACGAGAGTGTAGAAGCTGACGCCACGGATGACGTCGGTGAGGGCCTTGTTTGTGGAATACATGAGGAAGCCGTAGAGATCATCTTGGGACAGATGAACTATTGCTCTATGATGTATTGCATTGTAGTGCCAGGTGATAGGCTCTACTTCCTCTGCTATCGCTGCTTCGAGTGGTTCACGATCAATACTGTCCCCACATCCATTTATCAGTGTATCGAATCGCACCGAACAATCAAGCGAGAGGAAGCCATAATTTATACATGCGATTTATGTCAACCAGCTGAAACTAACAGAGTGTTGCATACTATGTAATAGTAATAATTAGTGTGATGATTTAGTTTAAGTTGTGTAAATAGATTTATGTATATTGAATAATAGTATATTTAGGAAGTAAGTTAAACATTATATGTATATATTTTTTCTATAATAAATAATATATATTTTTTTATCGCATTCATGTCTTTTTATTACGGACTATATCTAATAATTAATTAGATCATTGAGAGAGATACCTATCAAATTGAATAAAAACATATACCAAAAAAATAAATGATCAAAGTAAAGCTATACGTAATCGGTAGAAAATAGTAACTTAAGGAAATATGTGTAAATAAGTAGTTTTATTTGTCTGTGAACCGTGAAACGGAAAGGACAGCATTTCATAAAAATGGGGATATGTTGTCGACGTAAAAGGGTTCAACTTAAAACAGTTCTATTAAAGAAGATTACATTTATCAGTTCTCCCAGTTGCATTCAATACGCTAGATAGACAATTGAAAAAGCGAGTTACATATCTACAGCGATTTCACTAAGGATTAATGTTGGATAATATATTGCACAAACATTTATTATACTTTATATTATTGTTATTTATGATATGTTTGATTTCTGTTAAGGAATACCAGAAGGAAATATTTCTCAAACGATTATTACAAGAATTGGAAACATTATTGCACCCAATTGTAACCAGTGTAGATACTCTATTACGTAATGTTTCTTCCAGTACATTTCCTGTATTTATTAAAAATAATCCATATTGTTTTATCATAGTTACAATAAATATATGTATAGCTTAAGGAACTGTAGGAATCTTTGTACACATACTTACCTAATTAAAAACATCTTGTATAATTTATATTTCTTTTAATTCCCACCAATCTCTACTCAGAGAGGGATACCCACCACCAAAATAATGTCTGAGATTCAAACTCCCCCACTGCTAAGTAGGAGGGATGAGTGAACGATTTAAGATCTGACCATATAGTAGTGAGTAGAATGAAGATTTTGAATATCCCTCCCAAGTGTAATTTTATTGTAATAAAATAATTAAAAAAATGTGCCAAATACATTATTAAACTACGGCTGTCTTGTTGATCCACTTATTCTGATGGTAGTCCAAGCCGTTTGAAAAATAATTTATTATCCTTTTCTTTCAAAACTTTTTCCACTAAGTAAACATCAGAGTATTTAGTCCTCTGAAGTTCGTACTCATAAAAGCATCCTTTAATAGGTTGACCGTACACATCTTCTATCATACATGTTACGGGATTTCTTATATTTACTTTAACAATTTTAAAAAGTTCCGTTGAATAGTTACCAGTATATCCCTTTTCAAATACACCTTTAAATTTGCTAATTCGAACCATGTCATCAACACGGAATTTTGCTTTTAATGCTACTTTGGGACGATTATACAGGGTCTCCGGAAAGTCCGTCAGGAAACTCCGTGACGTGATTCTACGGGTTAAAATAATAGCAGTTTGTAAAGATTTTTTTTCCAATTCTCAATTGTTTGCAAGTTACAGTTTGTCAAAATTCAATTTTTTAAATTTTTCTTTCTAAATAACTTAATTCATTCAAATTCGATTAATCTCTCCTTTGGTACACCCACTAAGTACATCAAGCTCTATTGGAATATTGAGAGAAGAGTTTCATTATACGCCGCTAGGGGGCACTTTACCTAGAACTCAAAATTTGTATTATTCATAACTTTTTTTTCTTGCTAGATATCACAAACATTTAAACATTTCTGGAAAGAGAAACAATTTTATAAAAAATTATGTACTCTTTATTCAAGTCGATAAATGTAACCGTTTAGAAAATCGCTATTAAAGTTTTATTAAAAATCAAATTTTTGACAGATTTTCAGTCCTATTTTATCATAATAAATGTTCGTAATGACCTCCATTCACTTCGATACATTTTCTGACACGTTTTAAAAATGATCGTCTGACACGATGAAAAAACCGATATTGTTTCGAATCACTTCCCATCCACCGATAATCCTTTGACGAAGATCGTTGACGTTATTTACAGGTGTTTCATAAACTATCGACTACAAGTGCCCCCAAAGAAAAAAATCCATAGGATTGAGGTAGGGTGATCGAGGTGCCCAAGATACCGGTCCACCTCTACCGATCCAACGATTATGATATACCTCATTTAAATACGCACGAACAGGCAAACTAAAATGCGGAGGTGCGCCATCTTGTAATAGCCACATATTCGCTCTTGTTCTTAAAGGAACATTGTCAAGCAAATATGGAAGATCGGTTCGAAGAAATTCCAAGTAACTGTCACCATTTAATGTTCCATTAAAGAAGTGAGGACCCAGTAGTTAATCTCCTATGATTCCGGTCCATACATTAAGAGAGTATCTCCGTTGATGTCTTGCTTCCTGGTATGCATGGGGATTCTCATCGGACCACCGATGAGTATTATGATAATTTGTAACACCATCTCTTGTAAAACCAGCTTCGTCGGAAAATAAAATCTTATTAATAAATGCATTATCCTCATCATATCTTTCTACAATGCTATTACAGAGCCGTAGACGACGCATTGGATCTTCATCATAAAGAGCTTGTACCTTTTGCACGTGGAATGGATGAAGAAGTTGCTCATGCAGAACCTCCCATATTGAAGAACGAGGTATACCCTCCTGAGCAGCAATTTTTCTTGTGCTTATAGCTGAATTTATCTCTACTGCATCCAGCACTCTTTCTTCCTTTTCTGCAGTTCTCGTGGTTCTTGGTCTTCCTGTGTCATAATTATAATTTTTAAAAGAACCTTGCTCCCCCAGACGTCTATAAATGTTGACGAATGTTTGGGCATGTGGTACTCTTCTATCAGGAAATGCGTCTATGTGATTCCGGCGCGCTTGTTCTGCATTACCATTTGCTTGTCCGGAACAAAATACCCTGTCACGGTATTCAATATTTGAGTATTGCTGGGCCATTTCTCAGATTTTTATGGTGAAAAATCAGACTTATATCTGATTGACTAAGTTATTTAGAAAGAAAAATTTAAAAAATTGAACTTTGACAAACTGTAACTTGCAAACAATTGAGAATTCGAAAAAAAAATCCTTACAAACTGATATTATTTTAACCCGCAGAAGTTTCCTGACGGACTTTCCGGACACCCTGTATACCCTTAACTTTGTTGTATATTTTACATCAATAGGTTTCATCCCTGTTGTACGATGAACTCTATTATTGTAGAAGTTTATAATGTTAGGAAGAATATCGAACCATTTGTAATTGCCTCTGGCCGAATTCTTTGTATAACCAATTCTTTAATGTTCTAATGACACGTTCCACAATAGCTACCTTTTTTGTACTGAACGTTGAATAATGGTTTATATTATACTGTTTCATTAGGGATGAAAATTGGCGGTTATAAAATTTAGTTCCAAGATCTGTCTGTAAGTGTTTTGCAGAATAATCAGCTTCTCGTAATATATTTTTCATTGCATTATGAACTTCTCTGGCTGTTTTATTCTTAAGTGGCCTGGCCCAATCATATTTAGAATAACAATCAATTACTATGAGTATGTATGGATATCCTTTGTTTTCTTCAGCAAAACTTTGCATTTCTGCGAAGTCGGCTTGCTATAGGTCACCAAACCAAATTATAGTTTCGAAAATTTCGTCGAGCGGATTTGTGTAATTCATTGACAATTTGTCGTTTTGTATGACTAATGAATATATTGTATTCCTCTATAATTCAAACCTTGTAATACGATGGACATGCACATGTATGTGTCGCAATATTCTCTTTTATAATGATCATTCCTATCAAATGGCACCCTCTTATGATTCAACTGGTTTTGGCCATATAGATGGAAATACTATCTACCTGTATCTTCCGGGGGACGATGTTTCGTAATAAGTTGCTCAACTTTTTCTATATCCAGTGCAAAATCTGACAAATCTTGTAGAAACTTATTATTAGCTTCCCAATATTTGTCTTTGTCACTTTTTAATTTATTCAAATCAATTTTCATATCACTTATCGTTTCCTTCATCTTAATTTTGATATTTTGAAATATTTTTGTTACCTCATCCACGATTTCATTTCTTTCCGTCTTTATGTAAGCTACCAAGTTATCGGTTATGAGATTGGCTGAGTGTTGTACAGCGGAAAGGATATCAGTTTTACAGGCATCCATAAGTAAATTGACACAGTTTAATGCTGCTCCACGCTTTTCATCTGTTCAACATTGATGATCAATTTATGTTAACAGCCAACAATAATACTCTTAAATGTGAAATTCGATTTCGATTTGACACCACAACACTCTCTAGCAAGTGTTATAGGATTTGAATTATATTATGCAAATCTTGGACATCAGTCTACGTTTCCAGTGGATAATATGAAAGTTAGGATCATTTGCATTGATTGTAATATTATTTCAGGAGCCTACATGAACGGGGAAGAAGCACATACTCTTTTTGAATTTGATATGGACGTAGAACTAGGTTTCAAAATTACGAAGGAACCACAAAATATTATTTATATGTTGATAAGACCTGAAGGGCGTCAGTTTATCGATAACATTACACTACGTATATTAGATGATGGTAGATTTTCGAGGTGAAAAAGTTATTGTAAAATTGGAGTTAAAAGTTATATTAGAACAGTGAGTCATAATGGGATTTTGCTTAAATCAGAGAAATCAATCGTTGTCCACACCATCAAGAAAACATGATAAATTTATAAACAATTACCCAGACCGGTTTATTCTACGAAAGAACATTAAGCGGTCAACATCTAAATTATCAACTAGAGACAGCATTTTTCTTCGATCTATTGGACTGAAATTGAAACGTTAGTGGTTATAATCATGATACCAACAAGTGCAATGTTGGATGTGTTCGATGAGCCTTTATTTGATAATTCACTTGTTAGTTTTCATGAGCACACGTACAAACCGTATGGATCACCATACTATAGAAATTCTGATGAAATACAAATTCCCATTCACTTCCAAGATCTTATTCTTGATATTGCCGAACGTTACATCTATATAGAAGGCAAATTTACTCCTAGCGATGTCAATAAAGCATGCTATCTACTTAACAATGCGTTAGCATTTCTTTTCGATGAGATTTGTTATGAAATGGGTGGCGAACAAGTAACTATTATTCGAAAACCAGGTATAACATCTACAATGAAAACTATGGTGTCATGGGGGCAAACGCATTTGAAAACACTACTATCTTATGGATGGGGTTTAACACAGAAAAATCAAGATATTTTGGATACCACTAGTCATATTTTTTGGCGGAAATTACCTCTAAAATATCTTATGGGATTTGCCGAAGATTATACAAGAGGCATCCTCAACACCAAACAAGAGCTTACCGTGATAATTGCTCGATCATTTAAAAATTGCTACTTTGGAGAAGTTGACGCTGATCTAGAAATTAATAAAATAGAATGGAGGATAAGACACATCATTCCCGAAGATAGGCAAAAACTGAAGCTATTAAATCACGTTAATAAGAGTGGTGTTCATGCTAAAATTAAGATGGCCTATCTTATGTGGGATTTATATGAATTACCGACACTGCGAAAAACATCTACAGATATATGGGCTATACAGACCACTAACAGTTTACAAAGACCCCTATATATCATTATCGGTTTCCAGAGTACTGATGGTTCTGATAATAGAAGCAAGGACGTTACTCAATGTATCCATGCAGATATAAGCAATATCCGAGTTTATTTAAATTCTGAAGTGTATCCATATGAACGTTGGAATTTAGACTTTGAAAAGAAACTAGTTTTGTAGCTTACTATGCTTATGAAAATTTTCAACGCAGTTTCTATGGTAAAGATAATTCTGAGCCAATGATGGATATTGGAGAATTCCGAAAAAACCCACTCTTTATTATCGATTGTTTGCATCAACAAGACGCCATGAAGTCATCCACTGTAGACATAAAGCTAGAATTTGAAACTCGAAAGAAAAATTTTCCTGAAAATACAAGTGCTTATTTAGCTTACAATGCTTTGGATGGTTCTGTACATAGTGGATTTATGTAATCTAATGAAAATCTTACGTGTTCCATTAAGTTCTTAGTTGTTAGTTAACGTATTTTATTATACATGTGTAGTTTATTTATTACTTTTGTAATAATTTTAAATTATTTATAGAATGTGTTTTTTTGTGAACTTTTATAGCAAATAAAATCAACAATAAAAAT
This sequence comes from Monochamus saltuarius, assembly GCA_025584915.1. Classification (NCBI taxonomy): domain Eukaryota; kingdom Metazoa; phylum Arthropoda; class Insecta; order Coleoptera; family Cerambycidae; genus Monochamus; species Monochamus saltuarius. The sequence continues at coordinate 20,456,997 of CM046729.1, forward strand.
TTAAAATGATATATTTGTTTTATTAATAATACATCACAATAAAAAAAGATAATAGTTAATACAGAACAATTTATTTATATAATATACAATTTGTAAAATAATCTATTGTTATTTACATAAAAGTTTATTATAATCACATATTTATTATATTATAATAATAATAATAATATCTCTACCCCTCATTCTAATCACAGGGATTAGCCCAGAAGTCGGAGACTTGTGCGGGAGAGGGCGGCATATTATTATTAAGCAGGCCGCATTTGCGCCCAGGAACGACTTACGTTGGTAGGCCCTAACCACTATTCAGTGCAGGAATGAGGAAAACCTGGAAAACCTCATTAATTAGGGGCCTCATTAATTAGTTATTCTAGAAATATTAAATTATACAAGTTATATGAAAAAATATAAAGATAAAATTAAAGTTATCTCTATGAGGTTTGAGTGAAAGTCTCTTCATCATCATTGTCCTGGTCATCTTCAGAATCAGTAATAGATTGCTTAGTTAATTGATATTTTTGGCTAATTGCGTCAGGTAAATACTCGAACAAATGTCCTCTAACATAACCCACTAAACAGATCTCTATCATTTTTTCCACAAAATTGATCCAAATTTAAGAGACCTTTGGAATAATTTATACATAGTTCCCAACCATTGTTGTACATTTCGGCTTGTTCTTCGAGACACCTGACTTTTTCTTCATCATAACTATAATCCAGATCATAATTAGTAGCGTGTAGTCGATCGAAACTCAGAAATTCACTTCCCAATCTTTAATAGCTGTGTCGATATCTGTGGCCTCGACCCACTGTTGACGAGCGTAGTGCATCCACATTTTGTTATAGCTGTAATAAAAAGTTATTTTTGATGTAATGCAACAAAATATCTTATTGGTTATTTACCCATATTCGATGTTGTATTTGGATATTTGGATACAGTTATGAAAACTAAATATATTTACTACTACTAGATATTTAAAACTAAAGTAATTATTCAAGAAGTTCAAATTTTAATAGAGGTCTGCACTTAGCATCTTTTAAAAATGGCTTACTTTGACCTATGTATGTCAAAGTATATTTTGCTTGTGTAAAATTAATTTTACTTAAAGTTTCTTCTGATAAATATTCCACAACCCTTTTGGGTAAAAAGCATTTGAACTTGCGATCATTACTATCAAATAATGTGGCTAACATACACTTTCCATATCTTGAATTCATCACAGACAATGTAAAAATTAAATAGGGTCTATTTATTTCTAAAGACTCAGAGATATATTTTCAAAATCACTGTTAATGTTATTATTAATCTTATTTAAATCTTCACATGATAGAGCCATTGTTAAATGCACTTCTTTTCTTTATCTAATTAGTAATAAATATAATAATTGCTCTCACTTGAAACAACTGTAATCACAACACCAATTTTACTGCACTTGTTAACTGTAAGGCCGGTGGTTAAACTAGTATATGATTTTAGTACACAGACCCTTGGATTATATAGAAACGATTTTATTCCCTCCAACTTTCAAACATATACATCAAGATATTCAATGTCAAATGGCTCCTCCCATATGTGGAGGTCAAATGAATGTCAGCTACTGACGTGACCTCTCAATGTCAACCAGGTCACGAATGACGTCACCCAAGGTCGACCCAAGGTCAAAAGTGGTGGGGGGAGTCTCAGTTCCGGCTATAATTACCTACTATAAAATAACCGTATACCGTATGAGAAATAACAAAATCAAATATACAGGGTGAACCTTAAATAAGTACAAATATTTTAACTGATGATGTAGTTCGTCATATAGATCAGGCCAGTGAAAGCCATTTTTAAAAATTTCTAATATTTACGGAGATATTATTTTTTTTTTAAACACCCACATTTTAAGGACCGCTGCTTAATCAAGCTAATAACCATATGATTTGTTGCGAGGTTGCCATATCTTCTCTAATATAAATATTACGTTTCCCTTAACGTAATAGTAAAGTAATACGGTTAATTCTATTTTAAAAATACTTGTTTGAAGCATAAGTACAGTAAAGTTGGGTATGTAGTATCATAATAATAATAATAATGTTTATTTTTACAATTTGTACATATATAGCGTACAGAAAAAAAAAATAATGTCATAATGCAAAAATAGACAGAAAATACACTGAAGTGGAAATGATCCACTTGTACGTGTTTTCAGCTATCAAGTGTGTGTGGTATGACAAATAAGTGCTGTAAACTTTGAAATGACTTAAATACATGTACATAAAATACAAACACATATATACTATACAGGAAAAAAAGAGCAAAATTTTATAATACAAAATAGACATAGAAAATACACTGAAGTGTAAATGGTCCATCTGTACGTGCTTTCAATTAACAAATCAAATGACTCAAATCAGGTAAGTATGTACCTATATTAAATAAATAATTGTCAGTTTAGTTTGTTTATCTTTGGTTTATTAAATCGTGTATAACATGTCGTGGCGTATTCAACAGCCAGGCTTTGATCTCAAATTTATATCGTTTAAAATTGGTTGTATTTTTCATTTCAGTGGGTATTAAATTAAATAATTTTGGTGCAAGGTACGTACTAGTTTTCTGACCAATTGTTTTTAAACAAAGAAGAAATTGAAATTTAATTTCTCTGTTTCTGGTTTTATAATAATGTTCAGTTTTTTCTAATATGATTTTATTTTTAAAAATATTGAGTAGCACATTTAAACAAAATAACTGTCGTATATCATATGTACAACTATCTTTAAATAATTGATCGGTAGAATAAGTTCTAGGCTTTCTATAAATTATTTTTAATATCCACTTCTGTATAACGTTTAAATTTTTCAGATAACAATCTTGAAGTCCACCCCATCCTATAATTCAATAACAAATTTTCAACTGTACCAAAGAATAGTACAGTATTTTAAGGTTTGCTACACTTAAAATATTTTTTAAATATTGAAATTTGAAAAGTAAACCTCTGAGCTTCTTAATAAGATTATTAATTTGTAGGTCCCATCTGAGATGCCTATCTATTATAATGCCTAGATATTTGACTGATTTGGCTTCAGGTATAGATGTTTCACTGTCAATATTTAGTGGTCCCATTTCAGGTAAGTTACTAGAGTATGAAGTAAAAGGCATATATGCAGTTTTTTTGCAATTTAATGTTAGGGTATTGTACTGAAACCACTTCTTCATTTTTACAAATTCTATCTCAACCTTGTTTTCAGTTCACCCCAGGAATCTGCTTCAAATAAAATTGCAGTATCATCTGCAAAACTTATTACTGTACCGTTAATATTTAGCAATAATAGACTATTAATATATAATGAAATTATCAATGGTCCCAGTACTGTCCCCTGAGGTACTACATATTTGTCCCTTCTGGAATCACTACTATTTCCATCAATTTCAACGTATTGATTTCTGTTACGCAGCAATATTAGCATACATTTTAACTGCTTAACTGACCTTACTATAAACGATTAAAAATGAATTTCCGCAGGTTAAATACTACCGTAAAGTATTTAGGAAGATATTACGTTATATTACTATTTCCAATCTTCAAAAATTATTCATAAACGTGCACACAAGCTTACCTGTTTGTTAAAAATTAACTTTGTAATCAGTAATCCACATTTCACAAGTTAAATGCCATTGCACACTGTTAGAAAGGGACACAAGACTTAATTTCCTTAAGTTATTTTATGAACAATAACGAAAACTGATTTTCACACAATAATTAAACTTAAAAGTTTGTTCAAGCAAAGAAATTTGTGTAACACTGGCAACACTGTGAACTACACATTCAATCTGAAACACTATGACTCGTAAATGTATGAAAGTCACCGGTCCTCAACAAGTTTTCTACAGAAAAATTACAAAATTTATTTAAAATATGACTCTTTTATTTCTGATTTTTGTAAAACAACTATTAATTATGTGTTCTACACACACTACACTGCTGGTTAAAATATTTGTACTTATTTAAGGTTCAACCTGTATATCTATATAAAATAAATTAGGAATATGTTTCCGTTTTAGATATGTACCAATCTAACAAAAAAAGTAGTAAAAATAAAATTTATATTCTTCATGAAATATGAAAATGGTTAACAAAGAATAATTTTTGTGTAGACATTAGATAACATTTTTTGCATTAACAGTTACGGCGCAACATTTTTGTCTCACCAGTTATGCCAAATTAGGAAACATTAACGAGTTTTCCCTCCACCATACCAAGGGATCCTGTTGTCTTTCTAAAATCTCTTTTTCCATATATCTTTGAAGTTCCATAAGTGCCCTTGAAGTGGCGTTTATTGTTTTTTTTTTGTTTGCCACTTATCAGACTCTCAAAAGACGACTGGTGGCTGTGGAAGGTTCCGCTGATTGATTTGCTTCCGGTTCTTTATTAGGATTTTCTGTGGCAATTAGTGCACTTAGTGACGCGCTAATGCTTTTTCTGACATTTTCAACTGCGTCTGCATTTTTTAAGGGATAACCTTTAAAACGCGGATCTAAATATGCTATATTCTATATTGTTGTTGCGTTCTTGCAGACTATCGTGTATTTTTTTTACAATAATTTTAGATACATCTAGTAGAGCATCATCCTTTAATAATGTTTGGCACATATAATAGTCCATTTGTTAAAACTATGACTATTGAAGCTGTCATATAAAGTTCGCCACTTACTGCACGTATTGCACTCTCAAAAGGACTTAATATCTTGCACAATTCTCTAAGTAATTGCTATTCTTCGCTGGTTAAAGTAGGTAAATCGAATTGATGATTCAAGCTCGACAAATCGTTCCACCATATAAAACGTCGACTTCCATCTCGTTATCACATCCCCTATATTTTTTTGGGTTCATAGTTCCAGAATTTTGTTGCATTTCTATCAATTTTTGATTGGCTTTTGTACTACGTTTGAAATGACTTACTATTGTTTTTACTTGCCAATGGTAAAATTTGCGTTTGGGATCTTTAATGCATCGGTTATTACTAAATTAAGAGTATGAGCATAACAACCCAGAAACTCCCATGGTGTTCTATTTCTTATTGCACTTTTAACAGTTGCTGCATTATCGGATATGGCCAGCACTATCCCCCATTTAAACCCCATTCTGCAGTGACAGCTAACAGCTCCTTTGCTAAATTTTCACTGGTGTGATTTTCGTAAAGTATAGAGCAAGAAAGGAGCGTGGATTGCATGGTAAAATATGTATCTATAAAGTGGGCAGTTATAGACATATAGCTTTCGTTATAGAAAGAAGTCCAACAATCTGTTGTTATTGAAACATAAGGTTTTTTTCTAAAATCATATTTTTTAAACTAAATTTACATTTTTCGTTTAGGCCTGGTATTATTATACAAATCCTTTATCTTCTACTATTCGAAAGGACTGATAATCAAGATAGAATAACTTCAGTAATTCATCGTCAATCTGGTTTTTTTTCGTGTTAATTAATTGTTTTGGGGCAATGTAACTACTTTTTACCCCCTACCTCGAACTTGGAATATGTTACTTTTAGAGCCTTGTTGCTTTATATTAGTTGTCAGTTCTGATCTATTAACACCTGAAGGGCCCTACAAAAATAAAAATATTACAAATTTACTTAGCTTTCACAAAAAAAAATATCCACTTAATACTACCAAAAGTATAGAAAATTATTATTGTTAAAAAGTGCTTAGCGTTTGAATACCTTTCTTTGTAATTTTTAATCTTTTTTGCATAAATTGTACGATTTTTATAACGAGGATCCTTAAGCAAATCACCCTGTACATTCGATTAATTTGAATATTATAATGAAGTATTTTCAATGAATACCTAAACTTAAAGCGCCTTACTAATTACAAACTTGGCCAAAACATCTCTACAACTTTTTATATATGCTGAAATTTTATAATTTTGTACAGTAACATCTACACAAAATGTGTGGTATTTTGTTAAAGGAATGAATATTAGATTAGAGAGGCCGACAAAAATTTCATAAATAAAGTCAATACAAAAACCTCTTGCTGCTCCAGCTCGTATAAGCAGTGTTTATTTATATAAGTCAACAGGCCTTAGTTGTGGACCATGTCGGCTAGATGGAGGGACAACAACGTCAGACTGACTTTATTTTAAAAACAAAGTCCGATGGAGTGTATTTACTGACTTGCCTAGGGCTCGTTTAAGAGATTTTGCACATTATAGTCCCGCCATCTAGCCGACATGGTCCACTTCACAACTAAAGGAGGTTGGCTAACTATACTTTTATAAACACTGATAAGTAATACTATACTACTTGGTACTTACTGCTATATCTTCAGCTGTGACAGATATAACAAATAATTTAGAGCGGTCCGATTTTATGGATCTGAGCGATGAGGTTGTATTTTCGTAATCGGATCAAAGCATCAATGAATATTCGTAAGACATTTTTTTCATTAGAGTGTTCTGAGCTAATTTTCAAAAACCCCTATTGATGTGTTTTGGGTTTCCTATACCTACCTACAAGTATAATGTATAAATATTTGTTATTCTCTTTGACAGTTTCTTTTATGTTTTCACAATGGACCTATTTGAAATATTTGAAGATATATTATTTAACGATGAAGATGATATAGTATGATAAATATTGTGGAAAACTCAAGAGAACCGCGAATTTTTCTTCCGCGAGTCAACACCATGAATCTTTGGATAGACCAGGTATTTATCAATAGGTTCAGGATTTCAAAAGCATCCGTAGAAGTTTTAATTCAACAAATTGGCATACATTTGCATAGGGATACGCTGCAAGTTTTTCTTTTAAACTAGAACAATGAAAAATTATGTGAAGGATAATAGCTGAGTCTCTTGCGTTATTATAATGTCACATAAAAGAACAGTTCATTTTAGGAACCATGCTATTATGCCATTAACACAAATTCTGGTAGCTCTACGGTTTTATACTACAGGAAGTATGTTAAAGGTAACGGCAGACTTTGGAGGAATTGACACGCGTCACGTGTTGTTCGTAATGTATCAAGGGAAGTAGCAAGATTGTCACCTATGTATATTAGAATGCCTATGACGAATGAAAAACTTGAAGAAACCAAAACAGAATTCCAGAACATAGCCAATTTTCCTAATCTTATTGGCGCTGTGGACTGCACACATATTAAGATTCAGTCTCAGGTAAGAATATTTAAAAACTTACATGTTCATAATATATAATTTCTTATAAATATTTGTATTGTAAAAATTGTATGTTTGTAAATAAAACTTTATTATTATATTATTTATTTTAGGTGAAATGATCCCGACCCACAAGAAGACAATCCCATTGAACAGGAAGCAGTTGTTGAAGACAACATTGAAGAACAAGTTCAAGGCAATGGAAATTTAACGAGACAAAACTTAATAGACAATTATTTTAGAAATTTACTGAATTAGATATTAAAAAAACCTCTGCTAAAATAATAAAAAAATCACTTTCAGATTATTATTATTTAAATTCTGGTAATATAGAGCATTCGTTATTTTAGTTGACTCGGTCCAAAGTATTGCAGATTTCGCCTTATAATTTTGATCATTCAAAAAAATGCACCCAGGCAGACGAGAAATTAGTTTTTATTATATTTTCTATAAATATGCTGGGTTTAGATTAACAAACATTTAGTACAAACAAATTACATTCATTATTTTTTAGCAAGCAAGTTTTATTTTCAATATCTCCAACTCTATTCTTTTTTTCAATTTCATATAAATGTAGTTCCTTCAATTGCAACATTTTCAAAGTATGTTCTTCTGCAGCTCTTTTTGGTCACCTTAAGACTTATTGTATGCAGATTGAGAAGATCCAATTTAGCATTTTTTGTCTGCAATCCTCTGTTAATTTTGTCTTCTTCGCAATCTTCATTTGTTTTTGTTCATCTCTCCCTATTTAATTAGTATATGTTAGTAACAAATTGAAGAGTTGAAAAAATAAAACCACCTACTACAGTAAACCTTTCCAATAAAATTTGAAGTACAAGCGAGATGCGAAGTTTCACAGCATTATGATTTATTCATTATAGTATACTCAATGTTACAAAATGACCTGACTACCCCTTGTTGCGCTTGTATTTAGTAAAGCTTTTACTGCAGTAGGTGGATTTTGTAATAAACCTGTCGGTTGGCCGTTAATTAAATGCCTAGGTATTATTATTTCCTCAATATGCTACAAATTCATCATATCTCCAAAGGGAAATTGTCGTTACTCTCGTTCAAGTTTCGATTCGCGAGCACTTGAAAGGTGAGACTGCGAGTGTTATACCTCGGTTATCCACTTACCTTGTTCTACTTCTTGGTTTGGACCTGGTGGCTGCTAATTTCTTTACATTTAGACACACACCTCTGATTCGCCAGAAGAAATAAAACACAAAATTCGAGGAAGGTATTGGATTTATTCACACCCGATTACGCAAATAGGAGGATGATTCTATACAACACAATGAGCTAAATTAAGATTTAGACCCTGGACAACCCGACACAAGTCACAGAGACTAAGTCCAGTTCGACGATAAAAATACAAGTTAAAAATAATCAGAAAATAGTGAACAATATTAGATCACGGAACGGGTGAAATAACGAAACGACGAATTCGAGTATCAGCCAAAATCTGCCAGTCCTCCATGGTGAACGAACCTCTCCTACTTTTGGGAACCTCCCGTTTTGTGCTTAGGGTCGACTCTATCTCAGGTATCTTGATAAAAATCTGCCTTAAATGCAAAGAGGGTCGTTCACTCTCTTAACTTCAGTGAGGATCGGGAATTCGCTGTCACTGCTGGACTCCCTAGCCTATGATCTTGTCTCGGGTTATGATAGACTGTGACTATACAATTCTAAAGGCCCTTAATTACTTGGTTTTCCGTGTCTACCAGGATCGCTAATACTTTATTGGCTTTAATTGACTTCCTTTACCTTCCCTCCTTCGCCGGGCTCCGCGCTTATGCAGAGGTTGGGTTCCTCAATCTAACGATATCTGTACCTTTTGATTTACTGAAATTAAAGGAGAAAACCCAACGAAAAACTTCTTGATCGACTTTAGCGGCGAATCTATGACAGTTACAATATTGATTCGATAATTACGTGGTTCCCTACGTCTCAATTTGTCTCCGACTCGCATTCGTCGCGTCTATGAAGCCCGTATCTCATTGGCAAAGCCGCCCCTGGTTACTTTCACCACGAGGGGTCCGACTGCCAAGCGTATAGTCTGCCAGCTCCCACATCTGGTTTATTTAACATTTGGTTGTGACAAAAGGGCTTTTTAGAAATGATTTTCTTTTCCGACCCGAAACTAATGAATTATGTTTAAGAAGTTATTAGTTAATCTTTAGTGTTCGACCATGTACAATTAGAAAAATCATCCTTTAAACTTAAATGGCTCATATATCGTCCCATGTCGCAGTAGTTTCAATTCTCACTTTATTTCTCTTTGGCGATTCACTATTACACTGCATAAGACTGATTTTGACTAAACCTGTAAGTTCTTTGGATAATGGTTTTTTCAACCTTATAGGCGTACACGCAGCCCAATTTCCTTGAGCAGTTGCAGTGTTATTCTTAGGACTTTGGTCTATTTGTGTTTTACAAGCCACATCACCTCGATCTTGGTCTAAAAAAGTATATTTCAGTTGAAGTCTCTATACGGGATGTCCGGAAATAAATACAACAAAATTTTATCACAAATTCTTAAAAAAATAGGCAACCCATATTTTATTTTAAGAATTTGTGACTTAATTTTATTGCATTTATTTCCGGAAACCCTGTATACACATAAAAACGATCATACCCAGAAATAACACTACTCACCTTTAACTCTTTCAGTCACCAACTTGAACCAGTCAACAGAAAATTCTGAGTTTTTGTGTCCACACTAATATAATTTTTTTACATTTTTTAGTAAAAATATTTTTGACATATTTTAATTAGCACATGACTTATGACATGTCCATTTCGATGGACATTACGACTTTGATACATTAACAAAGAAATTTTATTCAAAAAAATGTATTTAGTAAATACTGAATATTTGTGACAAAAAGTAAATTATTTGCTATGAAATTTTAGAAAACAGTTCCTGCCACACATAAGTGGACTTTGCATTTCACACAAAAAATGTTGGTTTTTCCCTTGCATTTTTCCATTTTGCATCTAGTACCATCCTTTTTATCATCAAGTTCAGGAAAATGGCCGTACTGATCATATCTAGCCTCGTCAACTGGCCTAGACTCAACGCTCACTCGTTTCTTTTCCATGTTCCTATCTTCATTTGACTGTCTTCCTCGTTTTGGAGGATCCTTGAAGTATACCAATTGTTGAGCAATGTTCATTCGGATATCCCATAAGTCCATGATGATCTTTCAAAATCTAGAACAAAAAATATCTGTATAAAACTTCCTTATGCCCAAAGTTCTCCTTAGCCAGCTGCAGCAACTTAAAACGCTCCTTGGTTAGATTCTCATAAATTCGGCCCTTTGATGCATTAGCTAGCTTTCTAGCTTTAAGTACTTCATTGCGCTTTAAATATGATACAAAGTCTATCACGACAGTCCCTGGGTTGTTAGTATTGCTAGTTTTATTTTTAATTCTAAAAATATTGTTGATGTCGCTTGAGGAATAACGAACTTGCAGGACACTGCTAAGGAAATCCAAAGCAGTGGTAAGTAGTTCATCATTATTGGAACCTGGCAAACCAGTAAAGAGCAACGTATTCTTATTATTTATTTGATGTAAATCTTCGTGCCTCGCTGTAAGTGCATCTACAGCCTTTTTGTTAGCAGCTATATTTTTATTAATCTCTAATAGAGTTACATTAAACTTACCTTATCAATTTTTGCTTCAAGTTCAAAATTTCAATCAAACCTTGTTATTAGTTCTTCTATCTGATCATTCCCAGAAATTTTCGAATCTAATGTTAATGCACTACGTGTACTTGGTGTCGACATGATACCAGTTTATTTCAGTGGTAGAACTATGGATAGGACTCACCAGAGAATTCGTATAGCTTTAAGGCCAAAACTGTACTTATGACTAACTTTTTGAAAAATTGTGCTATGTTAGAGCTCCACAGTTATCATTACTATTTCAAAACAGTTACTAGGTTATGTTCTTCTTAAAACACACTTGGAATACCACTTAAATTAGAAAATTTAACAGGAACACTTTACAATAGACCTACTCTAAGGCTCGCATCGAATCGATCCGCCATCTTTTATAATATAAAATGGATGATGATATAAAGTTATATTGTTATTTTGGGAAAAATCCCTTTTCCTCCCCCCGTTCTGTAAATTTCCTCTTTCTCTGCTGCAATTTTTTTCTTGGAGTTCTTCTTTAAATTTTCTCACTTTGTTTTAAGTACTTTGGAACTACGGGGTTCTTTCGTTAAATTCTAGGCACAATTTCTGCCAGCCTTCCTCATTTTCCCTCCATGCCACGGCGTCACTTTTTAGGATTCCAAAATATCCTTATGTATTTTCACCAGCCGTACCAGTTCCTCCTCTGCCTGTTTGGAAAAATTGGATGACCGCCTATTGCTCCCACAATCCATTTTGATACTAGTACGTTGAACATAAACAATAACAATTCGCGAACAGAGAATGTGGGAAACACACAACTAATCTAATATTTGAACCAGATTAGATATTATAAACAATTGGAACTTTGAACTTCGTCATTCTTCTTGTCAGTACTGTCAAATGTCAATTTTCCTTCAAAACGGAAACTGCAGCCGGATTCTGATTACTGGAATTCGTCTCGTATCGAGTGCTTTTACAGTGCAGTGGCATTTATTTATATTTTAAATAAAGGTCACTAAACTGTCAAAATACTCGATACGAGACGAATTCGAGTAATCAGAATACGGCGATCTGATGAACTAATGTGATTTGAAGTTAGCTACAAATTCTTTAACTGGAAAATATACAAGAAATATTTTTCATCGGTTTAAACTTTAGGTTAAATTACAATTTAAACTCTAGTTTAAACTATGCTATAAACGTAACCTATACAACTGGCCCTAAGTGTTACACAGTTAACCTCGGTAAATTTGGAGTTGCATCTGTGGAGGTCCGACTGCTTATTGGTTTTTATTGTAGTTATATTAATTATAAACTGAACTGATGCCGATTTGTTCTATTCGATAGGAGAAAAGTGTTTCCTTTTATTTTCTTTTCTCTCATTAAGATATTAAGATCTATCCCCTCTCTTTAGAGTTGAATTCTTTATCCTTTGACAGTGAAGGACTGGCGAATCTATTTATCCGAACAGTGCCGGCCGCACGAAGTGAATTTTGAGCGAGAACTTCAGGAAGATTATATGAAGTAAAGAAGTTATCAAAAAATAACTTATGTTTTCCTGGAGGTAAATTCTGGCTCAAATGTAAAACAACACTTGCACCCTGACCAAATTTTTTCAAAACATCTTTATTGAGTTCTGTGGTTTGACCTTGATAGATAATAAAATTGTAAGTCAAGCCACTTTTACCACATAATAAAAAGAGTTTTATTCCCCAGGGATGAGGCTTTCCTTTCACGTATTGTTTGATGTTTATCTTTCCTTTGAAAGGAACCATCTGTTCATCAATGCATACATCTTGTTCGATTTCTAGTTCTTTACATCGATTCAACACACTAGCAAAAATTGGCCTCACTTTTCACATTCTATCACTTTGATCATGTGTTTCCAAATTATTTACACAGTGCAAGTTTGTTCTCAATTTACAGTCATGGTGTCGGGAAATATTTCTACTTTCAGCGATCTATCCCAATACATCCTTAGTCTAGGAAATTTTAGGCAGCCAGTAATTATATTCAATCCAAAAAATGCCTTTATTTCTTGGATTGTAGTGAGAGAAAAATTGTTATCATTTTGTTGGAGAGAATACATATTAGTACATTCTGTAAAAGTTTCGAACAAAGTATCTGGAATATATCTCATAAAGTAGTCTATGGGATACAATTCGTTTTCTTCCGCAATTGTTTCATAAAAATTCGGTGACATGGTCATGGCTTCAAAATGTACGTTACTCATCCATTTTATATCTTTTTTATCAGTTACCACATATCTGTCACTTATTTCTGAATCTTTTGAATTGCCTGCCAAACTAGGATCAGTTTCAGTTTCTGCTGTTGTATGGTCACTGTCTTCAAGAATTATTTCTTCTTCAATTTCGCAAGGATCAGGTTCAACGTCTCCAACTTGTCTTCGGGAGATAACATTTTCTTCATCGGATTCCTCGTCACTATTAAGAGTCTCGATATCTGAAAGTCCCTTTTCAAGTTCTTCTAAAAGCTCTTCTTCAGTCAAATATATACGATGATAAGCTGTAAAATAATATTGAATATTGTAGAGCTCTTCCACTAGTTGTAATTATGTGTACAAATGTAGACAAGCTTTTATAAGAAATAGGTAATTTTGTCTACATTTGAACACATGAAACTTTGGCCCCAAATATAAAGTTTTTGAATATACTTATGTGACAAACATATGTTTATAAACGTTTATTTATATTTAAGAATGCAGAAAATCGGTAATAATAATTAACAATGTTAGTTTTGTTCAAGTTAAAGGACTAATCACGCTACTTACCCATAACGGTTGAACATCAAGCGACCATTACATATTGGATTCTTAGTTTTAGCCATCTAAATGTGAGGTCGCTGTTAGCTAATAATCGATTAGGTATCTATAGAGGCCTAGTAACAAGTCTACATGTAGTTGTGCCTATTAAATTCGTAAGATGGCGCTAAATATACAATTTGAATTTGATGTGTCCAAATGTACACAGTGTGACTGAAAGGGTCATTATAGACAACACAACCAGATATACAATACATACCTACCTAGCTAAAAGTATTATAGGCAACTCGCGATTTGCGGCTGTCAGCGAACTGGTTTGCGTAAGTGTGACAGTTACTTAACCTAAACAAAAGTGCGGAGATAACCTCCGTAAAGGATAACTTAAACTCCGCCTTTTCATTAACGTTTTACTAATTGTTGTTACGATGGTTTCCCTAGAACTATGATTCACTCTGACGACATCCCTTTTATTAGTAAAAAATGATTTAGAGCCTTAAATAAATGTTGTGTATACACTTCGTCGAAACCCCATATTTTCTGTGATGTTATTGACTGAAATTAGATGATAGTTTAGTGTTGTTTTAACTTGTACATACCTCATAATTTTTATTTTACAAAATGACGGTTACCTACACTGCAGAAGTAGCTACAGTTAGGGATGTTTTTTAAAATTATTGGCCAGGTGAGTATTACTCTTATCACACATTTTATTTGTTCTTACTGAAACGGCATTGTCTCGGTTTATTGCTGTAGATAGGATTTAATAATTTTCAAATAGTAACATAAGTATGTAGGTATCCACATAAGTAGCATAAAATATTTTGCGTTTTAATTTATTCAAATTAATACTTTAATCGATGGTATAAAAAGTTAATTCAGAATAATTCAATTATTGTTAATTACAATATCATTTATCATTTGATTGCAGGATTTCTTGGAATCCCCTTTTTTATTGCTAATCTTATTGAATTACAAAACTAATATTTAAAGGTCATCTTCATCTATGATATTTTCACTAACTAAAGAAGCATGACTGAAAAATGCCTTTTTCCTTTGATAAACTATGTTGGATGACATACGATGTATTTTTTCCTGCTAAATATATGAATCCACAATGAAAATAATTATTTACTATAAGTACATAGGTAATATGCATTTACACCAGTGATTTGATATTTGATATATCATACTATAAACGTGTGAATGTGAATTTGGTTCCTAAAACGTGATCACGTCACGTTTTAAAATCACTGAATTAAAAAATCACAGTCACGAACAGGGCTGCCAACACTTGAAAAATGAAAATCGCAGTTGCGCCGAAAATTTGTAGCCCAAAACCGCAGCCACAAAAGCACAAAATAAATAACATATTCTGTGCCGCAGCCATGTCGCGTTTATCTTACCTGTGTTGGTATGGTAATCTGTGTTTACGTCGACCTTATGCACATGATTGATTTAGTTTTTACTGTGGTTGTTAGGATGTTTTTTAAAATCTTCACGACAACCAGAAATCATTCTATATTTACAAATGGTTTATTTAAATTTATATACCTCGTCCTACCTAACCTTACCCAGAATGATTGAGAAATTAAAAATATATATTTATTTTATTCAGTTCAGTTTGCCTGCCGTACTTACTTATCGCATGCGCAGAATGCCGAAACTCGAAGTCAGAACCGCCACTTTTAAAGGTCATTGATAGGAAATATGTCAAATAAAAAAATAATCCCTCAATATAAAATATTTTTATTTATTCAACAAAATTCATAACAAAAAATAAATAATTTCATTAAAAATATAACAAATAATTATACTTACTGATCATCACAAAACACATCATAAGTTTCAGTTTCCGGCTCAGTTTCTGCCTGGACAAGTTTTCGGTATTGATCATGCATATTGACATTAAATGTTTGGTACATATCTATTGTAGGTTCAAAATAAGTGCATTTGGCACATGCTTTTACAATACCGACTCCATTTTTCATGACGCATCTATCTATTCCCAAATTTGTTTAGATAAGTTCCGAATCACCCCGTATATTATTTGTTATTACTTACCTACTTGATCAGTTAATCTAAAATCTAAATATAAATCGGTGTCCCGAATTGCAAGGACCACCCTTTACCAGGCGATGACATTTTTAAAATAAGAAAAAGTTTACTTTTACGAGGTTCAGTACAGGGATTTCGGAAACCGTAATATATACAGGGTGTCTTAAATTAGGAAAAGTTGCGCAATGTTATGACTTTCAATTTTCTGAAAAGAAATATGAGATATTTCGTATAGTTCTTGAGATAACGACTAAAAAGTCCATTTTCGTTTTTCTGTTAAGGTAGGTGCGCCTATTAAGGCCCATCTAACTTCGACCGCCTCAAAAATATAAATATAAAAATAATTACCTTTTAGTATTGAGATGGCATTCTCTGAGGTCTGAACTTATATTCAGAACTATCTGTAATATCGGTATTCTCATAAAATTGACTAAAAACTGTTTTAAAAAACTAACAAAGGGCCTTATTTGGAACCTCTAGCCCAGATAAAGCCCATGTCTGTTCCAAATAAGGCCCCAATAGGGAAACGTATATTTCTGATCAAAATGTTCAAAAAGATACACATATTAGCTTAGAAACTTTATTTTTGTCTAAAACAAATGAGTAATAAAAACTTACAAAAGTTATACTACAATATACATTTAACAACTAAGTACTTATAAAAACACTTAAACACCTAAAATAAAACATTATTATTCCGACTGAGGAAAATCCAGTTAAAATATATTAATAGGTAAACAATTTTAAGAACAAGATGGACATAAAAATGTCTTGCTTATCTTTTGGTAAGGCCCACGCATTCCTCATGCACATATCTCAGACACATTGAGCAAAGTCTCATATCCAATATGTTATCCTGGTTACATAAGTAACAATACCACTTTTCAAGTGCCTTCTTGGTTTTAACATTTTTTTGTATTTTTTTCTTTTCGCTGGTTTTTTTGGTTCTTCTTGAAACAACTGTTTGGTGACCCTCTGAGCTCTATAATTCAGAGACTTTTTTCTCGGAGTAATCTTTTTTTCCTCCATGTCAGGCGTTGGTAGAATTTCTTTAAAACTTCTTTTTCTATCTTTAGGCACTTCTTTACTTTTGTCGGAAAAGCTCTCTTCACCTTTTGACGAAGAAGTATTGTGCAGTGAATAGTCATCATCATCTGACGAAGAGCTGGATCTTCGCTCTTTACGTTTTCTTTGGCACAGGCCACTTAGATCAGACTGATTTTGATATATATTTTTGGTGTTAGTTTCGTCGCTAGAATTAATTTCAGTTATCACTATTTTTTTGGTTGAGCTGAACAAATGGTGAATATCATTTTGTTTAGGTAATTTCTTCAAGTTCTGCATTTTTTGTATTTTCATTATCAACTGTTCTTCTGGCTGATATTTCCGAGGGGGCAAATGCCGTATCCGGTATGATGTTGGGGTCGTAAGGATAGATGCCTGTTGCACGAAATCCAGCCATGATGTTATTCGGACTCGCTGCTTTTGGCCACACTTTACTAAATATTAACCCAAAGTCGTGTGGTTGGGCTTGTTTGTCCAAAAATGTAGCACATCGTCATCCCAGTAAGATTAAAAAGCTGCGAACACTGCTTTGTCCGTAGGCTGGAGTTCATGTGTTGTATTACTGGGCAGGCAAAATAAAATGATTTCATTTTTTTCAGCGGCCTTTACAATGGTGTAATCTAGATGCGATAATGCACCATCGAAGATAAGAAGAACCTTTCCTGTCGGCTTGAATTTGGAAAAATGATCTATCCATTTCACAAATGTTTGAGTCGTCATGCTCCCTTTCGCAGTCATTTCGATTAAGGAACCAGGCGGCAAATGCATAGACCATTCCGGTTTTTGTCTAATTCCTTTCATTAAGATCACAGGCGGAATTGCTTGTCCCAAAGCGTTACCGCATGCAACTATCGACATTTTCTCGGCGTGTTCTTATGCTGTCATATGTACTCGTTTAGAGCCCTTTTGTGCAAAAACAACTTGTTGTAGATTAAATCGACAACCTTTTTCGTCCAAGTTAAATATGCATTGGAGCTTGTTAATGATTCGATCATCACGTATTTGAGTTTCTTAAAATAATATTGCACAATAAATCTATTTAGTGAATACTCTTACCTATTTTCTGCCAGCCATAGCTTGGTTTCTGATAAAATTGTGCGAAATTCCCATTTTTTCTACACAAATAAAGACAGATCGTCTAAGACCTTATAAGTTACGGGCATGTCAATGTAACGATTCTGTCCCTAAGGTCATTTTCTTAGGCCACAGTTAACAAGCGAGAGCGGCCAATTTTTTTCTCAGTACTCCCAGAACTTAAATGATTTCGTAAAGTTCTCCTTGCAATTCCAAAGCTTTTAGACGCAGTCCTTACCGCTATACTATTCTGAACTGCTTCTATTGCTTCTACTAAACGTTCCGCCCCTTTTTCTTGGCGTTTTAATTAATCTGAATGAAGGAAAGTAATAATATAAATAAAAAAAATGTGTTCCAAACAGCGTGGGCCTTCTTAGGACCGTGTTTATCAGGTTATGTTTTTTTATTTTTCGTTTATAGCTAACGATCAAATAAATCTATGTATATTGTCTAAATCTACATACTTTAATGCAAAGGTCCAGCTATTTTACTTACTTTTTCTTTATTTAGGAACACAATATATTACCACGTAAGAATTCTTCAATTTAAGAACAGCGTGATGCAAATAAAACTGGTTAACTGTACGTCGAGCGGCGAGAATAAAATGCATGTATTGGTGGTGGCCTGCACTACTGGGTTAATATGCTTCATCGCGAAGTGTAAAATTTGAGTAGTAACCTTAAGCCTAGTGCGTGGGCCTTTTTTTGGACCCGGGCCTAATTAGGCGCACCTACCTTATAACTCTTTTATTTTCAAAGCAAATGTGAAATTTGGTACGTTTATATTGTTCGTCATGATCTTTTCAATAGATGTAAGGAAAAAATTCTACCCGTTTCACGTTTTCATAGTCGTTGATTTTCATTTGGTTACAAAATATAGTGTTTTAAATCTCTGATACTTTGTATTTCCCCAGCCATATTTTATATTCGACTTATGATTTTCCTTCGTTACAAAATATTTCTTTTAATCTCTGATACTCTATATCTCTAAAACAAAGTAGTTCCCCACCCATATTTTTATATGAACTTGTTTTCTTATCTATCGCATGGTACAGTTTGATCCTTGCAATTGAGAACACCATGTATAAGGGACTAGGACTAAATTGGAACTTGAAATGTCCAGAGTGAAGATTGTTGTCGGAACATTCGGGGGATTAAAAATCACTTTGGTTTCGTAGATATAATACGCTAATTTTTGCACCTCAGGAGCTAAAAAATATGTAAAATATTAACATTACTAGTTGAAATTATTAGAAACATTTTTTATTTCACACTTCTACTGGGTCCATAACCTGTTGGAAGTCCAGCGAGTAATATATATATAATAATAATAATAATATCTCTACCCCTCATTCTAATCACAGGGATTAGCCCAGAAGTCGGAGACTTGTGCGGGAGAGGGGGCGGCATATTATTATTAAGCAGGTCGCATTTGCGCCCAGGAACGACTTACGTTGGTAGGCCCTAACCACTATTCAGTGCAGGAATGAGGAAAACCTGGAAAACCTCATTAATTAGGGGGGTAGTCAAATATCAACCGGCATCAATCTCACATTGACCTAACTATTATTCCACCCTACGATACCCACAGAGAGGGTGCCAATCCTCTCTATGAATATAGCTTATATACGGTCTACCGGCAGCTGGGCTCGAACCAACTCCGTCTAGTCACCTCGATTCAAGTACTAACGCCTTAAACCGCGCGACCACTGACCGATCCATATATATGAAAGACCATTTGATTAAACTGATTTAATTATTTATACATAATCTTAAACAATCTATATATCAGCACCCATGTTACTTCTACGATGACCTTAACTAATCTTAAGTATATTTTATGTGGGATAACTGTCAGTACTGTACAGAAGACTGAACAAGAACAAAATAGATACATGATGCCAATCAGTGGCGTAGCCACGGGAGGTTTTGGAGGTCAAAACCCTCCCCATGAGTTGGGTTGGTTGGGTCATATAGGTAATTTCATACTATAAATCTACAATCACTCTGTTCGCCAAGATTTGACAACACTGTCAGTGATCTAGATCTCCTACGGCAACCCTACATTAAGGTTCACCTGCAACTAAGTTCTAATTTTATTTTTGTCATTTTTGTAACAAATATTGTTCGTACCTGTTTATTATTTACATGTTTATGATCAGATCGTTTTTTATTTACTTTTTATTGTTTCAATTTATTAAAAATTATTGTTTGAAATACTTAACTTTGTCCACTGAACCCCCCTTCAGGTCAAATTTCTGGCTACGCCACTGATGCCAATGGCACTGAAAACGAATATGTAAGCGAATTGGTACACGGTTATGCATGCCAACATATAGTAGGGGAAGGTGTTGACCATGTGGACATTTTTTTCATTTTGCCGGTTGTATTACGGTGATTATCAATTTAAAATAATGACTGCATATTATTAGTGGCCTTCCTGTCATCAAAGTTTGCATAATAGAAGTGTAATTAGTAATTGTTTTTTTATTGAAAAAATGAATTTAGTTTTCGATAAATTTTGTCCACAGGTACAAACATGGTTTGCATGTGACAAGTATGAAAAATATGGCAAACAATAGTTTTAATAAATGCATTTTATTATCTGCAAAACTTACATACCATTACTTCACGTAAAATCATTTGATTTTCAAAAAATAAATACTAATTTTTACATTAAAGTAGGTACTCGTACAAACAAAACAATTTAGGCTACATAACACAAATTTGAACTAATAACAAAGTTAGTTTACACAAAGTGTTTCGAAATCAACAGAAAAAGAAAATAATTATTTTGTTCTGGATGTACAATCGTTTGCAATAATAATGACACTCTCTTAAAACAGTTTTGAACTTCTGGAAGTTCTGAATAGAAATATCATTAAATCTCTCTTGGTAAGTGAAACAACTAATAACTAATGTTAAAAATTTAAAGCAGATTTCAATATGAATACGTCAGAAGTTCAAAATAAATTGCAAAATTCATTTTAGTGAGTGTCATTAATATTGCAAACGATAGTACCTCCTATCTCAGAAGGAGGAGGTAATTTATATTCAATATCATTTAGATGAACCAAAGATATGTCATCCACATTTGGGTAATGAAATTTGTTGCCCTTCCTCCTCAAAAATTTGATTCTGTATTCCAAATCATTTTCTTTTGTTTCTACATGGCCTACATAATACTTAAGGATTTTTTTGGTTGCAAATCTGACTAGAACATAATCGATTTCCTTGATGTTACCTTCATCTACGTTAATTAAATCAACAATATTCTCTTTCGCAGATTCTTCGTCACTTGACATATATGCGGTGATTAAATTAGACACGTCACTATCTGAACTTGACTCATCATTCAAAACTTGAATTTTTGTTGTAGTATTTTGATCAACTCGTCTACGTCTCCATTCTTGCTTTTGTCGTTTTTTTTTCTTCTAATTATTCTAGTCTGTCTTTTTCCGGAGTTTCTGTTAATATTTTTGTTGATCCTCTATTATTCTTGTATGATATTTGCTTCTTAACAATGTTTAAGCGTCTAGGAAGTGGTTTTATCTGTTCAGGGGTTAAAACTGTAGTTGAATAGTTTTATTTGTCACTCTCAACAGATTGCAGATTTTTATTATCGACAGCGGTCTTCGTTTCTGCTAACATAGTTCCCTGTAAGGAAGGGGCAGATGACTGCACTGATATCAAATGACGTTCTGTTTTTATTGGGTGATTCCGGGGCATTTTTTTATGTAGGTAGGTATTTACTCCTAAAGAAAAACTTACTTAGATAAATTCATGATAAAAAAATAGGTTCCTTATTTTTAGTAGAATATAAAAACTAAATAATTCTGTGTGAAACATAGGCGTGTCCACATCCTCCTCACTCATCAGTTTTGTCTGAATGAGATTATAAAATTTTAGGTTAGCATAGTTGGGATTTTAAAATGTTACAGAAGTATAGGTAAATGATATAACAATATTCGGGTAAAGTATAAGTCAGCTCAAATTACACAATACAATGGAATGCCTTACAAATATTATTATAAAAACTTACTTTTTGGGCAACAAAACACAAAATAATCTTCAGCTCCCTAACAGATCTACACTCCCTAATGAAATCAGAAATACAATACACTTACGTATTCACTGTTTCTTGCCCAAAAGCTGAACCCAGCAACTTATGTGGTTTAAAAGAAAACTTCATTGTCCACATGTACCCCGTGTCCACATAGTCAACACCTTGCCCTACATGCATTTGATGAGTAAGTATGAGTGTAGTCTTTTTACTGTTTAAGAAAGGTATTTTAAGCTAATATGTATCAAATCTCCTACAATTCCTATCAATGAAGTCATATGTATGTTCTCGGATACCAAACATCTAGGTATGCTAATGAACATCCACAGACAAAACTCTATTCAATAATTATCTAAAAAATTTAATATATTTACTAACCTCTGGAGTGGGAACTCGAAATTCAACCACAATAATTGAGATCTCACTTATTTCTACGTTTTATTAGGATCGCTTCATCAGGTGGCCTCCTTTAACTTGAGTCAAATATCTAACTATAAAGATGATTATACCAATAAATTAAAATTATTTGAAATTGAATGTCAAAATGAAATATCGACAACGTCAAACTGATTAACTGTCAATGAATATCATAACAACCTACTAAAATAAATAAAAATTAATAAAAAAATTTTACCTTTTATGTTCCCACTCCAGAGGTTAGTAAATATATTAAATTTTTTAGATAATTATTGAATAGAGTTTTGTCTGTGGATGTTCATTAGCATACCTAGATGTTTGGTATCAGAGAACATACATATGACTTCATTGATAGGAATTGTAGGAGATTTGATACATATTAGCTTAAAATACCTTTCTTAAACAGTAAAAAATGTTACAAAAGCTAATAATAAGGAATATATGGGTAGATATTGTGGGTGTAATTCAACGCAGGTTGGGGCTTTTGTCCACTGAGTAGTTAGTTTCACACAATATTGTTAATACCTAAAAATATATGAAAAAAACTATGCATAAAAGGTAAAATTTTTTATTAATTTTTATTTATTTTAGTAGGTTGTTATGATATTCATTGACAGTTAATCAGTTTGACGTTGTCGATATTTCATTTTGACATTCAATTTCAAATAATTTTAATTTATTGGTATAATCATCTTTATAGTTAGATATTTGACTCAAGTTAAAGGAGGCCACCTGATGAAGCGATCCTAATAAAACGTAGAAATAAGTGAGATCTCAATTATTGTGGTTGAATTTCGAGTTCACTCCAGAGGTTAGTAAATATATTACATTTTTAGATAATTATTGAATAGAGTTTTGTCTGTGGATGTTCATTAGCATACCTAGATGTTTGGTATCAGAGAACATACATATGACTTCATTGATAGGAATTGTAGGAGATTTGATACATATTAGCTTAAAATACCTTTCTTAAACAGTAAAAAATGTTACAAAAGCTAATAATAAGGAATATATGGGTAGATATTGTGGGTGTAATTCAACGCAGGTTGGGGCTTTTGTCCACTGAGTAGTTAGTTTCACACAATATTGTTAATACCTAAAAATATATGAAAAAACTATGAGTGTAGTCCCTGAAAAAAATATTTTTATCGTAAATATTGTCATTGCATTAGATATATTTATGATATTGCCGTTTTGACAATCAGAAAAACAAAGTTTTGAGATAAGTTATGTTTATAAATCAAAAAGGATAGTGAATATAATAAAATTTATTTCAGATTTTTATGCTCGTTATTTTTTTTAAGATGAATTCACGTCGAATTTGTGGAAATGCCTTTGATTTATCGAAAGACAAAATTTAAAAAAAACTTGGTTTATTGATGACAGTAAAGACAGCTAAATCATATCTATATATTACGAAAAACCTAATTATTGAATTACTTGAAACACGACGATTTTCTTGACTGTCTTACCTGAAAATTCCAATCTTATTAGTAATAACTTTACTGATCGATATATATATATATATATAAATAGATATTAGGTACTTTAAAAATTAATTGAAACTCCCAAACGTTGTTAGCAATGCAAGTTTCTATATATTTTGTAATTATAGTGTTTTACAAATTAATACTTATGATTCGTCAAAGTAAAATAATAATTCAGTTTATATCTTCATTTTTGCTGAAACAGTATAGTAAGTTATCATATTGTAAACATTAGACAGTTGATTATAACATGTATACACGTTTTTTAATCGACGCGTTGCTTATAAATTGTACTTGTTAAATTTCATGATCTCAAATTGAGTAATAAAACATTTAGACTCTTCTTATCAAATTTTAGGTATAGAAATTGAAGCCGTTTCTAAAAAAGCGAGGGAGGCCTGTGAAACCATAGGTAGAGCGTAAACAACAATCATGTTTGTCGCCCAACTAGATAACAGCACACGTTCACGTTCCACTGCTGCTTCGTAGATTACCACCACTTGCCGGAGGCCTATCGGTTCGCTGTTTCACTTGCTCAGGCTGAGTGATTGCTTTTCTACAAAATCCCCCCTCAAACAAAGAAACAGGATTCAGAGCGTGGATTACCACCTCCAACTGTTAGTCGGCATGGGTACCAGCTCCTCTCCGTCTGTTAGTGTAAATTGATTTGTTTGCTGTTGCAGTTTAGTTTTCATCGACTCAAAAGATTAACCTCAGCTTAAACAGTTAAGTATAAGTGACGACTAATGGGTGGCATCTTTCGACAGAAGAGTGGACCACATTTATACTAGTTACTAGTAGTCGGGCTAGACAAATTATTCATGACGAGTCAATCATAATAATGGATGGTAGCTTTTCTGTGGAGTGCTTCGGTAGAACGCCCTGTCGACCGACTTTCTGTATAGCCATCATGTCAACTCCGAACAGAGAAGAGCGGCTGGACGATGTTTTCCAACCTGTGAGGGTGAAAGCAGCCCGACAACATCGTCAGCTCGAAGAATTTAGAGGTCTGTGGTGCGACGATTCCAAACAGTATGTAAAGAGTAAAGAAACTGAGTTTACGACAGAAATGCAAATTAGACGAGAATTGGCAGTTAAAAATTTAGCTAAATTAATATTTATAAAAGGATACTGGATGAAATCGCCGAGGTGTTGGAAAACGGACATATTGGAAATTGACTTCCATGATTTACCTAGATGGATTTTCAGATGCGTTGTCAGACAAACTGTTTGATTTTCGAGGTAAATAATTACAAATACATAAAACTAACTGTGTGGATTTTTTATTGTATTGTCAGTATAAATTGACAATTTAAATAATTCTTGTTAGTAGTTGGTTCTGTACGTTTTCATACAGGGTGTATCTAAATAACACCAAAAAAATGCATGAGGCAATTTTCTGATAAAAATTAATAGGGGTGTCTGGTATAAAATTTAAAAAATGCCCCTTCAAAAATTCCAAAATAAAATTGTTTTTATTTTTTTATCTTCCATGTATATCAAGCAAAAGAAACCAAAACAAACCAAAAATCAACATTTTTTCTTATATTTTTTTGATAATTTTTTCCTTTTAAAAAATTTGTCAAATTCATTTACTAACGTTTTGATCTATTCAAGTTTTTTCGAAAAGTTAAGGATTTATGATAAAAAAATAAATGTATTACAATGCATTTTTATAAAGATGAGCTGTTTAACGCGAGTGTATTTTGCCGATACATCTGGTGGCCTGTCTTCGCAATAGAATCCATAAAAATAAATGTCAATGTCATGTATTGTTACTGTTTCGTACTCTTTCACGTTTTATGATTTTTGATGAAGGGAGTAACTTTTCAGGGAAGGTTTTTTTTCGAAAAATTTTATACCACATACCCCTAGTAATTTTCATCGGAGAATCGTCCCTCTCGGTGTTATTTAGATCCACCCTGTATATTGAAATTTATTTATATTTGTTACAGATGCACAGACTGGCTCTGGGGCCGCTTCGCTCACGCCTAGCTACGCCACTGTTCCCAATGGCAGCAGTCCTTCTCTTGGGAGATAAAGCATTAGTGGTATTGAAGTGAACCAATTGTCGAAAAATATTTTGTACTTCATGTTTCGAGGAACACTGAGTCATTCTTACAACTACATTGCTGCTTACCCCTAAATCTAGTGTGTTTTCAGGTACTATATTGCTTCGGACTCCAGCAAATATTTCATATGCATATGAAAATCCAGATATACCACTCAATACAAAGGCTTTATAACCCCATTTGTGGGTTTTTCTCGGATTATATTGTTTTAGAGACGATCGTGCTTTCGTGGGGATTATATGTTCGTCGACTGAAAGATATTCTTCTTTTGGAACCAACAGTAACGGATCATTTAGTTTACTAAGGAGGGGTCTAAGTTTGTGCTATCGTGTCCATTTTGGCCATGAGGAATAAAAGTGGTATTATCATTGAAGTGAATAAATCGTTTGATTTCTTCCCAACGGTTGCATGACATAACATACACCAAGGGATGTCCCAGATATGAATTCCAGTAGTTTCTGGTTCCAGGAATTTTTACGACAGACATAAAAGTACATATTCCAATGAACTGTTTTATTTCCACTTCAGAAATTCTAACTGGTTTATGTGGATTTTTCTGAACAGCGTATAAATTAGTTTGGTAGGCAATATCTCTCAATATTTCATCAGTGAAAAAAAAATTGAAAAACTGATATGGTGACTCTAAGTCTGCAATTTCAGAGGGAAAGGTTTCATTTTCTAGAAATCTGATATCATCTTCTGAAATCGTTAGATTAGAGTTTTTCCACTGAGGGAGCTCAACTTTCCTATTCCTTGGCTGTCTAACAAATTCAATTAGAGGGATGTCGTATTCCTAAATATTTTCTACAATATTTTCCTGAATATTGTCATCTCTAGGTGGGTTACATAGTATCTCTCTACCTGTATGCTCTTCATCGAATAAATTATCATCGTCACTAACATTTCCATCAGGTAGCTCCACTAATGTAGCATTTTTGTTGCAATAAAATCTCCTACAATTCATTATACAGGGTGTCCGGAAAAGACGTGTACAACGGAAGACCACAGACTCCTGGGTTCAAATTAAGCCGATTTAGCCCAATTTACTTATTTCCAAAATTGCTTCGTTTAGCCGCTAGAGAGCGCCAAAGTTTGAGAAAATTTTTGTTTATTCCGAATATCTCGAAAACGACTTGATCGATTTTAACCATTTTTGGGCTACGCAGTTATAAGTCTAACTGACACTTTTTGACGTTATTTAGAATCTTTTGCAGTTATTAGAAATGTAAGAAAAATCATGTATCATGCAAATATAAGCACATATTTTTTAACCTCCTGTACAATTACTCTCAGTTTTTTTTTGTTAGTAGCTGACTTTATTTAGAAACTTTTTTATACTCACAGAATTTTGAATAGATGAGTAGTTTAGGCAGAAAAAATATTTTCATATGTCAACAATATCAGCATTCGTTCTGCAACAAATAACGAAAATTCCAAAACTCTCATTTATATTTTATTTAATAAATACAAGATAATAAAATATAACAAAAAAGAGTTATGATCACTTTACAATAAATGCTCAAAGTGACCACCGTTTTCTCTTATGCAACAAGTAATCCGTTTTACGAAGTTGTAGTGCAGCCTCTCCATGATTCCTGCATTACCTCGTAAAATATTAACTGCGTCTTGGATTCGCCTAAACAATTCCTCTTCATTATTAACTGCAGAGGCATATACTTTAGTTTTTACTGCACCCCACAAAAAAAAATCGCAAGGGGTTAAGTCTGGTGCTCGAGGTGGCCATTTTATAGGAGCATCGTTTCCTCTTCCGATCCACCTGTTAGGATACAGATTATGTAAATATTGACGAACGGGTATTGTAAAATGAGGGGGTGCACCATCGTGCATAAACCACATGTTACGACGAAGTAATAACGGCAAATCGTCCAACAAATTAGGTAATACTTGCTGTAAAAAATTTAAATAGTTGACCCCATTCAATCGATGTGGAAGCACAACCGGACCAATAATAAAGTTGTCGATAATTCCCGCCCACACGTTTACTCTGAATTCATATTGAAAATGTCTTATTTCAGTACAGTGTGGATTTTCATCAGCATAAACGTTTTTGTTGTGGTTATTAATGATGCCTGACCTAGTGAAACATGCTTCATCTGTAAATAAAATGTTTTTGCTGAAGTTGATATCATGGGCTCTTTGATCTTGTATAAAATTACAAAATGCTAAACGTTTTTCGGGGTCAATGGGTAGCAATTCATGTACCGATTGAATGTGGTACGGATGTAGTAATTGCTCCTTCAAAACATCATGAACTATGGTTTTGGTATCCCTATTTCATGTCCAATGCGTCTTGCACTAATTTTTGGGTTCTCTTCTATCTTATCTAGGATTTGTTCCTCCACCTCTATAGTTTTCGTAGTACGTTGACGCCCTTGAGCCGCATTCATTTGGTGGAAGGAACCAAATTCGCGAAGTCGCCTTTCGATGTTGGCAAAAGTTTGATGATTTGGCACTCGTCGATGAGGGAATCTGTCCATGTAGACCCTAACACTTTTGCGGCCGTTACCTTGACAAAATCCATAAACCAAAAGCATATCTACTTGTTCGGAATATGTATACGTATCCATGATGAAATAATGAAAAATGAGAAAAATAAACAAACACAACAATAACGACAACAAATAAAGTAAGATCTAAAGTAACTAAGTAATTGAGCAAGAAGAATACACCGAGAGACTAATTTCAGTAGCTGATTAGATTTGACACACAACTGACACTTAAAATAACAGAGCCAACTTCTGGTACTTCATTGTTGCAGAACGAATGCTGATTTTTACTGTTTAAGAAAGGTATTTTAAGCTAATATGTATCAAATCTCCTACAATTCCTATCAATGAAGTCATATGTATGTTCTCTGATACCAAACATCTAGGTATGCTAATGAACATCCACAGACAAAACTCTATTCAATAATTATCTAAAAATTTAATATATTTACTAACCTCTGGAGTGGGAACTCGAAATTCAACCACAATAATTGAGATCTCACTTATTTCTACGTTTTATTAGGATCGCTTCATCAGGTGGCCTCCTTTAACTTGAGTCAAATATCTAACTATAAAGATGATTATACCAATAAATTAAAATTATTTGAAATTGAATGTCAAAATGAAATATCGACAACGTCAAACTGATTAACTGTCAATGAATATCATAACAACCTACTAAAATAAATAAAAATTAATAAAAAAGTTTTACCTTTTATGCATAGTTTTTTTTTCATATATTTTTAGGTATTAACAATATTGTGTGAAACTAACTACTCAGTGGACAAAAGCCCCAACCTGCGTTGAATTACACCCACAATATCTACCCATATATTCCTTATTATTAGCTTTTGTAACATTTTTTACTGTTTAAGAAAGGTATTTTAAGCTAATATGTATCAAATCTCCTACAATTCCTATCAATGGAGTCATATGTATGTTCTCTGATACCAAACATCTAGGTATGCTAATGAACATCCACAGACAAAACTCTATTCAATAATTATCTAAAAAATTTAATATATTTACTAACCTCTGATATTGTTGACATACGAAAAATATTTTTCTGCCTAAACTACTCATCTATTCAAAATTCTGAAAGTATAAAAAAGTTTCTAAATAAAGTCAGCTACTAACAAAAAAACTGAGAGAAATTGTACAGGAGGTTAAAAATATGTGCTTATATTTGCATGATACAACATTTTTCTTATATTTCTAATGACTGAAAAAATTCTAAATAAGGTCAATAAGTGTCGGTTAGACTTATAACTGCGTGGCCTAAAAATGGTTAAAATCGATCAAGTCGTTTTCGAGATATTCGGAATAAACAAAAATTTTTCGCAAACTTTGGCGCTCTCTAGCG
The DNA here is from genome assembly GCA_025584915.1 of Monochamus saltuarius. Taxonomy (NCBI): domain Eukaryota; kingdom Metazoa; phylum Arthropoda; class Insecta; order Coleoptera; family Cerambycidae; genus Monochamus; species Monochamus saltuarius. The sequence goes on from CM046729.1 coordinate 20,486,684, forward strand.
GCTAAACGAAGCAATTTTGGAAATAAGTAAATTGGGCTAAATCGGCTTATTTTGAACCCAGGAGTCTGTGGTCTTCCGTTGTACACGTCTTTTCCGGACACCCTGTATATATACTCCAGGCTTGTAACAACTTTCAAATAATTGTTGATTTACTCCAAAATAGTAGTATTCCCATTATCAAAGTTATACCCTAATTGGGGTGACTTTGATAGGTACTTTTTTTTTGCATAAAATCCAATTCTTCGGATGTAAGAGTTATCAATGTCACCAACTTTGCCTCATTTTCAATATATTTTTTTTATCAATCTTATGCGCACTTGGGTCGACTTTGATAATCCATAAGTTTATATGAATTATCAAAGTAACCCCCTATAACGAAATAAAAATCAATTCAAATATGCCATTCTCACAAAAGCTCCAATAAAAGTTTTTAGTTGGTATAAAAATAAAACTTTATTTTCTATAAAAATACAAAACTAAAATTGGTACATTCTTTGGTAGCAAGTTTAAATAATAGTCTTAAAACTTAACATAAATAATTTAACGTTCAAACACATCAACCGATCTCGAAAATACATATCTTGTTCCGCGCCCTCCAGAATTTTCTGCAGGCTGTTCTAGAACAGCTATGACGTCCTCCAAGCTCACTGTAAAAGAGTCGTTAGGAACAACTTTAAAAGTAATTTTGTGGTGCCTAATGACTTTAATCCCAAGACGTGGAATTCGTTGTGTTCTACTTGCTCTTCAACCTTGGCAACGTATCGATACCTGGTAGAATTTCTGTTTCCAGATAACACTTTAACTAGAATAAACATACCAGGCACAATATTGCTAGAATCGATGGATAAATAGTCAACTTCTTCAACAACATCGGAGTGTGCGTCTTCATTACAATTTGACAGTTCTTCCGAAATATGATCCTCTTCGTCGCTTTCGTCAGATTCGTTTGTAGGGCAAACAACACTTTTTCCAGCTTCCACAGCTAACCGCTTCTTTTTCTGTGATGGTTTTCGAACAGGAGCGCTGTTGTAACGTTTTTCCTTAAGATAAGACACTAGATTATTTTCAAATTCTGCCCCAAATTGATCATCATTATTATCATCACACGTCGGAATTTTATTTAAAATTTTATCAGGGTTCAGTGGGTAAATTCCGGTTGCTTCAAATCCAGCCCTTAAATCATGACAAATTGCTAGTGGTGAGTGCATTCCAGAAGAATTCATTTTTTTTAGAGTAAGTTGTAGTAATTGAGGAAATTCTTCTTTCTTTAAAGAAGATTGTTTAGGATTTTGCATTTTCCAATCTAACAATATAGACCTCCATGCCGTCTTTAACGGTCTGAAGAAAGCGACATCGAGAGGTTGGGTGAGGTGAGTCGAATTAAGTGGCAAACATAAAAAGGCAATATTATTTTGGCCACACAATTCTAACACTTCATCGGTAAAGTGTGACGACAAATTGTCGCCAATTAAAACCTTCTTCCCCTGCAACTTATTAGCATGTGGTAAAAATGTACTCCTGAACCAATCTGTAAAGCAACTGGCTTCAATCCATCCGCTTTTCGTTCGGTTATATCTGGATCCAGAGCTGCAACAACGGTCCTCACAACATGGATATCCTTTGGGACCATTCTCAGTCCAGCGGTCCCACATATGCTCGGACTTGTAAATCACATACGGTGGTAGCAGAACACCTGTAGCTGACCCACAAAACATAATGGAAATGGCCGATTTTGAATGATTAACCACATTTTCAGGATATTTTTTACCCCTGCGATATAGCCATTTCTTTTTCCCAGGATCATCAGCCATGTTAGTCTCATCGTAGTTGAACAAATTGGATGGGGGCACATTGTCAATGCTAATTTTCAAATTGTCAAAATATTGGGATATTACTTCAGGTGAAACACTTGCACGAGCACGTTTTATATTAGCTCCTAGGCGCTGTGTCAGACTAGCCTTATGTCTTTTAATAAGCGAATAAACCCAATCTCGACCAGGGATATTATTTTTAAAACGGTTAACGTTTCGTCCTTGCCTATCCAAGAATGATTTTGTAACCATTTGTAGATCTTCTACATTTAGCGGAAACCCCCAGTCACTGCAGGTTACTACAGACTGAATTATTCCCTCTTCTTCTTGTTTACTGAAAACAGTTTGCCCTCCATGTGATTTCACATGCATGCCTTTGTATTTATTGAATAAAGTCCCATAAGGAATCTTGAATTCCTTGGATGTTTTGTTAATGGACCAGTTTGAATCAACAATTTTCTCTAAAGCTTTATCAATATCTTTGTCGCTATAGTTCTTATACGCTCTGCACCCGACTTTGCGCTTATAAATACGTCCCATTGTTGATCCTCGTATTCTTTCTTAATGGCACTGACCTATAATTAAAATTAAAACTGGCTTAAATGAGAGCAAACAGCACAAAATTGTGGAAATATATTATTCTTTAAATTATGGGGCGACTTTGATAACTATCAATCTCACCCCAAAAGTATTATCAAAGTGACCCCACATGATATATCCAATAATACATTTTTAAATAAAAGTATTTGGCGCCGAGTTCACAAAAAGTGAGGTTCAGTGAAAAACACTTCATGATAAATTACCGTTATTTTCATAAAAATAGTTCAAAGTCATGAAATACTTTATAATTTTGAGCGGTGTCAATTTAGCCTCACATTGAAGCATTGTTTCAAAGTATTTACAAAAATATTGTAACAAATACTTACCGACACACAAACATCAAACATTAATGGTGGAATTTCACTCTTTCGACTGACCATGGCGCGGATGTCGACAGATTACTTTAGCGCGAAATTTGAATTTATTTAATAAAATATTACCAATTATCAAAGCCCCCCCGTAAAGTCAATTTCACCCCGTTTGACGGTACAATAGATATTTAAGTAAGTAAGTAGATGGCAATAAATAATGCAAATAATACCTTTATCATACGTAATAATAACGAAAAACTAATGATGCACCTGTCTTAACACACCATACGGCTAGACTAGACAAATCTAGAGAGTGATTAATCGCTGGCTTGTAGACAAGCGCGACGGGCGAAGCGTGTGAGAAGCAACATTTCATAGGAGTACTAAATCTGAATGCGACCAGATATCAAATATACAAAAATAACAAAAATAATTGCATTACATAACATCTATTATTTTTAGTAGAAACAGTGATATAACAGTTTTTGCCAATTTCGAGGCGTTAGATAATAAAAATGATAAGAATTATTTCAAAATTTATCTCGTATTATCAATTTTCCAAGGTCGAAAATAATAGAGAGTGACTAATTCACAATACAGAGATGAGTACGGAATATACGGGTGGCATGATTACCTAGCGTGCCATTTGAGGAGAGTTAAAATACACAAAATTATCAAAAATAAGTTGACGTCGACTGAACCTAGCACATTAACAATTTACTTTAAATGTACCACCTGTGCCATCCTCTCTACAAATTAGTATGCCGTTCTTTTGGAAGGCGACGAATTTTTGCACAAATTTTGCAACTTGTGTTTTAATTATTTATAGCGGGAAAATCTCAACTTTTGACAAAATTTGCGAAACTGTAAAACACTACAAATATTATTGCTCATTTTTCATTATTATCTGGTTCATAAATTTGTTTTGAGCTTCTGACTACCTACCATGGCAGTTACATGATGAAAATGATAGAAAACGTTATAGTTGACAAAATTTGTTACAAATAGAAATTTTCCCACCATTAAATAAATCGCGCAAATATTTCATTCAAAAGGACAAAAGGCTTTAGAATACATACACACTATTTACTCACCAATAAAATTAATTACCTACATTCATAATTAAATTAGGGAAAGGCATACCCGAAATTTTGCCCGCCCGAACGATATACCCGCCCATGATAGCGCTGGAAATGGAAGAGAATCCTACCCGTTGCAAACTACCTGCTCGAGTCGGCACTCGGCAAACGGGCAAATGAATGTCAGTCGCCGATTTACGTCGGCGATCGCGTGGCGACTGGTAGCCAGCGACCTATGGCTCTGCAGTGCCTCAAGTCGCTGATCTCGATTTTAAACAGCGACTTAAGCGGCGTTTACATTAGTCAACTTCTGATCGGTCGATCGAGTTGATCGATCTGAGGTCGTTCGATAAAAAGGTTTACATTTTAATCGTTGTCGGTCGACATTCTTATCGTTGAAGATGGCGCGTGTGAAACGTAAAGAAATTTTAAGTGTAACATCAGCAGTTGCAGTTAATTTGTTAAGCGAACTGAAAAATATAATTTGTCGGAAAATAAACCGAAAAAGACGTCGTTGGTGGGTTAGAGAGTGGATACATCTTCAGTTCCACTTTTACGGGATTTTATTATTTTATTTACTTCACGGCGATAAATTATGCGAATAGATTTAATTTTTTTCTTTCACAACAGCAACTGTCAATACCTCGAAATTCATTTCTTCTATTATTGCCTCTATCGCCCTTTTCTTCAAATTACAGTTTTTATATAAGTCACAAGAATTGTTCCACAGACGTTCATTCTGTTGATAAAGATCTATAAATTTAATGATTTTACTTCCAGTCCGATTTAATTTAGACATTTTCCTGCTTTTTTACGATCAACAACAGAAATATCTGTTTTAATCGACTGTCAACTAATTCAGAAATGTTTAGACGGTCGCCTGCTAGTTGAAACGACCGAGTTGTTCCACCAAAAGTAGCCACAATGTCAACTTCTAGTTGAACGACCGGTAGTCACCCAGTCTCAGTTGAAATCGGGTTTACATGGGCGATCGTAGGCGACTTTAAGTCGATCAACTTAGTCGTTCGACCAGAAGTTGCCTAATGTAAACGCCGCTTTAGGTCGCCGTTAAAAGTCGCAGCGACTTGTAGGTCGCTGTCACCAGTATACCGGTGACTTGAAAATCGCCGTTAAGTTCATCACTAAGACTTGCTGTCATGGTTCGAAATTTTGGAAATTTATCCTACTTAAACTTTATTAAACATGTTTGCATCTGTAATTGAGCTTCTATTATAGTTAACTTAACTTTTTCTTACTTTTTATGTAATAATAATCGCTACTGGAGTTTAAGGTATGTCATTTACACTTTTATTTCTTCTGCTCAAATAAATTACTTTTTTTCAATTGCAAGTTTTATTAAGTGAATCTATGTTGAATTAACTATATTTTGATGCCACAGCTATCACAATTGGTTTGAGTTTATTAATTTCAATTTATAAAATTTCTTTTCAAGTTCTAGTATATGTCACAATTTTCTGTCATTCTTGGATGGGTTTTTATGTTACATATCCATCATTTCACCTTTATTTATTTAAAATGAATTTCTTTATTACCTATGCTTGTAATATATGAGTCTTAATTAATTAAATTTTAAATCCTTTGATGTTTGCATAGCAATTTGCTTTAAACATTGAATATTATCTTATTCTTTTCTCATTTTCTTTGAGATGTTTTTAGAGTTTTACCTCTATGTTTTCTTATGTAATTTAGTGATAATATAGTTCATGTAGACAAAACAGATTTTATGTTGTAAATCTTTAAGTACATTATCTATAATACGTTGAAACGTCGCAGTAGCATTCTTTAACTCGAAGGGCATCCGAACATATTCATAATGTCTATCTAGTGGAATCCGCTTGCCAAGTCTAGGGTGGTAAAATACTGATATCGCCCGAGTTTGTCAAAGATGTCAGAAATATTAGGTAAAGGGTACCTATCAGTTTTTGTATTGGCATTAGTTTTCCGGTAATCCGCCATAAGGCGCCATTTTTGTTTACCTGTGGCGTCAACTTTCTTTGGTATAATCCAGATTGGTGCACTATAGGGAGATTTAGAGGGTCGGATAATATTACTTTGCAACATTTCATTACTTTGTCATTTTACTTCTTGCTGATACACACGAGGATATCGATACGTTTTAGTATGAATAGGTATTTGGTTATGGGTTTTAATTTCATGTTTAACCTGATGAAAGGAAGTGAAAACAAGTTTCATATTTTTTACAAAGTTCAAAAAGATGAAATTTTTCCTCGGAATTCAAATGTTCAGTTCTAAGCAAGGTTGTTATATATTTTGAATTTTGATTAATATGGTTTAACATAGTTCCTTCTTTAGTTTTAATCTGTAATGTTTGAGTAAAGTATTCATCAAGTAGTGTTGCAGATAAAGTTTGGTCAGGGGCAATGGATTGGGTTTCTGAAGTAGTATTATATACACTGCCTTCATAAATGATTACAAGCCACGTGACCAGTACTGTGATTTTCGAAGAACAACTGGTATGCAAATAAATTTCTTGTATCTCTCAATTGCCGTAGTGAGGAAAAGGATATTCGCATATGAGTTGCTCTGCGATTGATTTGAGAATTTCGACCCTGATCACGTGGATTGTAATTATTTATGAAGGCACTGTATTTCAATTTGTGCTAATCCGTTTTCCGCACGTGTTACGCATGCAGGGATATAAAAACTTGGAGATAGTTGCCCTTGGTATTTTGCGTGTGTAACTTTTTTGCAGCTTAGTGTATCCATCTGACTACCGAAACAATCGATTCTCCTACCTGTTTTTTTTTAAAAAACGTATACTTTGCTGAAGTCGGTAGGAGTAACCATTTTTGAAATAATCCTATTTGAAATGCTCAGTGCACTGAGTAAAAACTGTTTTGGTTTTAGGTAAAGTGCCTTTTCTGCTGAAAATATAGCAAAATGTTACTTGAAAAAGTTGTTCAGAATGGTAAATTATGGAGACGTGCAAAATTTCAAAAAGATCGGCCTGCTTTAATAAAATCTTTGTACCTACTTGATTGAAAAATGGTTTCATCAAACCTCGCCCATCTCGAAATTGCACGTCTCCATAATTTACCATTCTGAACAACTTTTTCAAGTAACATTTTGCTATATTTTCAGCAGAAAACGCACTTTACCTAAAACCAATACAGTTTTTACTCGGTGCACTGAGCATTTCAAATAGGATTATTTCAAAAATGGTTACTCCTATCGACTTGAGCAAAGTATACCTTTTTCAAATAAAACAGGTAGGAGAATCGATTGTTTTGATAGGCAGATGCATACACTAAGCTGCAAAAAAGTTACACACGCAAAATACCAAGGGACCCCCCGTACCCACCCCAATGGACCTTGTGGAAATAAATGGATTAGTCCATCAAATTGCTCATCAAAATTTAGCTGTATATACCAAATTTCATTCATTTATCACAACGCGATTGAGAGATATTGCAAAAAATGATTTCCATTCCTCCCTCTTCAATGGATCCCTGTGCCCTTAGGAAGCATTTCCGGACCCATGTTCATTTGAACTTTTTTACTTAGTTTTGATCATAGAATCGGCCTGTTCAGGGTTGGCAGCTAATTATGAGACACCCTGTATTAACGGGAAATTTTAAATGTCTAACAGAGTTAGCCTCAGTGTTTATGGGTTCATTGTGTCTTTGTATCTGCAAGGGAATGAGACATTTATATTTGACAGCATTAAGTTTTTGGGATTAATGATTAGTCCCAAGTGTTGAAGAGTTTCAAAGCCTATTAGTCCATCGAAATATTTACTGAATTCAAATATAATTGCTTTCTTCATATAATTTGAATTGAATTCATTAAAAATTGGAATATACGCCATGAAATAAGATTTTTGAGAACCAGTGCATGCTGTAATAATGTTTGTTTCAGAATGAGTGCAATTTGGGTAAAATTGTGAAATTACAAAGGGGTTAATGATGTTTTTTCCACATCCAGTATCTAAGAAAAGTCGAATAGGAGAGTTTTGAATTTTAATGAAAGGACGTTTATTATTCTCAACATTGTTCAAAACTATATTGGATCCTGAGGGGTATGGGTTTCTTGAATAGTTATTTCTTGCGGTCTATCTTCTGGAAATTCCAGGTAAGCATCGTAGGAATAATTGCTTAGGTATCCTTGTTGAGGAGAATAATCTTGGTCGAATCCTGGTTCATATTCAGAGGGATTATATTCAAAATTATTTTGTTCAGGGTTGTTTTGGTCAAAGAGTTCAGTATTGAATAATTCTTGTACTGCAATTAGAGAAGTTTTGTTTTCAGGAGAGGTTTTCCGTTGAAATTGTGTGCGTTGGGGGCTATGACTTGTAACGGAGTTTTTTTTATTTATTTAGAGATAAATAAATTTTAAACCTCTTACGGGTGTACTGGCAAACGACCAAGTTACACAAGATCTTGCAGCCGGCTAGCTACTCAATCGGTTCGTGAATGAAACAGTTGTTAAATTGAGATTAAGATTAGTTAGATGTGTTTATTTGTTGATAAACAACAAATTCATAAAACAAGTTTAAAAACAAATAGATAATTGAAAAATATACAAAGTTGAATTTAAAACGTTTACATACAACTGGAACAAGTCTGTACCACTAAAGTTCTCACATTAATCTCACTGGATTATTATGTGACAAAGTGCTGGTGGTATATGGAGTGATCTTACTCTCAAAGGTGACAGCTGAGGGGGTTTTGCCTCGATAGGATGTCTGTAGGACTGGTTATTACGATAGCTGGCAAAAATCAGATGGTCCATTCAGCGCCTATGACAAAATACCTCCACCCAGGACGCAGTGTTGATGGATGCTGTTACTCTCTTAGTCGGTGGTACTCCCGTCACAATGCAGATCTTGTTACAGTGTACAGCAGAAAAAATTGAAGTGGTTAATGTGGTAATTATAATGTTAGAAGATATCAAACATTCCCAAAATCTTGTAGTCAAATTGTACTAATTCGCTGGATTAATACAGAAGTATGTGTCGCATTTAGTACTTTTTACAGGACAAGAAAAAAAAACTGAATAACTTATATTAAAATTTAAAAAAACCGTTACTTTATTGTGTTTTTAGTGCAGAATATTCTCTTAATATTAGGATACTTCATTTTTATAAAAATCAAAAAATATGGGACATAGCATACTTTTGTATTGAAAATGGTATCATATTATGTCCATTTTAAGTGACTTAGGATACTTTGATTTTGTAACAATTATTATCTATGTACATACTTAGAAATCAAGAACAAAACTAAAAGTATGCTTAATCAAGCTTACGTAACGTTATTTATTAGGAACAGAACTATTATTATTCCTGGAATATAAAATGAACAAACTAAAACATACAGAAACTTAAAAGAAAATGAAAATCCTTACGGTAAAACTGGAATGGTGAAAGATAATAATTATTCATTATATGAATCTAGCTCATCCCTTACATTTTCACTGTAAGGTAGTCCTTGAAAAAAGTCGTGGTACTGAGAACTAGTTTGTTGCAAAGAAAAAGGTGTTCATACTTTTTTGTCTTGATCGGAACTAAAGTTTGATACAAGGGTTTCATTAAGTAATCGTTTTTTCTGCATTGTCTTTCTCCCTTTCTGTAGCAAATTTATTTTATTGTATTCTGTAGCTTCATACCCATACGTGAACAATGTTGTCTGGATACTGCGGGCTCGTCTCTATAATTTCAATTTTCTGCCATTTTCCTTTTTCGTTATTAGTGTCCTTATCCCAGTTTAGAGAAGTCTGTAGTTGCAAATCTTTTAAATCGAATATAAACTCTTTTGCCATTTCCCAAACCTTATACTGAGGATTATTTCTTTTGGCAGTGCGAACCAAGATATACCATTGGTCCGGTAAATATATTGGAATATTTTTAGGCCGCGTTCTATCAGGCTATGTACGGAATCGCCTTCATTCTGGGTATGACCTTTTTCTAAATAATTGTGACGAATTTTAATGGTATGTTTATTTGTTAAATAATTATACAAACTGTAGAGGTATTTATTTCGGTTTTGTCCAGAGCAATTGTCGGAATAAAAGGAAAATTCCTTATGCCTTTTTTAACTTTCTCACCTATAAATAATATAAGAGTTTCCTATTTCTGATGCACCTCTCGATTCCGCCTAGTGATTCCCTCATGCCACATGTAACGACATTCTTTTGAAGCCAAATTAAAAATAGTAAAGTTGTATGTGGATAACTTCAATTTGTAATTGGTAAGACCCACTTGTAATTTTGGTGCAGGCAAGATTTCGAGGGCAAATACAGCTACACAGAACTCCTTGTCATTTTTTCCCATTTCTTTGTCTTTATTTTTATATTCTCGAGCTAAATCCTTAGTCTTAATATGGAAGTTATACTCATCTTGTAGTTTAATGTTTTTTGATCAGCTGAAGAATGTTCATATCTATTACAAACATCACATTGGTCTTTTTTGGTATCAGAAACGATATGTTAAATTCACAGGTAAATATTTACAGGTATACCGCAGAACTTGTGTGAAATGTTGCTACTTTCACAAAGCTCTTTGTAAAGATCATACATTTTTGCTATATTTAAAGTAGGTGGTACGGGCACAAAGGAATTTATATGCTGACGTACGGATTCTTTAACCTCTTCAGGCAATTGGCTATTCTTTTAACTTTACCGTGTTTGTCGGCAAGGATAGTGACATTTCTATACATTTTTGAGCAATCGTTTTGACTACTTGAGAACATATATCTAACGTATTAAGAACAAAGATTCTACATACCCGCACCTTTTCTGCTCCGTTTAAATGTGACAAGTTATAAATGTATGAATAGTTTCTTTTATTATTTACGGCAATTTCTTCATTTTTATCAGCTCTTAGTCGACATCTCGATTTTGGGAAAAATTAGACGTGCTTCAAAATAAAACTCCCTTTGTCTATGTTACCTGAGGCCTAATATTGATCAAACACTACCGTTCTATTTTGCAGGTACCTTTCATTAGTCGAGCAAACACAATATTGTTTTTCCAATTTTTATACTTTTTTCCACTATTTCTGAATCTCTTGATTTTTTTTCTCCATTCACCTTATTTCTTAATCGTTTACGGGTTCTTTTCTTCTCTGTCGTTTCTTTACGGTCGCGTTCTGTTTCTTCAGAATTTTCATATTCTTCTTGATGTGGTACATAATCTGAATTACTGTCTGTTTCATAAGGGTCTGGTTCGGAAAGTGATTCCTCTTGGTCACTGGTTGCATTATGGGCAATGGAAATGTTTTGACTAGAAATTGGCACGTTGAGGTGTTTATAGAATTCTCTCAAGCTGGTTAAAGTCTGTAAGGTTATCTGTACTGGACATGGTAAGAGGCTTAATGTTTTCATGATGCATCGGAATTTTGGTTTTCACAAAAATCACATAGCAGCAAAAAATATATATTTAATATGGTAACATAGTTGCTATATTTAAGCACCTGAGGTATTTGTCGAATGGCTTCAAGCTGTTGAAATTCTCCAAGCAGGTCATTATCAGTTGCTGCTAAGAGGCATGCTATTTTCCTCTTGCATTGAGATTAGGTTGTTAACATCACCTAGTAGAAAATTACGAATACCAAATAAAATCACGCTTTATCCCAAAAAATTGGGTACATAAAATAAATTTTAATTCATATTTTGTATTGCTGTAACTGGTATATTTAGTCACCTTGAGCTATTTGTGGAATTCCTTCAAGTTGTGTAAACTGTAAACGCAAGAGCGTCTTTATTAATTATGCTACTATGAGACATGATGTCTTCGTTATTCCTTGAGTTTTCAACAGCGGCTAATTGAAAAATACGAAATCTTAATAGAATCTTGCAACAGCAAACAAAAAAATATTGTAACTGGTATGAATTTTAATTATTTTATTTCATTACAATACCCCACAAAGTTAAGCCTATTGAATAATGAGAAATAGAACACAGAAAAAAAAATATATTTAACTACTAACTATTTTTAACTTATTTTTTCTTTCAACAAAATAATAGGTATTTAAATTATTCTACATTATCAAAACATATTTCATAAGCCTTCTTCAACAGTTCTATTTCCAAGAAAGCTTTCTTCTGAGGATGTAATGTGTATAACATCCAGATAATTTTAAGCATACTGGATTTATGTTTACCTCCTGGGTGTCAAATTTTGGTGGAGGAGAAATACTTTTTATTGCTTCTATCAATGCATCATCTATCCTATTCACTTTTTTATTAGTGGATACACAACCTCCTGCCTTTGAAACTGCATTTTCTTGTGGCTGTGTAGATGCAAGAGTGCATGTAGTAGGCCTACAAAATAAAAATAATTATGAAAATGTATTCCTTCATAAAGTGTTAATTTTACCTTGGTGCTACAGTTTCCTTTAGAAATGTTAAACCCTCATAGTGTTTCCATGGGCGCTTCCTCTTCTTACACTCTGATCCACTAGGAATATACTTATTATTTTCCTCTTTAACTTTAATAAAGGTATCACGTAGGTTTCGCCACTTTTTTTTGTAAAAATTCTGTAGAATACTTTTTATTAAACTTCTCGTAAATTTCAGTCCACAATTTTTCTCTTACAGCTTTATTGCGAATACTTAATGGCAAAGAAGTATTACACAAAGGAGATCTTGATTCTACGAGGGATATCAAAAATTCTTCAAATGTCGTATTATCAAGATCCAGTACCTGGAAAGTAGACGCTTCCTGGTTTACTGAGTCGTAATTCTCGGCGTCTTCATTTTCTATTATTATACAGGGTGTCTGTAAAAGGTCTTTACAAAAACATACCACATATTCCTTAGACCAAAATAAGTCGGTTTAAGTAAAATGATCTAAGTACAAAGTTGCTTCGTTTGGGCTCCAGAGGGCCCTGAAGTTACAATTTTTAAATCGTTTTTCCCATATAAATTTAAAACGGCATATGCGATTTTGCTGAAATTTGGTATATTGGTAGAGTTTTATGTGGACAAAAAATGGTGTTAAATTTTTGTCCGATATTAATCCATAGGCGTAGAACTTGATTTTTTTTAATAATTGCACCTTTAAAAATTCTACGGCAATGGAAGAAAAGGAGTTTGAGTATGAAATTTAGATTGCTCAACTCATTTACTTTAAAAGGTACTCTTGATAAGACTCGATTACTCTCATGGTTTTCGCTAAATTTCTGTTTTAATAATTTAGAGTGTATAGGTTTCACAAAAATATTTATTTACAACATAATCAAAATAGAGATTTTACAAAAATTGTTCAAAATGTTCACCAATTTCACGCATACAAAGATTTATACGTCAAAGAAAATTAAAATGTATCCTTTCCATAATTTCTTCATCACCTCTAAGATTGTTTATTGCATCTTGAATACGTTGCCAGAGTTGTTCCTCATTTTCTACAGGTTCCCTGTAAACTGTGGATTTCAGATGTCCCCATAAAAAGTAATCCATCGGTGTTAGGTCTGGGGAACGTGGTGGCCAGTTTACAGGTGCGTCATTACCTCTGCCTATCCATTTGTGTGGATATTGTTCATTCAAGTGGTTTCTAACGTTTACAGAAAAATGTGGTGGAGCTCCATCTTGCATAAACCACATATCTCTCCGAAGTTGGAGAGGTAAATCTTCTAATAATTCTGGCAACGTATTTTGTAGAAAATCCAGTTAATCTTCGTGGAAGTATGACAGGACCAACAATGAAATTACCAATTATTCCAGCCCACACATTAATTTTGAATTGGTATGGATATAGCAATTGTTCTCTAAGCACTTTATGAACGACATCTTTACTTACTCCTAGTTCCCTTCCAATTCGTCTGGTGCTTAATTCTGGATCTTCTTCAACACGTTCTAAAATTTCTTCCTCAACTTCAGGAATCCTTACAAAACGTTCTCTTCCATTATCAACATTGTTGGGAGCAAAGGAGCCGGTCTCCCGAAGACGTCTCTCAACAGCAGCAAAAGTTGGGTGGCTAGGTACACGACGATTTGGAAACATTTCAGAGTACACCCTGACACTCTCTCGAGCATTTCCTTCACAAAATCCTAATGTCAGTAACATATCGGTATATTCTGCATTGGTATATTGTACAGCCATATTAATAAACCACGCAATTTTTTAGTCAGATCGTTAACAAGAGATTAGGTGTTAAAACTTGACAATATTTTTATTTAGATGAAACTATGGAAACCAACAATAAATGTTTTTGTATAGTATTGCAGACAAATAATTAATATCCTTCAAAAAATCGTACATGGCAAGAATCGAGTATTTTTGTGAAAAGTCTCGATTAGAGGTGTTGAAGAAGATATGAAAAAAGTACATTTTTATGTTTTTCATCGTATAAAATTTTGTCCGATAATAATACATAGGCGTAGAACTTGTATTTTAATAATTATTGTTTATGTTCTAAAATGCAAATTTCGTCAAAACCATGAGAGTAATCGAGTCTTATCAAGAGTACCTTTTTTAAAGTAAATGAGTTGAGCAATCTAAATTTCATACTCAAACTCCTTTTCTTCCATTGCCGTAGAATTTTTAAAGGTGCAATTATTAAAAAAAATCAAGTTCTACGCCTATGGATTAATATCGGACAAAAATTTAACACCATTTTTTGTCCACATAAAACTCTACCAATATACCAAATTTCAGCAAAATGGCATATGCCGTTTTAAATTTATATTGGAAAAACGATTTAAAAAATAGTGCCATTATTAGTAATGAGTTCCTGCATTTTACATAATTTTTGCATTTCTGTGTATGTAAATATAGATAGAGAAGTAGCACAGGAACGGCATATGGCTATCGACAATGTAGCTTTGGAAGTACCCAATAATGTGGCAATACGGAATCATATTATGAACAATTTACCAATGATTATCAGGCAATAACTTATAATAACAATAAATAAGATTTTTTTTTATTTAACCTAATATGTATTTACAGTTAACATAATATACATATTTAACAGTATTTGAAACATATTTTTATTGCACATACAACTTACAATATTTTTGTTTCCATAATATACTACTTGTAATCACAAAAAAATTAAATTGTACTTTGCAAGTATTTTCTAATTCATTCTGGCTTCGTAACATGAGACACTAATTTTTCAAATAATTAAAGAAATCTATCTTGCCTCTCCATTTTTTGCCTATGCCTTTGTTCACATTCAGAAATATTCTGTTTTTTTCTTTTTTTTTGAAGTATTTGATTCACTAGTACTGGTACTTTCAAAACTCAAAATTTCTTGAGTTTGTTCTGTATTGTAACTCATTCCCGTATTTGATGAGCAGGTAGATAATGGTGTAATTTCTGGTTTATTGTGCGATATATTGTTCATAAGTTCATAAAATGGCCAATTTTTTTTACTGTTACCAGATTTGGAATTATGATCTCGTACAGATTTGTAAGTCTTTTTACCTGAAGCATTCGAGATTAACCAAACACCACGATATAATTAATAATTGTTTTTCTACGGGTATTTCTTGGTTTCCACAATGTACATGTGTTTCCATCATTGGGATAATTTTTTGTAAAAGACTTTGAAATGTAGTCTTCTTCATTCGGAAGTGTTGGAAGAAAGTGTTGTCACTATATGTTGGTATTGTTCTTTCATAATAAAATTTAATTTTTGAAATGTTTTGCTTTTCATGTTTCTCATCATCACTATTCGAATCATAAAAAATAGCTTTGCAGCACCAATCGCTAAATATCACAGTTCTAAGCATTCCAAATTCATATTTTAAAAGTATCGTATATAGTATTCTTCGCTGTTAAAACTCTGTGGTTAAAACAATATTAATTATCTAGGTTATGGATTTGATCTGTAAACATCAAGGCGTTCGACATAGTAAAGTGGATCTCATAAATCCTAAGATCAAATCTGTTTAATCTGTTCGATCTACAGATTGTTTTGGCAAACTCACCCAATGTATCTGAAACAACCAAATTTTATTTAATCAGTAAAACAACAGTATTAAACTGAAAGTGTGATGTTCTTCAAGGGTTCACTTATTAAAAAAAAAGAAAACCAAAACCGGTTGCTTTTGAAATTGGTATACTTCAACTTTAGTGTTACACACAAACACACTACTGCTAATTAAACAGTCTAATATATTAGTAGGTATAAAAAATAGTCAACTAGAGAATGACATTTATAGCCAAGAGATTCGTCTGTCTGTCTTTCTTCTTCTTCTTCGCCGGTTAACTGGGCGGAGTGCTTACTTCCTAGATTCTGTGGTCGCCGGCAACTGGTGGCGTCCGGCGGCCACCGATGGAACCACAGAGGGTTCTCTTTTTACAATCTCCCCCTTTGGATCACGCGTACGTCCCGGGCGGGATCCAACATCTCTGTCGCATCTCTTTGGAGGTCGAAGGTTGTAGATCTTCTTGTCAGCACCGAGGGAACCAGCTTGAACAGCATTAGCTATTCTACTTTTTGGAGGTCGCCCACGACGTCGTAGTGGGTGTAATGGAGCTTGGTTCTCTTTCCCATGATAAGAAGTTAGTGCAGAAATATGATATTTGCCTAGCGGGACATCTGAATTTTCAATACTGGAAACTTCAAAACTAGTGGGTGTGACAACTCGGTGTATCACATGAGGATTATCTCTTTTTGGAGCAAATTTGGAGGTAAACGACTGCTTAGCCTTGCTCAGGGTATGAGTGTCCACCCCTCGATCCCCTACCTTGAAAGGTGACAGGTTTCGATTCTTCTCGTCTGCGTACTTCTTGTCTTGACTTCGTTCGTGAGTTTCTTGGGCTATTCGTAGTGTCTCGCTAAGGCGATCAAGAAACCCGGTGATCTGAGGAACAATTCTGATCCTGGATGATTGAACGTAAATCTCGGTTTACGTCATCTGGAGTACGTAGTTCTCTTCCAAACGTGAGGTAAGCGGGAGTGAAGCCTGTACTTTTACACTGAGCTTAGTTTAGAGCGAAACGTATAGCTGGAAGTTGATCGGTCCACAATCTGTGATCATGACTAGTAAGTATAGCTAATTGGCTTTTTAGATCTCTATTTTTCCTTTCTACAGGATTACTGGCGGGGTGGTATGCAGGTGTTAGGGACTGCGTAAAACCCAAACAAAGAGCCACCTTATAACGTAGCGATATAATATTTCATTTGACATCAAATAACTTTATTCTGACCAACGTTTGGCATCGTTGGCAAAGGCGGAGTCTGTTTTTTCTAAAGCATCGATTATTTTCTTGACGTCCGGATCCTGCGTCTGCTCCTCTCTCATTTCGTTTGCAGAACGAACTGGTAACTTAACAGCTACAAAATTGATTTCGGATTCGGGAAGTGGAGGTCTCGAAAGTGTATCGGCGATGACATTTAGTTTTCCTGGTGTGTATTCAATTTTAAGGTCCAACTCTTGGACGGATAAAGCCCATCTTGCTAACCTACCACTAGGAGACGTTAAGGATAGCAGCCACTTCAATGGTTGATGGTCGCTTTGTAGAACAACGGTGGCTCCATCTAGGTAACCACGGAATTTATCAATAGCCCAAACTACTGCAAGAGCTTCACGCTGCGTTGTACACTAGTTCCTCTCGGCGTCAGTCAATAGACGGCTAGCGAATTCTACAGGCCTTTCATCGGGACCCTCCCCCTGGAGTAAACATGCCCCCAATGCGTATGAACTAGCGTCTGTACGCAGAGTAGTCTAGGATCTGCTTGTCTTAGAATGGAATCGGTTGTGAGACACAACTTTAAGCGGTCAAAAGCATTTTGTTGGCTTGATCCCCACTCCCATTTGGCATTCTTCCTCGTGAAGCGGTTAGTGGACGAGATATGTCGGAGAACTTCTCTATAAAGCGTCTAAACCAGGATGCAGTTTGAAGAAAAGTAAGTAATTGCTTGACGTTTTTTGATTTTGGCATATTCTTGATAGCTGACACCTTGGATGGATCAGGTTCAGACCTTCTGGCGTGAACAGATGGCCAAGATAGTTAACAGAGAAACAGCCAAAGGTACATTTGTCTCGGTTCAGGTATAGTTTAAACAGTCGGAGTCTATCGAAGACTTTGCGAAGATCGTTCAGATGTTCTTCAAAGCTGGACGACAGGATAAACAGATCATCCAAATAAACAAGTAGGGTCACGTCTTGGAGACCTGCTCTGAATCGGTCCATCAATCTCATGAATGTTGCAGGACTACCTTTCAAACCAAAAGGCATTCTATTGTATTGGAACTTTCCGAAAGGTGTTACAAATGCTGTCTTGTCCTTGTCACAAGGTTGAATTGATATCTGGTGGTATCCTGATTTTAGGTCTAAAGTTCTTATATATTCTGATTTCTTTGTCATATTCAGAAGATCGTCGATTCTAGGGAGCGGGTACTTGTCATCCCTAGTGATCGAGTTAAGTCGGCGATAGTCTACACACAGTCGCGTACCCCCACCTTTCTTGGGTACGAGGACAATAGGAGCAGCATATGGCGAATCACATTCTTCGATTGTACCATCATCTAACAGCTGATCGAGTTCTTTTCGTAACACTTCTCTTTTGGGCTCAGACATGCGGTAAGGAGGTACGGCAACAGGAACATCATCTGTCAACACGATGCAATGCTCAGCAAAAGGGATTGCTTCAGTACTTGGCATGAATACATCTTCATACTCTTGTAATGTACGGTTGAGTTCAAGCTTTTCTGGTTTAGTAAGCGAAGAACCTTCGTTGTCTCGCATCTCGAGAGATACCGCATCAATACTGGTACGAATTCCATGAGTGGGAGCATCTTCAATGAATGCGTAGGATGTGGTTAAATCCTCCTCAAAATATCAACAATTTAGTTTCACATTGAGCAAGATATGGGCTTGTTGCATAAAGTCTGTCCCTAGCAAGGTTCGACTATCAACAGGTACAGCAATCAAGTCTGTAGAAATCTCCTTGTGTCGGATTTGAATGACGACAGTAAACACTTGAGCGATTACCGACCTTTCCATACCATCTGCCAAGGTCATACGTACATGTTTAGTTTCATAATAAATATTCTTACTTCGAACGAGCTGGGCAAGCTGAGATCCTGCCATACTAGTTTTCGCTCCTGTATCAAGGATGGCGGTTGCACGCATATATTCAATTTCAATTGAAATTAGTGGTTGATCTATTTCTGTTCTGACCAGAACAATTATCACTATAAAATACGAATTCTTTGCAGCCAGATTCACATGTTTGTTCAATAAATCTCAAAACGCAGCTGCCGATTTTATTAGCACCACGTTTAGCAACTACTTCGTGCTGAATATAGCAGTAACCCTGAGACTCTCCTATGTCAACGACTGTGAAATTATATGTAGAATATTTTAACTTGTAATAGAAAACGCTAACGTCCTTGAAAAGAGTAATTAATACTTTTTGTAAATCATAACACGCTGTTATAAATGTTTTATCAATTTCTGCTCTTTCCTTGTTTGCATCTTTCAGTTTTCGCACAGCTTCCTTGTTTCTTAAATAAATATCTTTCTTAGTTTCCAATGAAATTTTTTCAGTATCTGTGGCAAATAAATATTTATCACACAATTCGCACTGGTATTTTTTTGGTAAAAAGGAGGCTATGTTATATTTTTTATTGAACACTTCTCGGTATTGACGTAATGTCGCATTAGCTTTATTGTCTTTCATCTTTTCTGTATAGAGGCGATACATATGTTGCAAAGATTGAACATCTACTTGTAGGTATTCTTTGTTCGCGTCTTTTCTTGTGTAATGAGATTCCGTTCTTGGAAAAATGTCTATATGTTCACAAATACTTGATATAAGCTTTTCTGATAATTTCGGTTCGGTAAAATGGCCAAATCCAGAATTGTCTAATTTTTTCATGGTAGTTCGTACCCATATGTCATTAACATCTAATGTATTTAAAAATAAAGTTTTGCATACTTTTAGAACATTATTTCCCACTGTGAAAGAATATACTAAAGAGTTTTCTCGTCGAGAATTCTCTTTATTTGTAGTTTTTACACTTTACATTTTTTTCACATATTTTGCAAGGAAGTCATAATGGGGATTATGATCCCCTAATAACCAAAATTTTTAAAAAATATGTAGCCTTTGATATTCCGAAATTTTTTCAATCATTTAAGTCTACAATTTTTTTCTTTGCAGCTCACTTTCATTTCTCGTGCTATAACAGTTTTACTATTTTTCTTGACGTATTGCCCAAATTTCGTTTTTCCTTAGCAATAGTACTTTTCCAGAGTTTTTCATTCCTCACTCTTGTTTGCCTGGTGTATCTTTCAAAGAATACTCTTTCTTTTATACTTGCTGCATAATTTTCACCTCTGTTCAGAATCTGTTTCTTCCACTGAAGTAACATTTGACAAATTATTATTAAACTGAGTAGCATTGAGATATGTATCTTTGAAATGATTTTCATTAATGAAAGATTCTGTAAAAATTACGTTGTTATCAATGGTTTCATCATCGCCTATTACACTGTTTTCATCCAAAAATTCACCTGAAACAATTACTTATAACAATATTTAAACAATCAATGCTTCAACTCTGCTTACCATCAATAATATGGATGTTAGCGTCAACAACTAAGGACTCCGGATCATGACAATAATTAGACAGAACAACTGGGTCCAACCAGTATCGATATTTTGAGAACAAGAAGTGTTCATAATTATTAACTGTTAATAGTAAATCATCATACACAATAGGGAGTGTTGTACCTTGGGCCAGTTTCCACTTTGCAGGGTGTAAGTTCTGTATTTGAATTATCTAGAAGTTGTAAACAGCACAACGGCTGCGTAGGTCGGGGTACAGAGGTTATTTGGGAAATTATTAAAATGCCCGTCGTTTCGCTAACTATTTTGGTTTCCTACCTTGGTAAGCTGCAGCCCAGCTCCCGTCCAATGTGAGTCACTTAAGTAAAAATTACTGATTCTTGTGCGTATCAAAATATATTCACCAAAAATACAAAAGTTTTCTCATGACATCTTCTCTTGACATCATATCAATTCATCATTAAATTATTCCTTAGCCTACTGACATATAGGAAAACTCAGCACATAGGGAACCCATTTTTGTCACATTACAAAGTGTATGTTAAGGTAGTAAATAAACCTATCATTTTACTCTTTATATATCGCATCTTCAATAGAATAATGACATAATTGTAAAATTTAAAAATGCGAAGAAATGTGATTTCAAATTTTAATGTTATTTTTGTATTAATAATTTTACATTATGAATTCACTCTAGAAATTTGGGCCACATGTTAAGTATAGATTTGTTGAATTACTTCTCGGTGATCCACAGTAGTTTCATATATTTTGTAACAGAAGTTAGAAAATAAGAGTCATTTGTAATTGTGTCATTTTTCTTTTGAAATTTATTTCTATATTTTAGGGTTAGTAGTAACTAAAATAGAACATATTTAATATTCCAAAAATATTTTATTTCTGAACACATTTAAAAACTATTTGAAAGTAACAAAAACATAAACTATCTTTAGTGCGTTACATAAAAAATAATATTTCATATATAGTTATTAAAAAACGACTCACAGTATTTCGGTATTATACCTACTAGTTTTAAGTAAAATTGAAATGTCTTTTTTTATTATTACTTAGTCAAATTTTAGATTTATAAGCTTTTTTAACACATATTTATTTGCTTTCCGTACTCTAGTGCGCTCTGAGCAAACTTGGACGGATTTCCAGTCATCATCTTTGTAAGAGGTCTTATAGAAGAATTTATCTGGTGCAGCTTTTTCCACACGAAGTAATTTTGATTCATTAATTTTAAATATTTCGTTATTACTACTATTTGAAAAATTGTAGCCAATGTCATCAGAGTCTTAAAAGCATAAAAATCATTGTGAGACATTTCAATAACTCTGAAGGAATTTCGTTTCTCTCTTTGCAGTTCTAATTATACTTATGTATTGGTCAGGAATATAAATAGGCCCCGCTTTCTTAGCTCTTGCAACGGTTTTTCAATAACAGAATGGCAGCTATGCCCAGTCAACGAAAAGATATAGAGGGAAATGCTTGGAACACAATTTGTGACTTCGTAACTTTGTTTGGACTAGTTAGGAGGTGAACATATCAAAAGTCACCGCCTATAGCCCTTAAGCCGGGGAGGGTGGTGGTTGAAAGTCTCATTTTTCGGTTAGCTGATTAAATTTGCTACAAGTTTTATTTAATCAAGTTTTTCGATATATTGCATAGTTTTCGAGATATCCGCTCTTGAATGTCTGTAATTTTGGGAAAAAAATTTTTTCTTCACATTTTTGCTCTTTTTGACCAGATAACTCTTCAACGATGCACCGAAAAACTAAATGCTGGCCATAGGGCTGTAGAGCACAAAAATCTTTTCAATAATATATATTACTTTACTAATAATAATAATAAACGTATTTTATTGGTTAAACCAAATGGCTATCGACCGAAGTCCTTCAGCCAGTTACTTTACTATATTATCTATTTTCCTTTAAATGTTAAAGCAGTTTCACTGTTGAGCGTGAAATCTGAAGTTTTGCGATAACTGTCGACTAATGAATCTATCAATTTCTCACCATTCCCGGGCAACGTATTGGTCGAAATATGCATAATAGTACATATTCAGTACTGGACGTCTAAATAGCGCAGATACTCATTTTAGAATATATACTTGTAGGCCCGCTGACCAGGTTCCTCACACTTAATTAAAGATCTAGACCATTTTAAGGGGAACATGTTTTGCTATGACCATGTTTGTGCATATATGAGTGTCTATAAGACATTGTGATAGTTTTACAAAACACAACCATCCTCCTATTATTCTTCATCTTTGGAGTCAACTTAAAGGGCCCGATTCAGGCAGTTCCCCTAGCAATTTTGGCATGCTGAAGAACATTTGAAGCTTGCTTTTTTGCAGCCACACTTCGCGCTGGCACAGTCTTTCGTGCATCGGCAGAAAATCAATTTCAGGATATCGTCCGGTGCAGCTGCTAACTCACTGTGCACTGGGACCAGGCAGTTGTTTGTTCTCAATCTTCCACCCATACATTTGAGGAGGCAGGTCATTTTCCAGCCACAACTGAACTTGGTGGAATGTTCGGAGGAAATGCTGTTTCACTGCTACCTCGGTGGGAGGAAGACAGGAGATATATCAGGCTTGATGGTGGCCAACGATTCCAAGAATGACTTGTACCTGTAGGCATTGAGGGAGACCTCTTTCGCTGGAGCCCCATACCATCTCAAGATGCAGGTTTCATCTGCCTTTTGTACTTGGGCGGTGGTGGAGGAAGAATCTGAAAATACCGCTGCTGCTTTCTGGACCTCTGGCGACTTCAGATACAACTTCGCAAATGCGACCTTGCTTTTTCGAAATGCGGAAGAAGTTGTATCGCATCCAGTAAAGGCGTGCAAAAACAGCACGTCCTTGAAACCTTGTTGCTGAAGCTCTTGGGACGAGAATAAGGAATCCCTTGTCTTCCCACGTCCAGGCTTGATGAAAATAATGTCCTTATGCGCATCAGGTTTAGCCATCAAGAGGGCTATAAGGTCGACATCTTCACCCACAATGACCACAGCTGTGTTGTTTCCGACATTTTCAGAGCCGTATCAACAATCAGAACATCCGCATCACTTTCTGCTTGAAGGGTCCTGATCCCATTGTCCTCAAGCTTCACCTTAAGCATGTTGATGAGCCTGCATTTGTTGAACTTGTTCGACAGAAAATCCTCTTGTTTGACGTTTATCTCGGTGTCTTCGGTGAAATGGATGTCAACAGACTTGCTGAGTCGATAGCGCCTTTGCTGCTCTGCTTCTTTCGTGCTTGAGGTTGATGATGAATAGCCGTCAAAGACTACAGTACATCCGTGGTAGTTCTTCGTGATAAAGTTAATGTAACAATGTAACAATTCTTTTGATACCAGAAATACGTTTGACGGTTTGCCTAACGTGTCCGAATGGACACGGGAGGGTCTGAAACTGAAAAAAAAGCAGATAAGTAAAAAATAACAAAAAATCACATCACTATCGCGCACTTCTCTAAATTCTTTAATAACTTGAAAATTTTATTGTCAATAACATTTCTTTCCTTCCTTTTTAACCAATTAAATGCATATATTATATATGAATACGGAAGTGCGCGATAGTGGTGTGATTTTTACTTATCTGCTTTTTTCAGTGTGAGATTTTTTAATTAGGCAAACTTATTTTCAAAAATAACACTTGACTGATTCGTTTGGCGCAAGGACTTATTTAATTGATCTTTATTATTTTTTCAGAAGTGTGGCAAAAACCCAATCAAACTAAAAAAACTAAAATTATGCCACAAATAAATAGCTTCAGACTACATCGTTGAAGAGTTATCCGATCGAAAAGAGCAAAAATGTGAATAAAAATATTTTTTTTCTCCAAAATTACAGACATTCAAACGCGTATCTCGAAAGCTATACAAGATATCGAAAAACTTGAATAAAACTTGTAGCAAATTTAATCGCTTTCATTTTGTATAGAATGGTCATGTCGGTAGGACGATAGTTTCCAAGATATAAGCAAAAAACCGAAAAATGATACTTTCAAACATCCCCCCGGCTTAAGGGCTATGGGCGGGGACTTTTGATATGTTCACCTCCTAACTAGTCCAAACAAAGTTGCGAAGTCAAAATTTGTGTTCCAAGCATTTCCCTCTATACCTTTTTTTGAGCATTCGTTGCTTGGACTATATGTCCACGTATGAGAAATTTATGGGTGATTGCTTTAATTCGTAAGGTTTTTACTGCATACAGGTACATGGCTATGGCCTCATAAATCTAAAATAATAATAATTTTAATGTCAGTACACTTTTCTTTGGTAATATTACTTATATTTCTGTTGTCCGCCGCAGTTATCTGTGAACAAAATTACTTCCGGCATTTCGTCATCATTATTTCCTCTGTTTGATATTTCTTCAAGAAATTTGTACATACACGTTGCAGTTTCATTGACACCGCGGTTCCCTTCACCTTCATGCCAAAAATAGCAAAGAGTGTTGTCGTTTTTAATTCGCAGATCTAAGAAACAAATATATATTTTACGACAATAAAAATAATACAAATTAAAATTTACTGTTAAATTATAGCTGTTCAGTTTGGAGTTGTAATAAAATACTGAAGATTGTTCAATAGGGAAGGTAGGACTGCTTGAAGATTATACGTTGCTAAAATAACTTTCTTTTCTGTGTTTTTGTCACGCTCTTTTTCTTCTCTACTTAATTGTTTTTCTTCATGATGTAACTTGTAGCTTTCTTCCATATCTTCTTTGATTCTTCCTCTGCATTCTTGTAAGCGTCACAGAGGTCACATAAATCCTTTTTGGTTTAAAAATACCAATATTGAATTCTGTGTTGAAAATATTTAAATAAATCGCATAAGAAGCAGCAGTTTTGTTAATTGCTGTGCGTTCTTGTTCATAATTTCTGTGCATTTCTGCAACTGTCAAACCTCCGTCAATAAACTCCTGGACGTACTTGCTCTCAAATAGTGGCTTTCTATGCGAGGAATTGAATTTATATGATTTATAACTGATTGACGGACTTCTTCATTTAATTTCACGTGATTTTGTTGGCGACCTCTTTGTCTTCTGATAAAAGCCGGCTTCTTTTTTCAATTGTTCGGATGGGCCTGTCGGTACTACCCAAGGTATTTTTAAAAAATGTCTTGCAAACTAATACGTATGTCTTTATTGTATAAATAAAATGCTGAGTTTGGTCTTCTAGGTTCTTTTTGTGTAGAAACTCGACGATATTTTAGTTGCTGTTCTTGGATACAAGATGAAGTTTGCCTAATTTCCAATAAGTATAAAAATCTTCATTTGAAAACTTTTGAGCAATTTAATATGCATTTATCGTTGCACGTAGGTCCCATTTTTCTTTCCATAACTATTTTTCCACTTTTTGAAGATTTATACTCCTTTCCTAGATTTCTCAAAATTTTTGCTTTTTCTTTTTCAATAAAGACTGGTTTCTTAGTCTTTTCTTGCCCTTCTTCTTCGGCGATTATATAGGGTTTATTTCATTTGTTATATCGTTTAGAATCTTATTAGACGTTAATTCAACTTCCGAAGAGGTTTCTTCAACATCCACATCCATAAAATTGGGATCTTTAACGGAGTCATCGTATCTTTCGCTAAAACTGGAGTAATTATTGTGGCTTTCAGGTTTTTTATAGGAAGGAATGTCTGATATTTTTCTCAGGTTAAGTTTAGTTGGATTCGAGGTTGGATTTGTTAGCCTGGAAGCATAAACGGCAACTCTAGAACCTTCTTTGCCTTCTTGAAAAGAAGTTACAACATTATTTTCACTATCACTGCAGCTTGTTGTTATTAAAGTACTATTTTCTTTACAAAGATCCGAAATTTCCGAATTATGATTCAAAAATTCTAACTGGATAGTGTCTGACTTTTCGCTCCCAGGTGAATTATTGCGATCTAAACTGGGATTTATATCTCTGGTACTAGAATTTGTTGTGGCACCAGCTTGGACCACTAGCATGATTTTTTAGAACGTGAATACATTATCTGGAATTGAAGAAAAATAATATTTAGATAGAAAGTTAGAAGTATTACTTAAATAAGTAAAATCATGAAAACAGTATGTAAGTAGGAAAATGACGTAATCTCATTAAAAGATCCAAATTTTCTTGGGAAAACTGACTCAAGTTACAGTGAAGTTACTACAAAGCAAGTGACACAATGTACAAATAATAACCTACGTAATTTCAATTTCTTTATAGAAAACTGTTACAACTGATACTTACGTCTATATTCTATCCAAAGCGAATTCCAATTTCTAGCTGTTGATCCCATAAATTGCACTTGTGTCGTTTTTACAAAAACACTTGCACACAGTTGACATCTGAGTAACAACTAACATTAACGACACTATTCCGCATAAAGACGCTCGGTCGGTAAACGACACTTCCGCCATCTAGTGGTAATTTGTGCAACAATTATTGTGCCGTTATTCGACATAAAAGGGCAATACATGATTACACTTAGGACACTATTAACGTAAAATTTTAAAATTTTGCAGTTAGGTTATTATTCCAACTATTGAAAAACAAATATATGTAATTTGACCCAAGGTACAAACTAGTCATATACCTTGGTCCATGTGTATTTGTACCTTGGTCCATGTGTAGTTGTACCTTGGTTACTTTGTGAAAATAACATAATCTCAACATGGACTTATTGGATATCATATCCACTAAAACTAACATCAAAATATAACACTGAGGAGTGACGGCTGTACCTTTTGTATGTTTTGGTGATGGTAACTTACAAACTAAGTCATCACGAATATAATCATATGTTCCTAATGAATCATTAATGAATTTCCAAGTATCATTCATTCTAAGCAAATATCTAAGTTCATTACTTATACCAAAATTAATCATTTCTGCGATATAGTACTTCACAGATTTTTTCCAGCTACATTCACTAAGACAAAAACTGTTCCAAATTTCTTTCTTTAATCAATTCTTGCTCTTTAGCAATTATATCTGCTAGAGTTTTATCTTCACTGGAAGATAGTGATGGAAGTGATCCACTTTCAGAAGATGAAGATGCCCTTCTATTTGTAGCCGATTTGTTAACTGTAATCATCTTAGTCAACTGTTTGGTAGCTTTATTAATTGCTTTGAGATCGATTCCTCTTCAAGGCCTCTATGTTTTGTTTCTCAGGTGTATCCGTCAAGTACTAAACTTGTCGTTACGTTCTAGAGATATTACATCATACGTCCGAAAGCCTGGTGTAATCCAAAATTCCAAATTCTGCATTAATATGCAAAACTCTTAAGTTTCACAGCGCGTCCAACTCGTGTAATCTCATCGACAGGCGAAACGGAAAAAGCTTGAATTTAGTTAGGTAGGGATTTGACAGCTTGACGCGGTCGAAGTCGAGTTCCTTTACTCGCTAACACAATGGAATTCGGAGTAAGAATGCTTGGTGTGAAGTGGCATACGGTTATAGAAGTAGAGTAGAAGGCTTGATAGCAGGTGTAATATTATTAAACATTTAATTGGAACGAAATTAACAAAAGTTTTGTTACAGACTAACACCAGATATTTGAGGATGGGTATAACTAATACCAGACATAGGCACAGGTCTGGGTTGAATTTGTTGTTGCGGGGTTTAAAAACAGTTTGAGGTTTTCCGAAAATATTTAGATTTATTGAGGGTTGAGGTGAATATCTTTGCTGGAGGTGATTGATAGAAATTCTAGATTGCGATGGAAATCTTGATGGATTATTAGGTGATTGATAGAAGTTAACGGGTTGCGACGGAAGTCTTGATTGTTCTGATAAAAATTTTGTTGTGGTTGCGGTTTAGGTCTCATTTGCAGGTTTTGTTGAGGTTTCCTAGCCTGCCGGTTTTGGAAAGTAAGTCGTTTGTATAATTTTCTATCCTAAGAAAAATTGTATAATTTCTGTATCTTAGTTCTTCGACATTATAGTTCTCTTGGAATTCTTATAGTAGGGTGCAGCTCCTCGGACTTACTTAATACGTTTGAGGTAATTCTAGGCTTGTTTTACTAGCGACCAAACTGGCACTGTGACAAACACATTTTTGTGTTACTAATACATCACTATCTCTAATTAATCTACTCGTACTTTTAAACGAATTTATATTACCCATTATCACATTTACTACATCACTTGCATATCAAATAATATTCCTTAATGGAATACATTTTTCATTAAGTGTGTTACTAAACTGTTCTTATAGTTTCTCAGCTGTAATTAACTTAGCATCAACTTCTACGAATAATAATTCAGTCATTTCATTATTAGTATGTGGACAAATAAATCTCATTAGAATGCAAAAACAAATTATAATCGGTATGTCTATATATTTTTATATTTGTACACTTGGTACGTTCCAAATTTATATCAGTAATTACTTTAGGATCTTTTCCTATATTTTTGAATAAATCCAAATCACCTACGACTCTAATGGCTATGTTATTATGCGATATGCGAACGTTGCAATTTGCAATTCAACTTCTACTACTTTGTCAAGATATTTTGTTCTTTGCTTTTCTATTTAAATAAATATGCAATGGAAGTTGCTGATTTTTAAATTTATGTTTTTCTGTTATAATATGTTTGTCTAATGCCTCCTGTTGCATTAAATTTTATTCCGCAAGCTTTACAAAAATTGCGCTTCAAATAATTGAACGATAGGTAACATTATTTTATAACTACCGAGTACAAGAAGTTTATGTACAATAACTGACATATAGTAGCACGGATAAAGACTTAAATAGTGTCCTTGTTTCCTCTGCATATTTTTAGTATTTTTCAAAATTTATTCCTTGGTCAGATGACAGTGCTTGTATAATAACGCTAAATCAGATAATAATATCTTTATTTAGTCCTTCAGTAGTAACATCCGTACTGTTTTCAGCATTTAAAAATATCGACGAGCAGTATTACCATCATTTGTGGAGGCAAAACCTGACTCATTTCATTCTTAAATTTAGTTTGCAAATCTTGTTTTCTTTGCTTTACAGTTATTTTGTCAGACTCGTCCTTATCTGCCATTTTTACATGAAGTATACAGTATATAGCTAATATGCCGCAAACATTCAAAAACATCGGACCCAACTATGTAATGTAGATAGGTCAAAACTATAATATTCGCATTTGTTTTCAATAGGTTCTAAATTTATTGTTTTAGGTGTGGCTCCAAAAGTGTAACAAGATTGAGCTGAATGAGTTTCACTAAGAAATTACAAAGTTTTCCGTCGTTCATAATAGTTTTGGTAGGGTGCAGTTCTTCAATTAGTTTAATTTCATGGTAAGTTACCTCCTCAGTTTCTTTACAAAACAAAACTTTATAGGTCGACAAAACCTAGTTGACGAGATTCTCATATTCTGCTACGCTATTGTACCTTCTTCA
Organism: Monochamus saltuarius; assembly: GCA_025584915.1. Lineage (NCBI taxonomy): Eukaryota > Metazoa > Arthropoda > Insecta > Coleoptera > Cerambycidae > Monochamus > Monochamus saltuarius. The sequence continues at coordinate 20,516,367 of CM046729.1, forward strand.
TTCAATGGGTGTAAGTTTGGCACGATAATAACGAAAATCAAGTATTCATCGTCACTGCTTGAATCTTCTGCTTGTATCGGCTATATCCTTAAACTTTCTTAAGGCCCCCAGCTGATATCCCAGCAAATATTGATGGCTTTATGTTGTAGGTAATTGCTACAAAATCTATGTCACTACAATGCCATTCCTTATATTTATTTAGAAAAACTTTCAGAAATTCTCATCGAAAATCTTTTTTATGTTTTATATTTTCATCTGTTTCATCTCATATGTAGTAATTATAAATTCCAGAAGTTACTCCGTATGTGATTTTTAGTGAAATACTTTTCAATTTTGTCAATATATTTTTAGGTTACAGTATTTCCTTGGATTAGAGAATATTTTCTTGGGTTAGAGGATATTTGCGTGGGTTACAGTATATTCCTTGGATTAAATGATTTCTTCATTGGTTAGAGCATATGTTCTTCAGTTATACTTTATTTTCTAAGAGTACAGCATTCCTTTGGGTTAGAGTACGTTTGCGTGCGTTAGAGTATAATCTTTGAATTCAATGATTTTTCGATTGGTTTGAACATATTTCCTTCATATATTTTCAGGTATTAACAATATTGTGTGAAACTAACTACTCAGTGGACAAAAGCCCCAACCTGCGTTGAATTACACCCACAATATCTACCCATATATTCCTTATTATTAGCTTTTGTAACATTTTTACTGTTTAAGAAAGGTATTTTAAGCTAATATGTATCAAATCTCCTACAATTCCTATCAATGAAGTCATATGTATGTTCTCTGAATATATTTTAAATTTTTAGATAATTATTGAATAGAGTTTTGTCTGTGGATGTTCATTAGCATACCTAGATGTTTGGTATCAGAGAACATACATATGACTTCATTGATAGGAATTGTAGGAGATTTGATACATATTAGCTTAAAATACCTTTCTTAAACAGTAAAAATATTTCCTTCAGTTACAGCATATACAGTATTTCCTTGAGTTAGAATATGTTGATGAATTAGATGTTTTTTTCGTGGTTTGGAGCATTTCTCCTTTAGTTACAGTTTATTTTCTTAGGTTGCAGTATTTCGTTGGTTTAGAGGTTATTCCGGTAAAGTGTTCGTAACATTGACAGGTCTTGAAATAATTAGGGTTATTAAACAATAGATATACTAATTACAGTAAAACAACAAACCAAGTGTCACTTTTAAGTATTTAATGTCATGATCAATTACAGTTTCCTAGCAACGACATTTTATAAAGTTAGTCAAAATAAAAAATTGTAACAACCTGTAACTCCATTATTAAGCTTTGAATAAAAATTGGTATATAACAAGCCCTAATTATTTTCATCGATTGAATATGTCGGTGAAGTTTGGCCAAACTTCTCATTAATCCTGTATAATCAATACAATGAAAACTTAATTTTTAAAGTAAACTCAACATTATATTGATTTTAATCTCCAAAATGTTGTTTGATCTGAATATAATTCAATTTCATAATGAAATTTATTCGGTTGTATTATATAATTATTGTGTAATACGTAAGGCAGCAAGTGTTATAAATTTATATAAATGGAACATTTTAAACCTCCTAAATGTCTCAGTTAATCTATCAATTGTTTAACACCCGGCTGCTACTTAAACATTTGCTGAACTTTTTTGGCCTTGGGCCAGATGACGGTTATCTTTAAAAGGAGCCATAATAAGGTTCCGTAATCTCTAAGCTGTGGCTCCCAATAAATGGTATTCTTCTGGTATATTTTCGTTCAATATTTTATTATAAATTGGTGAATTTTGCCAAACGCGAGCATCATGAGATGATACAAGTTAGTCGTAGAAACATCAATAAATTCCATATTCGGATCGGTCAGTGGTCGCGCGTTTAAGGCGTTAGTACTTGAATCGGGGCGACTAGACGGAGTTGGTTCGAGCCCAGCTGCCGGTAGACCGTATATAAGCTATATTCATAGAGAGGATTGGCACCCTCTCTGTGGATATGGTAGGGTGGAATAATGTTGGCTTGGGTCAATGTGAGAGATTGATGCCGGTTGATATTTGACTACCCCCCTAATTAATGAGGTTTTCCTCATTCCTGCACTGAATAGTGGTTAGGGCCTACCAACGTAAGTCGTTCCTGGGCGCAAATGCGGCCTGCTTAATAATAATCTGCCGCCTTCTCTTCCGCACAAGTCTCCGACTTCTGGGATAATTCTCGTGATATAATGAGGAGTAGAGATATTATTATGTTATTATTATTCGCATTACAAATGTCTTGTAAAATCATAGAATGAAAGCCTTTTCTATTATAGAAAGAATTATCCCCAGCGAGTCCAGTAATTGGAATATGAGTTGCATCTACGCATCCCACAGCTCTTCTTCATTTTGATGCCAATTTATTAGTCAAGAGTTCAATGTCCTTCCATGACGCGACTTTATCACCTAATATAATTTCTGTATCATTGGGACAAAGTCCCAAGATGTTAGTTAATTAGATGCAGTTGAAGTCCATAACTAAAGAAACAACTTGTAACCCACAATTTTTAATTCTTTTACTACAGTATCTAAAAGTTTCCTCATTTCCTCTGCATAGATAGCTGAGAATGTGTAAGTTACGGGTTGTTTCCAAGTTTTTCCAATCCCTTATCATAACCACAGTCGCTGCAGAAACTAGTCGAGTTCCCAAATTCTTTTATAGAACCTACTTATTTAATTTGATTTGCAAATATGTCCGTATTTTTTATCTACTATTTTAAAACATAGAAATATGCGGCACTGATACCATTCCAATATTTCACACAGAGGTGTGTCTAAATATTTTACATTTTTCACAAAACTGAGTACATACGTATTAATAATGGACTGCTACACCTTCTACTTTCACCATAAAAACACAATTCTTATTATTTTAGGTTGTATCAATTTATAAATGTCAAAATTATACGTAAACAGACGTACACCTTAACAGATATTTGACATTTGTCATAATTTCTATGAAACGTTAAATTACTGATGAAAACAATTGACGATTTTGTCGGACTACGGTATTTGTGCTGTAGTGTGTTGCCACGCGAGGTGAGTCACTGCAAACGGGCAATGGGACAGACTAGAAAAAGCACCATTGCTGCGATTTAGCCGACGATGCTACACTTATAGTACTTGAATTTTTCTTGTCTGTTACTAAATTTCTCCCTTTCTTCTCGTTCTGGCAAACATTTTCTCGCTCTTTGTTGAATTTCCTTTTATTTATTTCCATCACTTCCTTTACTGCACTGGTCTATATCCAGGTTTTCTCTTCCCAATACCTTTTCCTGTAAACTCGATTAATTTATTCCAAGCACAATTCTATCTCTAATTAGTGACTCTTCTTGATCACTGAATTCACAATTTTGGCTAGTTTCTGCACGTCAGTTAGAAGTGATCAAAAATTCTTGTTCATCTTGTTCCGACTAAAAATTTGAATCTTTCATACATACATACATACAACATTTTTCTTCAGATTCGCATATTTCTCAAATTTTTCTATTATTTTGGCATAATATTTTCTTCATCAGATAATTGTAATGCATTAAAAATGTCCACATCTTCTCCGTTCATTATTTTAAAATGGGAATGGCGTTTTAAATGGGAAGTGAAGTCATCTCTCTTTAATGTTCGCTTCTTTGTGTTACTGGCACATTTGTATCTCTCTAATATGTGGTTAAACTTTCCATGGAGATACCTTTTAGTGCATGTCCTCTTTCTGTAGATACCGTGCCCCGTGCCAAAGGTCTTTCTTTTACGAGGATGCCTAGAAAGAGTTAGGCTTTGCCTTGCTCCACTTCTATGGTAAAGCTGATCTTGTTATATTGCTGGTCATTGTCGGTATGTGTGAACACTGTATCCGATACTCATACCGGTAATATCGTTTTGTGTGAAACCGTGATTACGCTTCCCTTCGCCTTAGATAACCTTCTACGAGTACATGAACAGAAATTGGAAGGTTCGAGGAATTTCTAAAATTTTCTGCGGCTAAATAAGCAGCAATTTGAATATTTATGGAAAAAGTTACACCCAAAATCAGTAAAAGGATACGGCTATACGTGAAACTCTTTCACTCCCAATAAAGCTGGAAATAGTATTACGGTATCTGGCATCAGGAGATTCATTTAAAAGTTTAGAATATCTTTAGAGTACCGATGCCTACAATTTCATCTTTTGAAGCAATTTATGAAGTGTTAGAAGAATATATTAAGGTAAGAAATAAAAGACCAGCAATTGCTAATAACATAAGTTTAGTATTTCTGCATATTGGTACAAAAATAGAGTAAACTATCTAAATAATAGAATTAAATGCTTAAGAGCGAATATCATTTAGTGTAGAAGGAAAGTTAGAGGTTAAGATGAAAAAATGCTATACAAGCATTTCTCAACGAAAAGGCTCGACGAATAACGTCCTAAACAACATAATAAAATTCCCATCGGATATGCCTATGGGAAGTTGGAAAACGGCCACCATTTTGTTTTTGTCATTTTTGCAAATATCTCAAAACTATGAGGTTTATGGAAAACCGTGAAAGAATCTTTTATGTAAAATTTAAAACTACATTAGGTGTGAAGCTAAATAATGCATTTAATGCAATTTACGTATACACAATGGTGTTATTGAGACTTGTCGATAAAAATTTAGACTTGAGTTAAGGCTTTTGGAGCATTGGGATCGCTGTGCGCTGTGCAGTGTGCCGGCGCAGTCTACCGCTACAGCTAGGGTTACAGCGTGAATATTGTGTAAAATATCTTTTTAAATTGTTCCATTATAATGTAATAAAATTTCAGTAAAATGTTTTTTATGTTACTACAGTGTACATAATAATTAGGTACCCGTATTTTTTATCACAAAATAATTTACATAAGTGTTTAAGTTCTTAAAGATTATATCTCTTTTCCAACTGCTGTAATTATTGATTACTTATTTAGCAACAAATAAATTCGAGCAAAACGATTCCTAAAACTGTATTATTATAATGTGAACATGTTTGTCGTTGAAAGTCAGATCTAATCTGAACCATCTGAACTGAACCTAGGTACCCCAGCCCGACAAAATAAGTATTACGAATACGAAAGCATAACCTAGAAATGATTGATTCTTGTGCACATATTTCAACACTTTGTGAAGAAGATGTTTAATAAGAACTCTACATCTGTAACTATTAAACAATGAACTACAATTTCTGTATTTCATATGATACAGAACTAGAATAAAGCAACTGGTTTTTGCTAGGAAGAATCACCTGCAAATCTACTATACCCAGTAGGTACCTATCAAATAGTCATTTAAAGCTAGATAATAATTTGTAATTATTGTTTTTATGTTTCAGTTATGTGTGTTTAGTGCCACAAATTAGTACCTACATTAAAACAGACACTAGAAAGAATAAGCGAAAAATATTACACAATTCTAAATATGGAATGATGAATAATATTATAAAGAGAAGTCTCTAACTCACTTTGAAGAGTATTCTATAAGACATTAAATTCAGTTGTCGTGGGTTTTAAAATTTCTAAACGAATAAATTTAAGAAACTTAACTAATTTCATAATTCTATGTAGAGTATGAAAACATCTCGTTAGAATATCTTAAAAATGTTGAAAGTTAACTGTTGTTACAATATACACAACATAACGTAATAAGGTAGGTATCGAACAATGAATGTTTCTAATCGTACATGCTTGACCATCCCTTAGATTGAACGGTGCTCTGTAAATTAGAATACAGAACTGTTTAAGGTGCCCGTATCTCTCGCCGTAAAATGATCAAATTTGTGGTGTTTTTAGGTACTGAAATCTCGAAAATAAAACTCGTAGAGCAAAAGTAATATCAAAATAGAATTATTGATGTTTTGTTTATCCATTTTACTATTTGAACTTTCCTCAAAAATGTAATAATTTTTAAAATGCATTTATATGACACATAATTTCGCTATTCTAACCCCACATTTTAACAATTATTTTCACATACTTATAAACAAAAGTGAACAATCTTATATGCAGAACTATGTAAGTTTATGTTATAACAATGTTTACATCTATAGTTGAATTTAAAAATACGTATTTTGAAAGATTTCAGTACCTAAAAATTCATTGGATAGATCGCTTTCTGATGTTAAATATTGATTTTACTTCGGTATCTTTGAATATTTGCAGGTGGCATGAAATAACATCCTTGTTATTTGCTAAACTCTATATTATTCAGTTCTTAAATGTCTAAAATTATTTATATTTGTAGAAAACACTTTTTCAGGAATACGGCGCCCTTAACATAAAATCGATTAAATGTATGTAAGTACTTTTAATTTATTGTAGTATTATTTTATTGTAAATAAATTAAATTTTGTATTTGTCTTTTTTATTCTACCTGAATTATTAAACACAGATGCTTAAGAAATAATGAATACTTGAAGATGAAGGGTCAAGTTAATCAACTTAGCCACTAATAAAAAAATAAACCACTGTAGGTACGTATTACTTTTGAAAAAAATCTTTCATTTAGTCTTGAACTTTTCAAAGTGAGTTTCTTATAATATCTATTTTTTTTTATAATTATACCTACCTTATTTAAGAACTGAATATTAAGTTCTCACTGATATTTATGTTTTAGACATGTTAATTTTGTTATAGAATTATTAAACACAAGGATTATTTGCTGTAGTGTATAATAAATACAAACGATAACAATTTAATAGACTTTAATTTCCGCCATACTTGCATTATTTATATTTTTTATTTAAATCAATCGTTAACTTACACATTCCATTAACTTTAATAATATTAAATAATTAAAACAAGTAAACAAAGTTACATATGTATTTATTTATATAAAAACGTAAAATCTAATGTGTTCTAGAAAAAATTTTCCTCGTCTCCCATCTCTCTGTCGCACGAATATAAACTAATCTTGGCATCTGGCTTCTTCAGTATCTTATCGAATCTTTTAATCAATGATTAACGTAATTGTGTATGTAAACCTGCTTCCATAACAGCACTTTGTTTTCTAAGTTCCTACCTAGAGGTTAGACGAAACATTTTCGTAGACATTTTTAATTTCTGCATACCACAAGATGAAATGAATATGTTTATATTCATTCTGGTCTCCTACAAATACTGAAATATGTTTCCTCATCTCTGTTCTTGAAAGTAAGCCCCCAATAGCTTCTCCATCTGAAACTAATTAGGTAAAGATAATCCTAGATTTTGCATAACTGGGCTATTTCTTATAAATTTAACCCCATAGTTCTTTGAAATGAATTAGCTAATATGAAACATAAGTACAAGAAACTACAACTCATATTCAATGTAAAAGACGAAAAATAATATGCAAGATATAATTACCTACTAAGTACACTGATATTTTTCCTTCGTCTTTCGTCTCAGTTCCCATTAATCGTTATACTTAGTACTTACACATCTCGTTCTATCAAGCTTTTTACTGTATGAAAGTAATTTTTAGCACACCTAGGTATATGGCTCGAAATTTTACTCACATTTGATGTGGAGTAGTTTTTATAACAGATATTTTGTATTTTTGTAATACTGGAACTGAAGCTTTCACTCAAGGAATCCATTGCATTTTTATCTATGATTGTTTCTAGGCTTTAAAACATTTTTGCCACTTGTTGAAGAGGCTTTGTTCATTATTTTCATTATTTGGAACTCTAGGTTAAGTTTACACATCGTTCAGCTGGTCATCAGGTCTCGAGACAGTCGGGCTCAGCGTCTGCGCTCTGCAGCATATTCACAGTAAACAACACTAGCTTTATTTGGCAATGTTCGCACAATACACAAACTAGTTTCCAATCGTCCGAAGCGTGCGCGTTACAACTAAAACATTGGATTTTCAACCTTATGGAGGCATGATAAATAAACTGCGCGTGCGTCGGACGATTTGAAACGGTTTCCAACTGCTGTGCGAACAGGGCCACTAACAACAGTCCTCTGTCTGTGGTAAAGCAGCGAGTCAAGGGCGTGACGTGTTCATAAATTTAAGTCTTCTCGTAGGGATTGTTCTTTATCGCTTTTATTATTTCCCAGAATAGTCGTATTATACAATTAAACAAACATGTTTCACATATTTTCAGAGTATTCATGCCGAATAAAGCTCAGCGTACGCGAACAGCTAATAACCTCTAAATTTCATTTTTTTAACAAAACTAGCATTATTGCAAATACGTACGCAGATTCAATGTACCTCGTGGTGTTACGTATTTATAATAAAATAACAATGTAAATATAGTTACACATTGAGGATGCTTTCCCAATCAATTAGATTATCTACATTTATAAGGCTGTTCGCCTTATTTATTTTATAGTTTTTTAAAGAGCCTCAGTCATGTGACTACCTTACACAGTATTTACATTTCTATGGCTCAAAAGAAATGTCAGTAATGTCACAAAAAACTCAGAAACAAATGCCTATTTACGTCACGATCACCGTGACACTGCACGGTATCTACGGAAACATAAGCAAGATGACCGCGTTACTCCGGCACTTGACGTCACACCAATAATAACCGTGTTTTCAATCACGTGGTTTTGTTTACATTCTATAGCAATTTATTAATGTTAATATTTTAATTATTATGTGATTATTGCCGCCAGACATATGTTCTGACCTTTCAATATGTTTGAAACATTACCTTGTAATACATTTCAAACCAATATACAGGGTGCCGAAAATTAGTAGGTCAATCCGTTAACCATAGATAGCTGATATGAAAATAATGGGACTTTCATTATGCCACTTTTCATTTAGGAGCCCCATTTTTGAAATACAGGGTGTCAAAATGTAAATGTCAAAAGGAAATTTGTCGATAACTCCGGCAGAATTAGAGATATTTGTTTGAAATTTCGCTAATATTTTTTTCATGTAGAGACACACTTTCAGTATACTTTTGGTAAAAAAAATCAAAGCACGAGCGGAGGTGAGGGAGTTAAAGTGCATTATGACCCCCTCAACTTTTTCATACTCACGCCTATGGTAAAAATATATTTTCTTAGATAAAGCGGCTTTTATTCTAACTTTTCTTATTCTTGCAAGATTTTGATTTGGAGCCTGGATTACCAGATATTGTAACTTATTTTAATAAAGTTTAAAATCCGTTTTGTACTATAAATTTTATTTAACATTTAACAACATGAAACAAACTGCATATATTTTATATTACAAATAGAAATTAAATTCGAAAAATTATATTAAATGTTCAACATGAGAACCACCTTCGCGGACGCACATCCTGCATCTCTTTATAAAGGAGAAACGAATATTATGAAAAATATGTGGTTTCACCCTAAATTGCTAGACTCCTTCTAAAATTCTTAATCTTAAATGCTGTTCATCCACAATTGGAACCATGTAAACAAAATCTTTCATAAACCCCCAGAAACAGAAGTCTAAAGGATTAAGGTCTGGGGATCGAGGTGGCCATTTGACTGGCGCAAGATGTCCCCGGCCGATCCAGCGGTTAGGAAAGGTTTGGTTTAAATAGTTCTGAATAATTCGGCCATAATGTGACGGAGCCCCATCTAGTTGAAACCACATATTTTTCCGAACCGCTAAAGTCAAATCATCAAGTAAGTCTGCAATAGAGGTTTGAAGAAAATTCAAAAATTCGACGGCATTTAAACGGGATTGTAAAAAAACGGTCCTAAAAGAAAGTTATCAATTATTCCTGCCCATACGTTTACTTTAAAACTTACTTGATGATGTGCCTCTACAATGAATTTCGGATTTTCAGCAGCCCATGTATGAGTATTATGAATATTCGTTACTCCGTTACGAGTAAACGAGGCCTCATCGGAAAATAAAATAAATTTACTAAAATTAATATTATCATTATTTTCTTGGCATATCCAATTACAGAAAGTGACTCTTGCTTCTGAATCTAAATGTAGAAGTGCCTGAACTTTTTGTACACGATATGGGTACAGTAATTGCTGTTTGAAGACACGTCGCACATCATCTGACTTAATATTATTGTTGCCACCATTATTAATTTGATTAGCTAGTATCCTCGTACTTATACTCGGAGTTTCTTCGACAATTTGCAAGATTTGCTCCTCTTCGTTTGGACGTAATTTCAGTTGCCGTCCACATTGGCCCACCCTCCTATGCTTAAAGTTGCCAGATTCTCTCAGACGGTTGACTAAGCTTAAGAAAAATCTCCTTTTTGGATGGTGCCTGGTTGGAAATTTGTCCGCATAACGCCTAGCAACTAAACTAGCATTAGAGTTACATTTTCCTAAAAGCAAGAGAAATTAAATTGTTTAGATTCGAGATTACAATTAACACTTATTAAGAAAAAATCCTATTCCTTTTAATAAGTACTTACTTACCCATTATTAAAATCATATCGGTCATTTCAGAAAATGATAGGAAACCTTCTCTGTTCGCCATTTTTTATTGAACACTTCAATTAAAAATGTCTAAATAACGTTTTTTCTATTTAACTTATAAATTATTTTGACAACCAAATGTACCTACCTATCTGACTTTATTTTCAAAGCCTACGTAGAACTTATTACTTGAAACACTAGTTACCAAATCCATACTATCCGTCCAAATAAGTTACAATATCTGGTAACCCAGGCTCCAAATCAAAATCTTGCAAGAATAAGAAAAGTTAGAATAAAAGCCGCTTTATCTAAGAAAATATATTTTTTTACCATAGGCGTGCGTATGAAAAGGGGTCATAATGCACTTTAACCCCTCACCTCCGCTTGTGCTTTGATTTTTTTATCAAAAGTATACTGAAAGTGTGTCTCTACAAGAAAAAATATTAGCGAAATTTCAAACAAATATCTCTAATTCTACCGGAGTTATCGACAAATTTCCTTTTGACATTTACATTTTGACACCCTGTATTTAAAAATGGGGCTCCTAAATGAAAAGTGGCATAATGAAAGTCCCATTATTTTCATATCAGCTATCTATGGTTAACGGATTGACCTACTAATTTTCGGCACCCTGTATAATTCATGCAACTTCCCCATTAGCTAGAGGCAATCAAAAGAAAGTTTGTTAAGTTTTTATTTATGTACGTATTGTTTTCTTTTATATGTGTGGATGGACACACTTTTTCGTGACAAACTTTAAGGTTATGTTCTACGTCAAAAAATAACCGTAGTTTGCTACATAAACAATAATCCAAAATTGCTTTGTTACGAAAATACAGGGTGTTGAAGTTTATTCTTAAAAACAAAAATACATATTTTTAAACCGCTTGAGATAATTAAATGAAATTTGACAGGTATCAATAGCAATGGAAGACTTGAGTTTTGCAATGCAAAAGTTTCTTTTACTGTCACCAGTGGCGCGAATAGCGGATCGTCAGAGGTTATTTTCCAAGAAAAAATGGTACATTCCTGGTTTTTCTAAAAATTAATGTAGTTTTTGAATTCCTTGTTCAATTTGGTAGAAAAAAACTCTCGACTTTTTTATGTACGATGCACCGTTTAATAAATAATACATTACTTTAAAACTTTTCAGTGTTTTTCTTCAAATGGATTATTATTTATTAGCTGCATAATAGATACACTTGCTGCAACCACCAGATAAACAAATTTACAACGACTAGTTGGCGTCGGTTTTCATGTAAACGTTTGACAAATCTAAAATAGACTTGTCTTCTGTGCAATAGCATCAAAATGTCGTTTAGATTTTCAAATCAAGAAATAGCGGATATCCATTTTGTGTATGGATTTGCTAATGGAAACTCAAGGGCGGCCGCCAGAGAATACAGAAGGAGATGTTTTCGAGATATGGATGTTAATGTTTAATTTCTTTCCACCGTGTATTAACAACCTTTATTATTATTTATTTTTATTTTTTATTATTTTCAAAATGAGTACCAATAACTAAACTAATTAAAATTATTAACAACAGGTATAAAAATTGTTCAAAATGCGAACCATTTTTTTCAATGCACAACTCGCACGTACGTACAATATATCTATTTAAATTAATTAGATGTGGTATTATTGCATTACAACCATTTCTTATGCGAGTAATAAGTTCATCTTGTGTGTTCACGGGAGTCGCATAAACTTTCTCTTTTAAAAAACCCCACACAAAGAAGTCTAACACGGAAATATTCGGAGGCCGTAGTGGCCATGAAACTCCCTCTGCCAATCCATCTGTCCGGAAAGTTATTGTGCAGCCAATTTCTAACATTTCTGGCAAAATGAGCGGGACAACTATCGAGCTGAAAAAATGAAGTCTGTCTTAAAATTATCGATATTCCATCCCGCATATTGTGATGTTCCGTTTCTAAAAACTGTAAGAAGTTTCCTGCGTTTAAGCGTCGAGGTAAACAATAGGGTCCAAACAGATTGTTGTTGTAAATCCCTACCCAAACATTTACGCTGAATTCAACTTGAAAATTTCGTGGTTTCATGGCGTCAGGATTTTCATGTGCCCACACATGTTGGTTATGGAAATTAACTATACCGCGGTGGGTAAAGCAGGATTCATCAGTCCACAATATGTTGTTCATAAAATCCCTGTTTTCATGAACTGAGCAAAGGACCCACCGACAAAAAGTCACTCTTTTCTCTTCATCTCCTGGATGTAAGCCTTGAACAAGTTGTAGGTGAAATGGACGCCTGTGATCCCTTCTGAGAGTACGAAGTATATTGGATTTAGAGGTGCAGATAATACGAGAAACTATACGGCAACTTGTTGTTTGATCTCTGTCAAACTCGTACAATATCTGTCGAGAAATTCTTCTTTGCTGTTGGTTTGGGTTGGCATTATTCCGATCTCCATGTAAATTTCCTAAACCATTCTCCATTAATTGCTGGTGAATTCTTGTGAAGACATTACGACTAGGTTGTGGTCTCTGCGGATATCTCCTTCTGCATTCTCTGGCGACCGCCCTTAAGTTTCCATTAGCAAATCTATACACAAAATGAATATCCGCTATTTCTTGATTTGAAAATCTAAACGGCAATTTGATACTACTGCACAGAAGACAAGTCTATTTAAGATTTGTCAAACGTTGACATGAAAACCAACGCCAACTAGTAAAATTAGTTAATCTGGTGGTTGCAGCAAGTGTATCTGGTATGAAGCTAACAAATAATAATCCATTTGAAGGAAAACACTTTGAAAAGTTTTAAAGTACCTACTTTATTGTTTATTAAACGGTACTTCGTACAAATAAAAGTCAAGGGAGTTTTTTTCTACCAAATTGAACGAATAATTCAAAAATAATATTAATTTTTAGAAAAACCAGGAATGTGCCATTTTTTTCTTGGGAAATAACCACTGCCGATCCGCTACTCGCGCCACTGGTGACAGGAAAAGAAACTTTTGCATTGCAAAACTTAAGTCAAATTTTATTTATTTATCTCAAGCGGTTTAAAAGAAAATGTATTTTTCTGTTTTTAAGAATAAACTTCAACACCCTGTATTTTCGTAACGAAGCAATTTTGGACTGTTGTTTGTATAGCAACCTACCTTATTTTTCAACGTAGAACATACCCTTAAAGTTTGTCACGAAGAAGCTGGTCCACCCGGTATATTTGTTTCTAAAATATATAACTCGGTCAGTGGTCGCGCGGTTTAAGGCGTTAGTACTTGAATCGAGGTGACTAGACGGAGTTGGTTCGAGCCCAGCTGCCGGTAGACCGTCTATAAGCTATATTCGTGGAGAGGATTGGCACCCTCTCTGTGGGTATGGTAGGGTGGAATAATGTTAGCTTGGGTCAATGTGAGAGATTGATGCCGGTTGATATTTGACTACCCCCCTAATTAATGAGGTTTTCCTCATTCTTGCACTGAATAGTGGTTAGGGCCTACCAACGTAAGTCGTTCCTGGGCGCAAATGCGGCCTGCTTAATAATAATATGCCGCCCCCTCTCCCGCACAAGTCTACGACTTCTGGGCTAATCCCTGTGATTAGAATGAGGGGTAGAGATATTATTATTATTATTATTATTATTATTATTATTATAAATAAACAATGAATTTTTTTTATATTACGTATAACAATATCTTATTATATCTAAACAGAGTTTAATGCCCGATTAATTAAATATTTTAATAATTGTATAACCACAATTTGATGAGTAAATGGAGTATATTTAACAAATACAACAATAACATACGACATACAACAAAAAAATACATTGTGAAAATCTGATATAAATAAGAGTGTTAGTCACGTAGCATTTCCATGATCCTATATTTCGTCTTCCTGGAAATGACGCGGCATTTATAGATCATACACTACATCAAATTTGGTGTCTCGTCGTATAATAAAATTAATTATGTAGAATAGATGAGGCAGATACGAGTACTATTAGGGGCACACTTTCTAAGTTTGCATCAAGATATTTCAAACGACAAAATTTATTTTATAATCTGCCAAAAATGCTTGCGCTATCTTAATTCGTGCTGTACTTAATACATCATTAAAATGACCTTATATAGGAGGCTATAACGGGAATATAATGCATTATGCCCGGCATACCAATAAAAATGTCTATAAGTAACATTTTATTATCGCATACACCTTGCAAAAGCACCGAATGCAAATCTTTTCGATTATAATAGTCCGCTGAGTTGTGAAAAGGTGCCGTTATAGGAATATGGTAATCTAATCCGATAATACCAGGAAAATTTGTTCTTGTTGGGAAAGCATTTATAATTTGTATTATTTCTTATTGTGAAGGTCACTTTCTCTTCTGACATTAATTCATTGATAAGAGAACACATCTCATAAAAATGAGGTGACCACTAGCTCGAGACATATCAAATTTGTCACATCAGGCTTTATAGGATATAGGATATATCATCCCCACAGTAAATAATAATTATTTTTCTATATTATTCTGAGAAGGCTTCAGATGACCAAATTTCTTTATGTTGCTAAAAATGACCCAAAAATTAAAAACAAAAACAAATAACAAAGTATTTACCTTCATCACAGACCTAGACTTCCTAAAATGTTGGATAAAACCTACACCCTGTGTTCCTTTTTGATATAGCAGGGGTCCAGAAGACTCTATGGTTCTATATAACCTTTTTTCGTTTTATTTCGTTTTCGCAAATGTGGGCCTGCTTAATAATAATATGCCGCCCTCTCCCGCACAAGTCTTCGACTTCTGGGCTAATCCTCGTGATTAGAATGAGGGGTAGAGATATTATTATTATTATTATTATTATTATTTGCCTCGATATTTTCCAACAAATCAGTACTATTTTTTAAAAATAGTCATATTTTCTAGCGTGGGTGTATCAATAGTGTTTTTCGTACCATATTCTTCCCATTCTCTCACGCTGGCACTATCTAACTTTGTTGAAATAATAAAAACTATTAACGTATCCCACCGATTTGTTGGCTAATTTAACTCTCTCAACGCACGTAAATTTTTTGTAACGTTATCAACTAACCTTCTTATCTGGACCGATGATTCTATTTGATTTGATTCTAAATTAAAAAGCGCCCTTACATGGTTCTGAATAAGCAAACGATTATTAAATCTGTTACACAGCAGGTCCCACGTAATTTTATAATTAGTAACTGAAAATTTAAGTGATTTTATTAATTGCACAGTGCTACCTTCTAATGATGATCTAAGATAACGACACTTTTCTATTTCTCCTATTTCTTCATTTAAATGTATTAATTATTCGAATGTGCCCCGAAACTCAAGCCATGTTTCATAAGTACCGCTGAATTTTGGTAATTGTATTGTCGGAAGTTTTACTGTTTTTCTGAAACCTCTCCTTTGTGACCTTATCGATGCATTTACTAAACTATTTGACTGAACGTTTACAATATATTGATTTGAATTATTGTAAGGTTTTGCATTGTTTAGTATTTTTGCGCCAATGCCGTATTTTTGGAAGAAAATTGTTCCCTTTCCCCATATTGTAATTCCGTATCGTCATCTAAATTGTTTCTTTTTGTAATTTATCAAATTCTCATACAAGCATCTCGCACCTTGTAAGTAAGCCGTTATTCTATTTCAATAATGTGCAACTCACTTAATTCTGAACTAGACTCTAAATTGCTATTAAAATTTGAAAAATGTGTTAAACGCGGTTTCAACAAAACTCGGTTTAATTTTGTTTAGCTCTGATATCTCGGCAAATTTTTATTCTTTCTGACTATTGAGGGTTCATGCAGGATAAACTTAATGTGTTTTGGTTTAATTATATTTTTGTTCTCTATATCAGGAAACACAAATACACAGTTTTCTTTCCATTGCAACTTCTTAACCCTTACACTCTTGAGACAAATTGTCTTTAATACGAAATTGTATTTATTTTTAAAGTATTATTATAATTTGTTGTATTAAATTATGTAATGTGTCAAATATCATATCACGGTCAGTAAAGGTCAGTCAGAAGAGTGCAATATATCAAAATATATTGTTATTATTTATGTGGGTGTGTATGTTTTTATTTTAATTAAATTTATTTTTATTATTTATTTTAATTTTAAATATTTTATTATGTATTTAATGTCAAAGTTTAAATATTAATTTTTGTTGGGCGCCTTGATCCTTTTATGTATTATGTTTTATGAGTGTATGTTGTGTTTAAGCTATATTTTGTTCAATACAAACCTTTTATATATATTTTTTTTCTTTTATTATTTTTTATTATTAAATTAATTTATTATTATTTTATTTTTCTTTTTTATTCCTTATTTATGCAAATTTTTTTTTATCCATGCTAGACCCAGTTTCACAAATCAAAAGAGCAAAAGAAACTTAACTCAGGAGTCGGTTCAAAATATGTAGGTTTTTTTTTATTTTGTAAAAATAGTAACACACTTGAAAGATTAACAGTTTTTTTGGTTCTAGAATCAATTTGAAAACAATAAAGAATATTTTCTTTTTAATATTACTTCTCTGATGATAATTTTACCAAACCACTGTAAGTTAAAACTTTGTTATTGAATTTAATTGAAGTTTTATAAATTATGCTAAAATATTCTTTATTTTTGTAATGTTGGTTGCATTCCTACAGATCATAATATATTCTAAAATAATGGCTGCTCTTGCATGACAGATATTATTAGTTCCAGTGAAATGATTGAATGTGGTTGTTATATTGCTTGTATTCGACTTAATTTATACAGGTAAGTCCTGTAATTTATTCTTAATACTTTGCAAAGATTGAAATATTTGAAATCTGTTTTAATTTACTATAGCTATAGAAATTTAGAGTGCACTTTATTCTTTTAAGGTACCTGAGGTTAGAAATTGAATTTAATTGAAGTTTTATAAATTATGCTAAAATATTCTTTATTTTTGTAATGTTGGTTGCATTCCTACAGAACATAATATATTCTAAAAATAATGGCTGCTCTTGCATGACAGATATTATTAGTTCCAGTGAAATGATTGAATGTGGTTGTTATATTGCTTGTATTCGACTTAATTTATACAGGTAAGTCCTGTAGTTTATTCTTAATACTTTGCAAAGATTGAAATATTTGAAATCTGTTTTAATTTACTATAGCTATAGAAATTTAGAGTGCACTTTATTCTTTTAAGGTACCTGAGGTTAGAAATGTATTATTTTCCTTCCTGGAAACTGCCTGGTAACTGGAAACTATCCTGTAGGATTCTATGGAACTGCAAAATTTCCCTGGATACGGTTGATATCTTCTGTAGTGGCAATAAAAAAACTTTACTGGATGATGGAGACTGGTAAATTTAGCTGGTAAGTCGATATTTTCTTGATTTATACTTGTTGATTCTAATAAATTTTGTAGATTTTCGGGAGCTCTCTTGCGATCGTCTACCTTGTTCTAAACCCAAGCCGTAACTAACAACAACTTCTTTTTTTTTATCATTTCTGTAGATTGCCATGTTAAAAGGTCCATTCACATGATTTTTCCACAGTCTTTGGATGTCTTTTTATGCACAATATCACAACACAACTTATAATTAATACATTTTTAAATGTCCTTTTATCTTTATTATACAATTTTACTTATTTTATTAATGAAAATAGTCTTTATTTGGTGTTTTTGGTCATTTACAAGGGATTCTTGCAAAGTCACCTTTACTTTTGACAGTTCTAGAATTAATTCCTATAATTTGACATTTCAATTTATTTTCAGGATGTGCTTTATTTTTAATGGAAATATCTTTCATAATGTTACTCGTCTGCCTACAATATGTATATCAGATTAATCTATAGACTTTCACCTTTCATTCAATATATGGTGCTCTGAGTTTAATTTCCTTTTCTTGATGTACTGAGTGATAACAATTGTCAACGTCATGCAAATTTATGAAATTTATTTTTTAACTTGATAATAAAATTATTAAATTAGTATTTTTATGCTATGTAATATTATTTATTCTTAGTAACTTTATATCCAGGATATCTATATTAACAATTCTTTATATTTTTTTATAAATTGACACTAATAATTTTATTCAACTTTAAGTTCGGTCAGGTGTTATTTTCATTTGATTTTCTATATGTATATTTCAAATTGTTACAATATATATTTTTTATTTTATTGTAGACGTATTAAAGATAATATAAATCAATTTTTCCTACAATTCCTGTCAATGAAGTCATATGTATGTTCTCTAATATCAAATATCTAGGTATACTAATTGTTGTATTTCGAATTTGAATGAACTGTATTTGTAACGAAAAAATAATTGAAAATTTGTAGGTATATCTCTAACCAAATTAAGAGAAAGAAAAGGTAAATCAGTCACCTTTCTTGTAGTGCAGTTAGGCTTTTGAAACCTTGTGGGAAAGGGTATTGGATGGGAAAAAGGTTCCGCACACTACTAGATTTATATGCACTACACCAGTGATATATGATATATTTTATAATATTCGACTATGGTTACTACTACCAAAAATACTAGAGTTAACTGACTTAACTGACTAAGTATTGATTGGTTTGGATTTCCCATCGCGCATGAACGCCTTTACGCGGCGAGGTGGAGGTATAGGCAACTATATATACAATTTTTCTGTTATATTTTAAATACAGGCCTAAACACTAATGAACAATTTCATACACAAAGCTGTATTCAATAATTATCTAAAACAAAAATTAACCTAGCTAAATTTACTACAAAAAAGTTTTACCTGTTATCCCGGTTTAACAAAAACATTTTATAAGTACTTAAGTTCATTTTTGAAACTGTGGTAACTCGAAAATTCAACCACAATAGATGAAATTTGATCTATTTCTGCATTTTTAGGATTGCTTCTTTAGGTGGCCCCATTTAAGTTGAGTCAAATATCTAACTGTAAAAATTACTATATGAATTTGAACTATTTTGAAGCAGTATACATTTTTTGTATTCCGTTGACAGTAAGAAATAGTTTATACTTACTAATTTTAAATTAAAATACATGAAAGAGAAACATGACCTGGAGATGGAAATAGTTAAACAACAATATAAATAAATGTTCTTTTTTTTACTTTTTAACCCTTCATTAGTCGCTAGATATCTTGAGACAAGTATAGTCGCCACGGTCTGTGACACCGACAAGAAATATATTATATTAAACTGTATTTAAAATACATAACACACATTTATCTGCTTAGCTATAGTATTTTAATATATAATAAATAAGATAAACGCTCAAAAATTTTCAGATTTGTTTATTAGAGAGAAGGAATTACAATACTTTTTCTATTTTTACCCAAAATATTTAAACAGTATACTAAAGTACAAAACTACAACTGTACTACTAAAAAGCAGTGTCCAACAAAAAAACATTGCAGGTTAAAACATAAACTATTTGTTAACAAAAGCATTCTAGCTGCAACCATCGCAAATACCTTATGTTCCAAACACATGAATTTACTACAATTCACACAAAAGTAACGGGTACGTCTGTTCTTTTTTGTGCTGCAAAAATTACAAGTGCCATTTCTTTCATATTCTCTGTTTTGATTTTGATTTCGACCACAAATCTCATGAATTCGTGTTTTTATATTTACTGGAAGATTTTGTACGTTTACTCGGATTAGTAGATATGGTTTTATTAGGTCAAATGCTAGACTCTGTAAAAATAAACGCCTTCTTAGTTTAGAATTAGGGTTGTTGCAATTATAAATAACCATATAGTTGATACCAGCCACATTCAGAATACAATAGAAGACGATCATAGGCCATCTATTGGGCTTTGAGGGTATATACTGCCGGAAACTGCAGCGCCCTCTAAAGGCTTCAAGTTTCTCATCAACAGTAACGTATTCAGAGAAATTATATCCATTCTTACAACGATCCACAAACACATCAAAAAGATCTATTATAGGGGCAAGTTTATCAATTTAAGCACGCTCTGTACGAGTCTCTTTATCGTTCATTCTTATACGTCTTAGCAAAAATCTAAAAGGAGATAAGGACATGGTCAAACGGAAAATTTCAACGCCAGATCCATCAGCTTTCCAAAGATCATCGGCATTTAAATGGTTAGCTTTTAGAGTGCCGGCATAGCAAAGTAATCCTATAAAAGCTTGCATCTCCAGAACATCTGTAGGATGTGCATCTCTTTCACGTAAAAAATTGTCTTTCACCGAAGTAATAAACTTGTTGGTATTATGTACAAGAGCATATAATATATCATCTGTTAGGAAATATTTCCAAATTTCTAAAGTACTGAGGTCTCTTGTAGGCAATCTTGACATCAGCAAACGAACTACGTAATTTTCTTGTCTAGTTCTAACAGTCTTTGGCCCCATTAGCTTCCTCCATTTTGTTACCCCATCTTTGCCCACAAAACATAGCCGACTCAGCTTCCTCCTTCTCAAATTCATTTTCATTTTCGCTAATGTCCTGCTCAGGCTCACTGTCACCGTCTCTTTCTTCAACATTATCTTCTTCATTACTGCTTTCGTCATCCTCAACAGCTTTTTCTGAATCACACAAATCCCACAGCCGTTGCAATTGCCGCTGTTCCTCTTCATAAGAACACATGTCTATAGAAAATAAAGATAATAAACAGTGTATCTACTTCAAAATAAGTCTTCAAATATACCTAATTTGTATTATACGGATTACTCAGTGTAATAAATTTATGTAGTGTAAATAAATTTAGCTATTTTCTAAATAAATTTTAATTGCTACCGTCTGAGATTCCGACTCGATGATCACAATGGAACTAAATTTTAATCGCTTCGGTCTGAGATTCCGAAACTGGACAGGCAACTGACATGACAGTACCCACTAAATTGTGGTTTCATACTAACGGTCAGGATTCTTTTCAAATTCCACAATTTTGCCAACGATTCCACACATTAGGGATTTTGATTTTGTTAGATTTCTTTGGTGTTTACAGAAGGTTTATTTGATTTTTAAATTATTTAAATATTAATACAAGTTTATAGTAAGTTATATAAAACAGTTTAATAATAATCTAACATAATAAATAATAATATTATTATTTTGTTGACTTGACACCACAAACCTTGAAAAAATATAGACCGCGCCGTTCCGTTATATAGATCACGTGACAGGTCCCACGTCGACTAGGGTCTTAAGGTCCAGAAAATGGATATTTTATTTGCTCTATCTTGCAGTTCTGCAAATATTATGGCTGCATTGCAATATGAAATTAACTAACTTGCTGTCATTTTAATGTCATTAAAGATTATAACCTGTAGTTGGCTTTACGGATTTTCAAAATAAACGCTGGATCTACTTTGATATTTATTTTTCTTAAAAAACTATACATCTCCATAAGGCATCAATCTGAATATCTCTTCACATCTATGTTTCGTCTAACTTCACGCCTGACTACTACCAACCCGGCGGGTTGTACGTCACTGACAATTAGGCGCGTATTTTGAATACTGGCGCGAACGCTTACAAACCAATCACAGTAAACAAATGAGGTTCACGCTACAGTACAACCAACGTAAATCGGCATAAAAAGCAAGTTTCAGCGATTCTGGACCTTTTAGGGTGGCCATGAATTAGCGGTTGTAGGCAATTTGCCGCTGGCACAGTCTATATTTTTTCTAGGTTTGTGCTTGACACCCAACCCATAGTCCACAGAAAACAATGCTAAATAAACACAGAATACGAATTCGAAGTACTATGGAATAATTCTTACATAGATGGCAGCTAGTTTCGACAAACCTTTCGATTCGAAAATAACCAACACTGTCAATTGACACTTGCATGTCCATTTTAAGACGTTTACACGCAAATTCCACACATTTATGCATTACACACAAAAAAAAATAAATTCCACGGACATTGGCCACACTGGTCAGGGCGAGAATCTATGAAGGTACCTTGAAGCGCAATATCGGCCGTGACGATGGTCGCCGAAAAATACCGAATATGTATCTCATCGGTCTCAGATACCGATAGCGACTAATACTGTTACCTATCGTTTGTTACAAACGATAAATAAACAATGTTGCGAATGGCTGCTCTTTTAGTCGGGACACTTTTTTAAGTCGTGGGTTCTTGAATAGCAAACTGTTTAAGAGGATGTTAAATTTGGGCGCCACCTACAGAATAATCTGTTCGGTTTGCCTTTTATCCCTGTAGGAGGATAATAAATTTTGCTTAAGTCAAATGGGAGAAGAAAAATATAAAAAATAAACACAGTTTATTGACTTGCCCACCAGTTGATATACAACAGACGTGGAATTGTAGAAGTTGGAAAGATCATCCTTTGATAACGTTGGAGATGACTCCCAGAAAGGCAGCTTTCCTGTCGTACTTGGACTAGTGCCGCTTACAATCTTGATTTTCAAGGTAGTGCTTCGAGAAGAGCAGCCTTGCTGTCGTACTTGGATAGTGCCGCTTACAATCTAGATTTTCTAAGCTTTAGAAAGGCCTTCTTAATTCAATATTGATCCTCAATTAATAAACTTTAATCAGCAAAGGTTGAACAAAATATTCCATCTTGGGAAATGGTAAGATTCCCAAAATGTACGTTACTCGACGTAACACCAATACAATTCAATTGGTTATTAATTTAATCGTTCAATTATTTAATTAATCATTCAATTATTTAATTGTTAATTTATTTAATTAATTGTTAATTTATTTAATTGTTAATTTATTCAATTGTTAATTTATTCAATTGGCCTCTCCATGTATATTGATGACTTCAATAAATTCAGATTTATTTTCAAAATGTGGCTTCGCACTATAACTAAATCTGTAATATGGAAATACTTCAATCGACCAAAATCAGAACGAAAAGGGACTAGAATTTAGGTTTCTGTAGGTTTTATACCCTACAAAGATCTAAAAACTCACTGAACTCTGATTGGTTCGGTTTCCATGAAACTTCGGCTAATGCTCGTTCGAGATCTCAGCACATAATTTAGTCCGAATAGTATGTGGTCTGTGGTCCGAATCGAATTATTAATTTTTATGACAGTTACAGTTACCTTAACCCACGGTCCGTAAATGTATAGGTTGCCTCGATTCAACAATCCTTATTCGCGTGACGTCATCTTTGTGCAGATTCATTGATTTTCATATTGAGTGCAAGGATACTTTGTTTACTAATTTTTAAGTTAATGACTTTTTTCGGATATTTATGTAGCATTTCTTGATATATTTATGAACAGTGATAATCTAAATTATAATTTTACGTTTATTTCGTTTTGCGATGAAAATTTTTGACTATAGAAAATAAGTTTTAAGGTTAAACAATTTTGAAAGTACATATATGTCTACCTAGTTCTGTACGATTAATTTTTATTAAAATACATTTAAAATGCAATATGGAAAATGCATTTAATATATGTAGTAACTATTGGGTATAATGTAAAAAAAAACGTAGGTAATAGGAAAGAAGAAAAACAATTATGGTATTTGTAATTTTTTATTCAATTGAGTGTAGTTGGATATATTAAATTTATAACAATGTTTCTTATAATTGTTGCACATTTATGTAGAGGTGATATTTCAATTATATGTATGTATGTGCTATACTTATATATACAGTGTGCCCTCATTGGGGTACCGTACAGTCTTGTGAACTTTCTTATTCTTGATTTTTTGGGAAAAAATCATTCTTAAAATAAAATAAGTAATAATCGTTTATTTGAAAAACCCAATACTACAAAAATTTGGTATACAAGAGAATACTTTAAATCTAAATATATGTATTACAGTTGTGGCAAAAATACAGACAACTTACATCATAAGAACAAGTATTACACTAAATGTTTATACTGTATATTACACTAAATTACAAGAAATAAATGTTTTTAACACAACAAACTATCGAAAATTATATTGACAATAAAAACAATTGCGTAACATCACCCATGACGTAAGTCATCTGAATTAGTCATGACGATAGGTATAGCTTTACTATAACGCTATACCATAGACTTATTAGTACTAATAATTTCTTTAATATATTTTTTTTTTACTTCATGATATCATGAGATATCATAAACATGTCAAACTTGTGATTAATATTTATTTTAAAAGGTCACGACACAATTATGTGGCAGTTTTTCTGATTTTCTTTATATATTTTTTTTTAGAATCGTCATCATCTTGATGTGGTCTTTTAAAACTCATTGCTTGTTTCAAACTATTTAAAAATTTCATTCTAACAAAAACTCTTTGTCTTACAAATGCATGAACCAAATCTTTCGGAATATTTTTGTTTTTTTTGTAAATTTGCCTAGTAGTTTCTTCAATTATGTTTATTTTAAAAAAAAATGTTGAGTTATGAATTTTTTTAAATTGATGTTCCATATTAATGACTTGCTCTGACCACAACTTAGATGGTTCTGTTAAACCACCAAATGACAAATGCTGAACCCAAGATGGCATGCTATATGTATGCATTGATTCTTTAATTTCATATGTGTATTTTCCAAGATCGGGATATTTGTCTTTCATTTTTTTTGCAAGGTATCCAGCAATATAAATTAACCCATCTTTCTCTGCTATATTGGACCCAGAAGAAGCAGATGAACTACAACTTGCTTCACTAATTTCACTTTTAGTTTCTTCGAATGTTTGTGTATCTTGATCTGGTTCAGGAATGTTCGAACATTGAATACGAGCTTTTTTTATTGCCCCTGTCATCAAATATTCATTTTCCTCTTCTACTTGCACATTAGTTTGTTTCTGGACCAATCCAGGATTTTTTCCTAACAGAATCATGTGATTCTATATAAGGATTCGAGTGGGGACGGATGATCATGTAATCCACCTTTGCACGTACCTAAAAAAATTATCCGTGTGTAATCTGATCAGAGGATATATAAAACAAAATAAAAATTAATATACATTTGTTCAGTTACCTGAAAAACAAATTCTCCAAGCAATCTTGGTTCAATCGATGTGAGTATATATTTAACACCATATTTTGCGGTAATGTCCACATACAAATCCTGTAGAGAGGAAGTGGAAATATAAACTCCTTTTTGAAATATTTGAAGAACATTCTTTCTTCTGCAACGCATTGTGGCAAAGGTAGATTTCATTTTATTTAAAGTATTATTTTGTTCTTCAATGTTAATTCCTCCATATGGTCTTTTAGTTGGGACTGAGGCATTTGGGATATATGAATTCATAATATCAAACCATGTGCCAACCATTTCGATAAAATTTGATACATCTTCAGCTTCTTTCTTATTTTCACCAGGGAGATATCGCTTAAGAGCAGTCGCTGTGGTATTGGAGAATATGTGTGCAGCTCTAGCAACATTTTGCCTTTCAGCTTTCTCACAGGTTAAATGATGCATTGATAACTTGTGACAAGAGCTAACCTCAGAACTTGTATTTTGTATTAACATCTCTATCGGCTCCTTAGTTATTAAAGTTCCATCCTCTAGTATGAAACCATTATCGATAAACCAATTTCTTATTAACTTCAAAAGGTGCGGAACATCAGCAAAAAAGTAATTTTTTTCATTTGAGACAGGATGTTGATAATATGTTTTAGTCATACTGATTTCCAATTCTTTCCATAACCCCATATTTCCTCCTCCGCAATCCGACACACACGCAATCACATGGTAATTTATTTTATGCAATTCTTCTAATAGCTCATTTAAAATAGACTTTGTAATTTTTTTATCAAAATCCACAAAAATAGGCTGTTTCCAAGGGTCTGTCAAGCCTCTTGCCATGACTAATTGCATATATTTATGTTCCCCAACTATTTCATCCCTTTGCTGATCAAACTCATATATGCTACGCACTTTTATTTCATCAAATGATAAAACAGTTAATCTCTGCATCGCACTTTTTGTTTGATCACATGTATCCATAATTCGTAAAATATTCCGCAAAATACCATTTCTAAGATTTATATTACTTGCCCAACTTTGTAAAGTGGAAATACCAGGCAAAGGATATTTCAATTTTTGCCTCACATAAATATAACCTCTTTTCCCAAAATAGCGTAAAGTAAAAGCTTTTGAGATTTCTTCTTCGCTCCATCGCCCCTTCTTTTTATGTTTCAATAAAATATCAATTTGATTTTTGGTTAAGAAACTTGAAAGAACATCATTAACATGGACTTCTATGTTCTTCTTTACAGACTCATTTTCTTTTGCAAGTTAAAATAATTTAAATTAAGTTCATTAATTTGTTGTCTTGCAGCATTATGTATGTTCTTCAACCAAGGCATCGTAGGATCTTTTTAATGTTTTATATTCCGTCTCTCCACTATAACCAGGTAAATTATTTATATCCATGTTCTCTAAGACTTGTTGCAATAGAGGATTGTAAGATTCGGATTCATCTAAAATTTGTCCACCAGTTGTGCCTGCTCTTTTTTCTGATATTTTAAAGACCTTTCAGTTGGTTTACTTGAATTAGTTTCCTTTGCCTTTGGCATCAAGTTCAATGTTGGAACAGCTACAAAATTAAACATTAAACATAATTATTTGAGGTAATGTAAATGTAAGTTTAATAACTTACCTTGTTTTTTCAGTCTCTTTGGCATAACATTCATAATTTTAGCCTGAATAGCATCTTCATAGTCTTCAACTGCAAAATGCATGCTACACACTTTTTTATGTTTTGGATCAAACTTATCCTTCCGATGACATCTTCTGACCCATTCTTTTCGAATTCCCATATCAGTTGGAAAAGAGTGAAAACTAATGTGTTGGCCAGCTTTTTAGCATTCTCACTGTTACTTTTACAGATGGTTATAGCACAGACAAATCCTGACATCTACATTTAAAACAGAATAATTATGAATAATACCTACTCGAAATATATTATTCATCTTTCTCGTGTACAATACTTTTAATTTAAAGTTTTTGTTGCCATTACACAATTTAAAAGAAAAAAATAGGTCCCTAAAGAATAATCTAAACCCAAACATTGTCATATATTTTAAAGTAACATACTTACGGTGATTACTGATTACAAAATATCCACAATGTAAAGTCTATATTATAGTTTATTGTTGCACAAAAATCCAAAATATTCATAAAACACTCGAAAACTCTTAAAAACCACGGGAATAACCTAGAAACTACCTCAAAACGTTTGACGGATTAACAGCTCCGCACAAAGATGACGTCATCTAACCCCCGTTTTCCCCGCTCCAATAATAAGGCAACCTATACATTTACGGACCGTGACCTTAACCTTGCTTTTGCCACAACAAAGCTTAATACAACAAGTGATAATAATTAAATGATAAACTGTTAACAAATTACTCCAGGATGTTATACAGAGTAAAAAAATAACATTACGATATACATCGACGTAACTGGTTCACAGCAATGGTAAGTAAATAATTAATAAAATATTTATCGTACAAAGTGTTTACATTTTAGGCTTACTTGAAGAAATCTAAAACTACATGGTACACTGGATATGGTTTACACTTACTTAAACTACAACTTATACAGGATGTGCAAAAATACCTTGTTACTAGACGTTTCCTTTTGAAATTGTGACATTCTTAATTTTATAATAAAAGGAATGTTACAAAGGGTTAATATGTACCGTAGAGCGGGGCTAAGTAAGCCACAAATTCCATATTTTTGTTGAATTATGTAAAGATTTTTCAAGATATGTGGCTGGAAATTTAAATATAAGTGTGTCTACGTGTCCACTAAATTTGATTTCTTGGGATTTCTCCTCTTTTTATATATTTTTTTTTCCACTTTACCCACACGGTGGGAGAAAGAGGTCCACCCTATTTAATAAGTATAGATTTGGTTCTATTTGTCCTTCTAATAGCTAAAATGGACCACCAAGTTTAATTTTTAAAAAATTTGGTAAAGACAGCTTTATTAATAGCAATAACCTTCTTACAGTTATTATTAACAAGATAAACTTAAAAGAAACATAAAATTAAATTAGTGTTATTAGGTAGAGTTATTTTAAAAACCGAATACTGAGTATTTAAGTGAAATCAAAAACCGATTGTTAACTCGAGTGATGGTAACTTGAATTCTCAGCAGCTGTACATATTACTATTTTTGTAGTTTATATGTAAATGTTTTATTTTAAATACATAAATATATGTATACTTTTTGTATGGGTAAATTTATATATTAAAATAAACAATACAAATCTTAAACATATAAAAATATATATGTTGCATTTATACAAAAAATTTGTTACCTTTTAATTTTTCAAAAATTATTTTAGGACTGTCCTGCATTCCGTCAACACTAAAGTTTATTTTGATATATAGCTACGACAAGTACATTATACCAATTACGAATATGAACGATGGTTGTTTCTATGGTTCCTCGGTTTTCCGTTGTTTGTTATAGTTGCGGCAAGAAGTCAGACTTACGTCATACAAACAAATGAATAATTCATTATATTTTCATGAAAATATAAAAAAACTGCAATTGAGAATAAAAAATATCTATATACTATACTAAATGTTCGTCCTACATATTGTACTAAAATTGCAAAAAATGATTGTTTTTAACACAACCAAATATCGAAAATTATGTTCACAATTGCGTAACACCAGCCGTGACATATGTAAGTCGTCTGAATTCTTGCTGCAACTATTGCGGTTCTTGTTAAGCGTATGTATTATACGAGTATGTATATACAAATCTTGAACTCAAACACACAAGTTATAAGTAAACAGTAGGGTTGCAACTTGTCCTTATTTCGGAAGTCCTTACTGCAGCCTCTATCGTTTCGTTCTTATTTTTACTACAAATGTCCTTACTCTGAAGACATGATTATTGCAATAACCGAATAATCAGTTATTTTTCACTCGAGTGATCCCAACATTAAATTAAATAATAAATTTATTGCTTAAATTAACACAGCAAAATAAAGCTTTGGTAGTCATAACATTGCAGTTATACAAATAATAAATATACAAAATACAAGTTTTTTTTACGAGATTTTAAAGGAAAACTTGTGACGTGGTGGTGGAATAAAACGCCACAAAACTGGGGTAGTCCTTAATTTTTGGTGGCAGCGAATTTAGCGAACGAAGGGTGGCAAATAATATCCACTAAAGAGGTTGGCAGCTAGCTAACAGTGGAGACGGGGTGGGTATAAAGAGAGAAAAAAAAGTTTAAAATGGCGCCACCCGTTTTTACAACCCCGGATGGTATTTTA
This sequence comes from Monochamus saltuarius, assembly GCA_025584915.1. Taxonomy (NCBI): domain Eukaryota; kingdom Metazoa; phylum Arthropoda; class Insecta; order Coleoptera; family Cerambycidae; genus Monochamus; species Monochamus saltuarius. The sequence continues at coordinate 20,545,918 of CM046729.1, forward strand.
CCCTATGTAGTGGTGGATGTTATTCGCCTGGATGCCTTCGGTTTACAAATAAAAAAAACGGTAAAAAGGCAAGTCCACAGACAAAGAGAAACTACTAAGCTCAATAATATACGTTATATTAACAGCTAAGTATCTATCTAACAATGAACAGTATCAGAGTATTGTATCTAAGTGATCGGATCACTTTGGACGGCCGGGGGAACACACCTGGCGGAGTAGAACTGGTTTTTAAGGTTTTGTGTTTGGTGGTTCTACCACTGACAGCTGTCAAATTAATAGCTGTTCAATGGCTAATGTTGTGGCACAGAATAAAGCCGCCAAAACACAATTTTAGTGCGCATGTGTAGCGGCGCCATTTTACAAGTGGTTTATTAATCAACCTCACTTTGCTTGCTTGTTTATGTGTGTCGCTGTGTCGGTTTGGTGTGTTTTGGAAGGTGGTAGATTATTTTAATTTATAGTTAAGTAAAATAGGTATTCTATAAATATATATATTTCATGAACCATATTTGTATTTTCTTTAAGACCATCTCCGTTATTATCCTGTAAACATTGAAAAATAAATTGCTTTTATTCAAAATTAAAACTTTAGGTGTCTTGAAACTAGTTTCAAAATAACTGCCGTAATATTGATCTCATTTGAGGCTTACACCAGTTCTCTTAGAATCTAAAGTGAACAAAATAAATGGAGAGGAAAATTATTTTTTTTAAATTTATATACACTTTGTTTCTAAAAATAATTAAGAATAACTTTGTAAATTTGGAACTGGGAAAGAGCATTTTAAGTTAAAGCCTGCTTAAAGTGCCGCTTACGTTCAAATAGTATTAGGCGATGAGATACGTGGCAGGTAAAAACAAAAGATGTAAGGGAAGTCGGATGGTTGCTGTGTGCTTTGCGGAATGATTGAGTTGCATCTAGCGTGGCCCATCAAGTACTCATAACTGAAATATATTAATTACTTGAAATGAAAATAGCTTCTATAATTAAAACAAAGGAAATATTAGTGACTATACTATTTAAAACATATATTGCAGTATAAAATTTTGTATGGCAAATGTATCTGAAAAAGATCTCCTGCGTTAAATAAGATATATAATTTTCAACAACAATAAAAAAAATGAACAGGAATAAATACAATTTATAAATGTATTTTATATATTTTAATAATTTTATAAATAGTAGGTAGTAGATTTATACTGCTTAAAGCTTCAAAATAAACATAGTGTCAACTTGCTTCTTAGTGTAGACTGTAGATATTATCTACAGCTTTCTCTCAGTGTAGTAAGTATTATGCACGTCAAGTTTCAAATTCAAGGTTACATTTTTGTGACCATCCAAGATCAAAGGCGCCGCCTTAGCTTTCGCTTCTGGTAGTTCCTTTATTCTGTGATTGTGGTTATTATAAAATGTCATGTTATTCCACGGCCAATATCAGACAAATATTAAATTTATCATATATACGATTATAAAATATAATATTAATGAAAATCCGTGCTCTAGAACACATGAAAAATAAATATAACCACTTAATACGGTTGCACTCAATGGTGTTTACATGTTTAGGTAGGTAAACCAGTTGAAATTTAATAGATGTGCATAATATAGATATATATATCTCTTATAGTTGCATATAAGGATGGAATTCCCCTAGTGCTACAGCCTAAAGGTTTTGGGATGCTTTCTAGCACCTCGGCAATCTGAGATACTAAGGCTACTAATTATAATTGAAAACCAGAGTGAAGCTCATGGCATAACAATGCAAGAAAATCTTAAGAGCTAACAACTAAACTAATCCTTAAAATTAGGCTTATGTGGTACGGGGAGAATGTGGTGTACTACACAGCTTCAGGTCGGGTTCCCTCGGGATGGTAAGGTTGAGCCCACGACTGAATGCAACGTAGTGCAGCAGGCACCATACCAGATCCAAGTAGGTTGAGAAGTGGTTCTCATAGCTTATAGCAAGCAGTCAAACAAAGCAAATCTACTTCCAAAGTCTACGATCATGCAGAAATGTACGGCAGGGCGAGTTTTCAGCAAAGCGCTCAGCTTATCACTATGTCAAGCAGAAAAGAACAAGTTCGGAATAGAAGGGAAAAAAGGCCTAAAAGGAAGAGTAAACGCTAAATACAACTACACATGCATATTGAAATGTAAATATTGGACTTGAAATAAAAGCAGGTTGTAGGTCGGCCTTTAAAATTTGGAGTTTTACTCGATCTCCTTGTGTGCAATAAATATCCAACTCTAAAGGTTGTAAATATGCCAAACTATATATTTTGCCCAGTATGTTAATTTCATAAAAATCCGCAAAAAGCGAGCAACTCAACAGCCAGAAATTAAGCAAGAAGAGAGAGTTTTTTTTCCTCGTTATCAAAAAAAAGATTATCTTTTTGTACCCTAGGGGAATTTTAAACCAACCTGCTGGCCTGATAATAAAGATAGAAGAAAAAAAGTGACATATGTTTTCAAAACAAACAACTAGGTTAGTATTCAATATTTTGTGAAAATAAAACGGTTACAAACTAACAATAATAAAGTCATCTATCAGTATTTTTTTTGTTATATCCGTATTTTCATCATCAAATTGCGTAGGCTTCTCTAGGTTAGAGTTTTTGTCACTCGTAGCTTCCATTTGATCTGAACTCTCATCGTGTAGGCTCATTTTTTTACCCCATGATTTCTTTTCAAGATTAGCCGGTGTTCTGGTTTTTTAAAAAATATATATAACAATTACGGGTTCTTCTACAAATTGGCCGCCTTTTTTGGCACTTTGTCAAAAAAAAATTCTATTTATAGGACATATGCACTAGCAGCAAAACCCGCGATCAAGTTTTCGGAGCTTTTCTCTAGCGATTCCAAAGTCGACGCAAAAGCCTCGGAAAATGAGATTTCGGGAGAACTCCTCTATTCTGCTTTTTTCATTCCAGCAAAACAAATCTTCATTTTTTTAATGGTTCGAAAAAGGTCACATCGAAAGGCTGGCAGATGTGAGTTGAGTTCGGCGATAAAAGAATAAATCTGATTTGATTTTCTCTACATTGCTCGATGACCTTTATGTAGACGTGGCTCGACAAACTCGACATTTTTTTTTAATGGTTCGAAAAAGGTCACATCGAAAGACTGGCAGATGTGAGTTGAGTTCGGCGGTAAAAGAATAAATCTGATTTGATTTTCTCTACATTGCTCGATGACCTTTATGTGACGTGGCTCGACAAATTATCTCCTACAAGAGCACGAGGTGCAGGTTGTTTCTTTAGGTATGGCAGAGCAATTCTGCCCTACATAAACAAAAGGTCCTATATGCAATTTTACTCTTTTGAGATAATTGAGCATTTATTACTTTATCCTGTCAAATTTTTGGCACTTATTTTATTATTTTATTTTTTAGTGTGTTAATTAATGGTCGTATTTTCTAATATAGGCTTAAACTGCTAAAAATAGACACTTTGGTGCAATTTGATTTTTAGTGTATATAGGACAATATAACTATGTAAATTAATGAATAAACCAATATAAAAACATTCAACCAATTGAAAAGTAAACATCAATAATAATTATCTATGACATTTATTTAAACACAAACAAAGTATTGTAATGAACACAACTATTATCTGCAACACAAATGAACAATATTCTAACCCAGTAACTTAATATTCATCTAAATCACCATCATCATTATTTGTGTCGCTAACTGGTAGCTCCTCCCGGAATTTCATTCTGTAAATGGGAATATGTGATTTTAACTTAGCAATTAATGACGTTTTTCTTTCTAGGCTGACACCACGGTGTTCGGAACGTACAGTTGGTTTTGTAAAAGCATCAGTTTTTGAAATTTTTTTCTTTAAAGAATCCTGAAGTTCTGTAAATTCATCATCGAATTCTTTTTTATAGTAAATACATGTATAACCCCTTTTAAAGCAGAGTGACACAATATCCTTTAAGTAAACGCGTTTTCAACATTTTTTAATTTATATTTTGAGGTATAGTCGACAAATGTGTAAAAGCGGTTTAACGTCATTTCTATTATATTAACATTTGACGAATTTGATTGTTTAACACGTTGACTGCGGGGAAGGTACAATGTATATTGTCTTTGACTGCGATACATATCCCCAGGGATATGTAACATAATATTTCCTATGTGCGGTACATATCCTTGGGGATATGTATGTGATTTTACATTGGACCTTTTGTAAAATATAAAAAAAACAGAAGTAGTTTCAGAATTATACAAAAATTTTAAAATATATACATTGAACTAATATTTGTTAAAGACGCAAGATATTTTTTAAAGGAAAAAGTAGAAAAACTATATGCAAAAGTAACCCTTTATTACATGGTAATTTTTATTATTATATGTACTACATATACATACATAAATATATAATATAGATATAAGTTAGTATATTAACAAATTAAGAGTAATGCTTTTAAAACATGGCAAACAAAAAGCGGAAGTATCTGGACAATCATTGCAAAATTAAATAATTTTCCGTTCTTTTTTATCAGCTTCACGACGATCGTTTTCTTCTAACAGCCTTTACAGGGTCTTCAACGCTTTCGACCTGGTCCTTCAGGCTTGACAAATGTATGAGATTTTTTTTTGGAGTTTTTGATATATTATCCTCATTTTCCTGTTCATCAAGAACCAATTGATCTGCCAGTTGCCGTCTAAATTCAGTTATACCAAGTTTAGTAGATGAAATCATGTTATAAATGATCCAAGAATTTACGATTGTGGTTCCAAGAAGCAATTCAAACATGAGTTTTCTGGAAAAGTCTTTTCGCAGCAAGTGCTAACAGTTTCTTGGTACGTTCGGCCATTATGAAACCACAAACAGAACTAATCTCCACATTGCTGCCGCCGCTACACTTTGCTTTCAAGTAAATTTTTTGTACTAATCTTATAAAAATAAATGAGCTAGACTTCTCCTACTTACGCCCTTCTTATGCATTCAATGTATATCTCTCTTACATATAGAATCGATACATAACCCCGGGGATATGTACCGCATATTAATAATAGTATATTAATTAGGTGCGGTACATATCCCCCGAGATATGTACATTTATAGCATAGCTAATGAATAAATCTTAAAAAACCCATTCCAAAGCTATTTGTTTCACTGAAATCGGCCAAAAACTGCGTTTTCTATAGATTTCGCACGTAGCAAAAAAATGCAGTTTTCTGGTCTTAAATAATTTTTATAATGAATACATACCCCCGGAGATATGTATCGCAGTCAACGTGTTAACAATGTTCATAAAATCATAAAAATCGTATACTTTTTTATTTCGCCTTAAAGATTGTTCGACTTGATGGTGAAACGCATCGGCCGACATAAATGTATGGCCGGGCTGGAAATATTTAATTGTAATTTTTCCCACTGCTGTTTCAGATGAATTTACAAAATATAAAAAAAAACAAATCAGGGACCAACTCTTATTCTGAGAGGAACAGTTATCTAGCCAAATAGTGACAGATGTTCTGGCGGATATCGCCTCATGCCACAATGCTGCCCAAGGATGAATATGGCTCTTCTTTCCCAAAGGGACAAAACTATTATTGAATGCAATAATTCGCGGTGTGAATATGATCTCCTTGAACATATCCATTCTAGGCAACATAATAACCTGAAGCAAATGTACAATAAATAAACAAACAATTTCACGTTTAATATAAACATACCTTTTGTAGATCTGCTGACACAAAAAGATCATTTAAGTCCTTAGCTTTCGCAGCATCATTTTGGTACTCCTGTCTAGCCTTGATAGCTTTCGTCATGTGAACTTCCATGTCATTGCAAATATCACATTCTTTTATCGTCGCATTGTTCTTGTAATCATGTTTTGCGTCTTTCTTATGTATCTCATATCGTTCACAGTCCCAGCACTCTTCATGCCCAAGTTTTGTAAACGATATGTTTTGGTTAGAAACCTCTTTTCGCTACGCTTCGTAAGATAATTTCTCATTCGGATACTTTTCTTTAAAGCATTTATACATTAAACTAATTGTTATATCATTTGGCAAATATTTGCGATTTGGAGCGTGTTCTCGTCGATAATGCGAGATTGTTGGTCTGAAGGAATTAATATGATCAGTTATAATGTTACGATCTATTTTACGAGAAGACGGATGCTTGCGTTTATCTGATTTAGGAGCAATTTTGTCTTGGTCTGTTTTTCGAACGTTTTTTAAGATGCGGTCATTTTCCTTCTCAAATCATAGTGTTGAAAGTAAAAATACTTTACAGACCTGAACAGAATCACCAGTTTCTGTTTTTAAAATTATGAGTAGGAGTATACCTTCTTTGGGGGTCCAAGATTTGTTTTTCTAGTTGTATGTCGTTTTTTTGGATATTTTTTGAAGCAAAAGCAAAAATGGGTTGTTTTCCCTATAAGAGTAACTTTCAATAGATACGTGGTAATGCGATTTTAACCCTTTGTGGACGGATTTTTTTTTCTTTTAATTAAAACTTACTTCACCGGTATTTGAGGCATATTGGAATAAAAGATAAATATAACTAAAAATTTTTTATTATTATTGTACATATTTTTGGAAAAAAAAGGTGGTACCATATGGAACCACTAGGCATGAAATGGAATGAAACAGTTTTTCTTTTCAGATAGGCATAAACCTACATTACATGCAGTACAGTGCCATCTTGTGCGGTGAGGTACCGCTTTGGTACTGCAATGTGTACAACGTACTTTAGATCCATGTTGAGGCATATGAGAAGCCTTATCAGTTCTTATTTCTAGAGGAATTTGTTTTTTGAACCTGTTACTGGCACTAGGCTTGTCCAGGCTTCTTCTTCCTAATTTGGGCATTTGTGGTTTAGCTCCAATCAAACCAGTGGCCACAGCAATTTTAAAGTCTTTCAACGATATACCGGCACCTGTTGTTAAATTTTTGAAAATTATAAAAGAGTTTACCAGTGTTAGGTCAACAAAATGGAAAAAAATTCTGTGCCACCACTTTTTAGATTTTCTATCCAATTCGTAGCAAGATTTTAACATATCAGACTTATCTACAAAGCCCATATATCTATTGTAATCTCTCACTAATTGTTCACAATTTATTTCTACCGATGTCCCATCTTTTTGTTTCCTCTTTACGGTTCCCTTTTCTTCAGGATTATGGAAATTGCTCAGGAAAAGAATAGGTTTCTTATCCATCCATTGCAGAGCTAGCACACCATCTTCACTCATTCTCCAATTTGAGTCACCTCTTTTCATCTTTTTATTGGTTTTGAGATCATTCGGAACATCTACTCTATCTTTTCGAGCTGTTCCACATGCATAGATCTTTTCTTTTAGCAAGTCGCGCTGTAATTCCACGGAATTAAAATAATTATCAAAATAACCTTCATAATGTTTTCCGACTAAGTCTCTTGTAAGGTCTTTTATAACTCTTGATCCGAGGTTACGCTCCTTATATCTTTTACTCTTCCAGTGTATATTTGAAATTGCAGGACATATCCTGATTGATCAGCACGTACCCATACTTTATAACCTCTTTTTATGGGTTTCATGGGCATGTATTGACGTAAACTGCTTCTTCCTTTGAATCTTATCATTGATTCGTCTATGGATTGTTGCCTGCTACCCCGAAATGAACTTTTATAAGTGGCTGAAAGTTCATCTAGCAATGGTCGCACTTTGTACAATTTATCGTAATTCACTTGACCTTTTACATTCTAATAAATTATCGTTTAGATGAAGATGACTCAACAGCCATCCAAACCTATCGCGAGGCATGCATGAAGAAATAAACTGATCGCGAAGAACATAATTGGAAGACCAGAAATCTCTGTAACTGGGCATTTTTACTCCCATCAAAAGGTTTATGCCCAAGAAACACTTTATTTCTTCAGTTGTGGTGGGGCTGTTGTTTTTGTTGTGCTTCTGAACTGCATATAAATTTGTTTGAAAAACAAGTGTATTCAACAAATTCTCACTAAACAAATGCAAAAAGAAATCTAGCGGTGTCTCTAAATTGCCAGGAACATTAGGTCCAACGTTTTCCGAAAAGGGAAGGGCTGGAGAGGCATTATTTGGGTCGGTGGTCCACTTGATTTTATTTTGACGAACAAAAGTTATGAGCGGTAACTCGTCTTCACTATCAAAGGCGTCATTAGCCTTACGTACATCGTCTTGCTTATCTAAAATATCGTTTTGTTCGTCTAAAACATCCAGTACTAAAGTCATGTCAGTCATATCATCCTCGTTTTCATCAGATTCTGATACGTCAGACCCCCCCGATGGAATATCCTCCAGTAAAGCGTAAGCATCATCACTCGACAATTTAGTCAAATTAATATTTCTCTTCATTTTGAAGAACTGTAACAAAAATTCATCAATTACCTATCGAGCGGCGTAGTGGCACCAATCGGAACCACTAATAAAAATATCAAAACCACTTGGTTATTTTTATATCTCATTACGATGTAATACAGCAATACAAAAATACGCCTATTTATAAACAAATCAAACTATTATTTACCTGATAACAACCTCAGAAAGTTTGTTTATTTTATGACAAATAACCTCACTTTTATGCACCAGTGAACGTGCCATGTATTAGCTGTATACTGTTCCTAAAACTCCTACTCCGATTCCGCAAACGCATGGTGGGTGAAATATGCAGTGTATACATCGCTTTGCGCTTGGTGGTTCCATCGCTCGACTACTCCGCCAGTATGCAAAAATTTATGAAAAGGTGGTTCCATTATGGAACCACGAAGCGGCAAAGGGTTTTAAAGTGCAAATTCGATTTACCATGCTATTACTAATTTACAAGTATTTTCTTACAAAATTTAATCCTTTGGCTAATAACTGTTCTATTGATATTTGTAAAAAAAAAAGTTTAAGCAATTTACAGCAAAAACAGATACTTCTTTATTTTTATTTTAGAGTTCTTCAGATAGCAAAGTTATACATTGTAAAAATATCTTAACTATTAGTTACAAATCAGGTAGTAAAAATTCGGTCAAAGAAAACATTGCTACTTTATGGTTGAATAAGGAAAACATACAAACGTTGTGTATATGTATATTTGCAAACAGATAAACTAAAACAAATGTTCAAAATAAATTTTATATTCAGAGGTTCTACATCTTTCTACCGAGTACTCTACTCATCTTTGCTTCGCCTTTTTAAAGTGTTATTTAGCCAAGCTTTCACCGATGCAGCGTTTCTGTTTTTTAAAATAGGGTACTTTTTTTATAACTCTTATACACATTTCTAATCCTGGAAGAATGCCATCTCTTAACTGAAGACAAAATACAGTTCCCATTCTCGCTTTTTCTTCTGAAGTCCAATAATCTAGAATAAAAACACAATATTTATGATCAAGACTGGCTGATCTCAGTAACTTTTAGAAATCTAAAAATATTTCAATAGGCAAAGTAAACATAAAGTAAAAATTTCAGAAGATTGATAAACTCTGAACATTCACTTGAAAACTTAAAAAAATGCAGTGGACTATTCAAGGTTTTGTTTTTAATAGGACTTTATATAAAAAAGAATCAGCAAATTTTACAAAACGATGTAGCTGTTTTCTCATCGGTACATTAATGGATACATCTCTCAATGGTTACTCAAATACCTGTAATGGTGTAGTGGTAATTAAATTTGTCCCACCCTGCAAAGTCGGGGTTTGGCACATTATAAGGTTGGGGTGGTGGAGATATTTAAGAAATATATTTTATATTAATTCTATAAAAAAGAAAAAACATTTTAATATAAGCTGGGGTTGTCGAAACCAGAGCATGACTCTTTCTTCAAACATCTTATCCTTTCCTGACCAAATGCCTTTCTAACAGCATCTAAAAACATTCAAAAGTGAATTTTTTATAGATATATCTATTTTGCTACAGAAGTGAAACTCGCCTAAGATGTTTTAAAAACGTATCCTTCAGATTTTTCCATTTCTTTTCCAATTGTTGCAATGGAACCAAATCGTTAATTTGGTGGAATACCTCTCTCCACATCTTTTCATTAATTTCCTTGCTTCTTTGTTTCAAGGGTAATGTGTGGTCCCATAATGCATTTCTTGCTTGTACCGCTTCTGCCAGTTTTTCTATCAAATTGTCCTCATTTATTTCTTCTGGCTCATGCTCAGATACCAGTTGACTAACATTTTGGATATCAGCATCTTCCAGACTGCATTCGTGAAACGGGAATTTTTCCAATATAAATATTTCACCACACTCACTACATTCAACTGGAGCCTGAAATCATGGAAGAAAATGAAGTAAACAAGAGACAGTTTAGCATTTTTAGGTTATTTTGATAATAGGGCAATCCAACGCACTGTCAAATCAGTATAAAAATGGCGGCTGTAGGACAAACAAAACAGCTTGACATATGACAAGCAGAAATTTGTGCTTTTGCGAATAACTGTGTGTTTTGCTCATCTTTTAAATCTAATTCGGATAATTCAGACTATTATAATGGTTTTGTTTTGTTGTGTTATCAATTGTGGGAGTAGAGGACAGCGAGATCAAGTTAGGTTTTTTAGAATTCCTGCTGCATTAAATTATATACATAGAACAGATCTCAATGTACTCTCGCATATAAGACGGCAAAAGTGGCTTAGTGCAATAAATCGGCAAGACCTAAGTGAAAAAAAAAATTAAATATAGTGTCGTTAGTTCAAAACATTTTGTATCAGGTTAGTTAATAAAAAGTTATATACAACAATTTAAAAGCAAATATTTTAGGTAAACCGGCTGCTTTAACAGATCAGTTATTGATTGATTGGATTCCTACATTGCATTTGGGTTATCAAATGGCCACTGCAACGTTGTCAGAGACCAAGACAGGTGGATATAAACGAAAATGTAGTGTGGTAATGTATTTTGAAGTTTTAAATATCTACAATATTTATATGTATAAGCAATATATACCTACTTATGCAGGCCCCTGTTTTCTATTGGGCCCTGCGATTGATGGGGGGAAACAGGGGGTTTCCTGCCAGATCAGCAACCTTTTTTTTGGCTGTTTTCCTATGTTGATATGTACTCGGTTTCCAATTCTATAGGATGTAACTGTGTTGCTCCTCTTGTGAAAGCTGGTAATTTTACATGGGCTCCAAATAATTGTACAAATTCTTTAATTAAAAATCCTCTGTCTGCCATTATAACATCACCAGGAAGTAAATTGTTTAAAAATGATGAATTTTCTGTGATAGCTTTGTCTGAAACTTTGCCACCCTGTCCCTCACTAATGAAACATATTGAGCCCTGAGGCGTAATACCAATTAAATATTTGATAGTTTGACAGTGTTTGTAATTTGACCAAGATTGAGCAGCAGTCAACATATCAGATGGAGTTTGTGCTCTCATTTCAAAGCAATAATTAATTATTACTGTTGTTTTTTCATGAAACGCTTCTCGAAAGCAGCTGGGCATAGTTTTTTTAATAATATCTCTTGCAGGGCAAAATACAAATGTTTTCAATCGAGCGTACATTACATGCACAATATTTTTAAAATATGTTGAAACTGTACTCGGACTAATTCCAAATCTGAATGCAAGATCCTTAAAATCTGAATTTAGGCGCAGTTTCATTAAAGTTAATAAAATTTGTTCTTTCGGTGGAAGTTTTGTATTGCTGCTTTTTAAATATAGTGAACATATTTCAATCAACACTTCAAAATGTTTGTATTTACTTAGGCCTGTGTAATATTTCACCATACTTTCATCTTTTAAGTTGTCGCACATTATAACTTGATTTTTTAATGTCTCGTGCATGTTAAATGCCTTACTTAGCTCTAACTTCATATTCCTTATATCTTCAATGTTTATTTCTGTTTGCACAGCTTTATTATTCTTGACAATAGGAGCGACTTCTTTGTTTATGTTTTCATGTTTTTCTTCAACATAAAGCAATTCGGAAGTACTTGCAAATGACGATGCAGATGATTCAGCTGGCATCTAAAATTTCAAAACCTTCAATAAAATTATATTTTATATTAAAACTGCCCAAGTACATGATCTGAAACTAAGGACAGAAGTAGTTGCTGGATAATTT